>OX459112.1:102756478-103021478 GCA_949775065.1 Brachyopa scutellaris
TTTTGATAAATAAAGACAATTTATTTAAACAATTTTTGTGTATCCCTTGAACGGACAACTCCCTTAGGCGGATACAAATGTCAGCGACACTGTCCGCCTAAGGGAGGATTCACTGTACTTGCTCTTCTAGATACAAAACGAAACTCGAGTACATTTCCGCCGATGTCACGATAGATGACACTATTAACTGCCATTACGCTCTGACCGTTGGTGATTCCTAAATTAGCGCCCTTAGCCGAAACAAACATTTACATTGGGTAACTTATTACAGTAAAACTTGTGAATAGTGTAATGCGCTGCACATTTTTTTTCTACTATTCGCAGGTTTTTCCACAATCCGCAAGCTAATTTGTTTTATTATTTTTCGATCAATTCTTATATCGGAGTTCAGAATGTGTACTTGCCGAATGTAGCCGCTAGCAGAATGAGACACACACGAAAAGAAACAATTGAAATGTCAAAATTCTCGGAAAATGTTAATGAATTTTGGCGCATTCATATCTTGATTCTGCTATTGAAGAGTGAATTTGCATATGGAAAAAACAGAATTCATTGAAAAATTTTCCAGTATTCACATTTCGCAAGTTTCCACTATATAAGAGTGAGTTTGTATGAAGAAAATCAAAATTGGCATCCAAAAATGTCCACTATCCAGGTTTCGCAAGATTCTTTTAATCGCAGATTCCACTATTCACAAGTTTTACTGTATATTAAGTGCAGTGAGAAGTGGTCGAATTTTTCAAAGTCGAAAATCTTACGTCCGTTTTCAAATGACAGATTTACCGCAAATAGTTTTCGAGCAAAATGAAGAACATTGTGTACTGTCATCAATAAAACTTAAATGATCTTGTTTTGCTATACCAGAAAGAGAATTCTATTGAGTCCTTGAAAGTATAGAACCTTGTGAAAAGCTCTAAGATAAATTAATAAAAAGTCAATATATTTAAACTTGTTTCTTTAAAAATCGCAGCAAAAACTTAAAATAAACGCAATATTTACATCAGCGGAGTGAAAAATCTGTAAGTCATAGCTCTTAAGACACATAAAATCAAAAGTAAAGGTGCCGCCAAATATAACCCAACTTATGAGCAAAAGAGGCCTTGAACAAACTTCCCCTGTCCATTATAATAATCCTAAAGGAGGTCCTTCAAAATTTCTAGTCGAAATGACATCATCAGGCATTAGTGTAGACGAAATGAAGGAAATCCTGAAGGACAACAATTCAAAGCTTGTCTCAGAACTTGGCACAAATTTCTGCGAAAGTTGTCTTTTTAGAAAACCGAAACAAGTTACTGGAGGCACAAATTGAACGACTTATGCAAAAGAGTGTTGAAGATAATGTGGTAGTACGTTTGCCGACAGACCCCCACACCGATCCAGTTGAGAAAGCCAAAAACGTATGCGCTGGACTGCTCGACACAAATGAAAACAACACTGACATTGAATCTGCGCACAGAGTAAACCACCAGAGTGCATCCACGGCGGTAATTGTCGTCAAATTGAGGTCCGGAACAACTGCTTTAAATGTTTTACGAAACGCGAAGAAACTTAAAGGAACGAATATAAGTATCAACAAAGATTTGCCACATAGTGCACGCCAAAGAAGAAGCAAGTTGGTATCCATAATGAAGGTGCTACGCGAGTCGAAACCTAAATTGAAAATCTTTTTGAGAGACGATAGGCTACATGTGGAAGACACTGTTTTTACATGGGATTCAACTCAAGGGCTCAAAAATGGAAGCAATAACGACAGTCTAGCCATATTGGGGCGGTACGTCGGAGAAATTCCTCATTCTTTATTAACATTATTACACAAATTACAAATAGAAAATCAAAATAGCATAATCAACAATAAAGAAATGTCAACGTCAAGGAATGACAGAAATGTCAGTTTGTTAAATATTAATGGACCAAACACAATGAAGACTGGAGCTGCAGCGCGAACTGAGGGTGGACACACAAGTGGGTGTTTACACGAAACGTCATCCAACTGAGAAGAATCCGTCTGCCAGGCGATCGTTAATTTTTCAACGCTTAAAATCTTAAGTTATAATGTCGCTGGGCTAAAAAACAAAAGTCTATTAACTGAATTTTTTAATTATATTAAGCAATTCGATATATTTATTTAATTGAAAACACATATTATTAATTATGATGAAACTAGTTTTAAGAATATTTTCATGAGCCACGAAATAGAATGCATACCAGCTGTTAAAACTAGTATTTTTGGTAGGGGATCTGGAGGCGAGCTGTTCGGCTACAAAAAACACCTCAAAGATGCTGTAATTAAGTTTAAGAATATAGAGCAATCCCGAATATTTGACATTAAAATGGAAGGCACGATTTATTACGTTGTACCTATTTATTTACTTCGACAAACTACGTGATCTTGTTAATGTGCTAGGAGCATCAAATCTTATGCTAATCGACGATTTTAATGGAAGAATAGGCTTGTCACAGAACACTTTTAAGAGCGGTGTAGACACAATCCGTATTGACTGCGATCGAAGATCAAAGGACGAGGTGTGCGATTCGAAGGGGAATAAAATTCTTGAAATAGCAGATGCTTTGGATAGTTGGGTACTAAATGGAAGCTGCGTAGGCGATCGTTTTGGGGAATTCACTTTTATCCGTGGAAAAGCCTGCTCTGTGATAGATTATTGTTTTTTGTCTGGAGACTGGGCCTGCATTTTTGATGAATTTTAAGTAAAAACGTTCTCAGACCACATGCACTTAGAGGTGTCTTTTAGAATTAGATCATCAGGTGGTGAAACTTTTGAACCTACGCTTGGGCTCCTCCCGAAATTACATTGGAAAGACAGCTTTAGAGATTTATTTCAAGTCAGGCAGCTTGAAACGCAGTTGGGCATGAACGCTTCAGGTAATCTTGATATGGACACCTTAATGAATGTCATCAAGAAAGCGGTTCCTCAACAGAAATCAGGAAGGAAGATTTTGGAAAATAAACAAAAGTGGTTTGACAGCGAATGCTTGAAGCTAGGAATTTATCTTTTGCATATTTGAAATTAGTTAGATCGACCAACAATACTAACTTTCGATTCCTCTACGCAACGGCAAACAAGAACTTCAAAAAGCTTTGTAACGTGAAAAAACTTAATTTTGATCAAGGAAACATTGAAAGAATAAACAAAGCGAAATCCTCAATGGAGTTCTGGAAAGCAATAAGAAAAATAAAAGAAAAGAATTAAAGAAATAAAAAAGATTTTTAACTGCCAAGGCTCTGCACATTGAAGATCTTAAAGCTCACTTTACGAAGCTGCTAAATATATATATATATATATATAAATCAAATATCACCGTCGTTTCAGTATGCAGCACCTTTAATAGTTGATGAATATCTACATGCACCAATTTCCCAAGCGGAGGTAGAAACGGCTATTGAAAATGCCAAAAAAGGTAAAGCGCCCGGGGAAGATAGAATACCGATTGAATACTTTAAACATCTTACACCAGAATTCATACGACTACTTACTTCGGAGTATAACAGAATTTTCGAGACCGCTGACGTCCCTTCGAGCTTTCAAGAGGCGATTATATTGCCGCTACACAAAAAAGGGAGCATTGACGATCCGAAAAACTATAGAGGCATCTCATTTTTAAATACAGCGTCGAAGCTCTTTGGCTCAATATTGTACAATAGACTTAGTGAATGGGTCGAAACCAAGAGTATCTTAAACGTTTTTCAAGCGGGGTTCAGAAAAAACCAATCGACAGTGAACCAAATCTTTTCGCTAATGAATAAAGCCGACTATTATATAAGCAAAGGAAAAAAGCTGTATGCTTTTTTTGTGGATTTTCGGGTAGCTTTCGATTCAATACCTCGGGAAGTACTTTTTTATAAACTCTACAAATATGGAATCACAACAAGGATTATATCTGTCATTAGAGCAATTTACGAGGAAAATCATGCGCGAATATGGAACGGAAAATCTCTGTCAGAAGAGTTTGGTACGTCGATGGGCGTTAAGCAAGGATGTGTTCTAAGTACCCTTCTCTTCAATTTATACATAAATGACATAGCTGACTCGGTGAATGGTGGTATTGCCATGGGAGGAAAGAATATTCCAGGACTGATGTTCGCTGACGATATAGTTTTCCTAGCTGAAACTATAGATACAGCTACGATACAGATACTATAGACAGCTGATGATAAACAGGCTCCAGCGCTACTGCAAAACCTGGAATCTATCGGTCTAAGTCAAAAATGATGATATTCAGAAACGGCGGCGGGAGATACTCCAGAAGGGAACAGTGGACTTTTGAAGAGGAGTCAATAGAAATAGTCAAGGAGTAGAAGTATCTGGGAGTCTTGATTGCTTCTAACCTAAGTCTACATAAGCATCTACAAGCCAAAGTAGCGGAAGCCAAGCGTGCTATGTGTTCTGTGTGGAGAAGTTGCATCCTTAAGAATAACGTTTCTCACATAGCTAAGTATAAAGTCTTTAGAGCAACCGCAATTGCAATTCTGTTTTATGGAGCACAGGCATGGGGATATCGTTCTTTTGAAGCCGTGGAAAAGTTCCTTCGGATATTATTAAAAGTACCTTCAGACTGCCCAGTACATCACCAAACTATATGCTATATCTTGAAACGGGAATAGCGCCCCTCTTTTTGGACACCCTTAAAATGCATTTCAACTATGTGGCAAAAGTTATGGCGATGAGCGAAGAAAGGATTCCAAGACTAGTTCTAACACAATTTATAAATTCGGGTGGAATATGTGTAAATGAGTGGAACAAACTGGCAATCGAATGCTCATCAACATTTTTAATATCAGCCGATGAAAACCCCGATTCATTGAAAACAAAATTTGATGACTTGCTGAAGAAAGCTGGTAATATGATGTATGATAGTTACATTAAAGAAGCCGAATCGTCAATCTACAGGGCTTACTACAGTAAAGTAAACCACTTACTTACTTAGTTGGCGCTACAGCTCGAGGTGAACCTGGGCCTGCTTCTCGCAACCATTTGTGTGTGCGTGCTATATTTTTGCACGAATGGAAGGGACCTACAGTTTTTTGCCGACTCCGAACGGCGAGTTGAGAAGCTCAATCGTGACAAATGATACTCTTTGATGCTTGTCAGACATTCGAAAGAGGTGGGCACTGTGAAAAACTTTTAGGTGTTTGCGGCGGGATTCGAACCCAAGACCGCTGGCTCAGTAGTCCGACGCACTAACCACTTGCGCTACGGTGCCCAAGTAAACCACTTCTTAAAGCAAAAAACCTACTTCTTAGCTGACAACACTTCTGAAAAAATCTGCTTGTTATTTAAAGTAAGAGGTGAACTCCTTTGTTTGAACTACATTCCACATCGACCAGAGCTACCATTATTGTGTGACTTGTGCAATCGTAAAGAACGGGAGGATGTGTTCCATTTCCTGGGAGTTTGCCCAATACTCAAGGATTTCCGTAAACGCTTCTTTGGTGTAGCCACGATTAATTTAGAGGAAACGATCAACATTCTGAACGGTGAACGAAGTTGGGACCTCCTTTATCAATATTGCTTAGGAGCTATTCGTTACAGAACATGCATAGTTCAGGAAACTTTTTAAAAATCTTTCTCAGAAAATTGTAAATAATTGTATTTGCAGGAAATAAACAATAAATGTAAATAGTTTTTTCTTATTATGTATAAATTATAATATAAATGTCAGTCTGGTAGACGGCCTTCGGCCAAACCATATAAGGACTTAAGTCAAACTTAAAGTTAAGAAAATGTAAATTGTATTTATTTTTGAAGTCAATAAAATCTAAAAAAAAATCTATAGAACCTTGTGGTCCTAAAGTGTTTACAAAAAAGGCACCCAATCTTGGCGTTTTACCCCACGAACAAAACATTTTATTTTTTCCCTTATATACTCTTAGCAGATTCAATAAAATTTTGAATAATAAAAAACATTTTAAAATAAAAATCTCCCTTAAATGTCCGATTAAAAAATCCATAAATTGAGAGCAGCACTTGGGTATCCTATAATGTATCGTCGTCGCATTGAACAAAAAAAAGAAAAATATTAAATTAGACACACAAGGCTACTACTCTCTTGTATGCTGGCATTTTGGATGTCTGCCAATATTTATAAATAGAAAACTGCAAAGAGGAATGAGAACGAAAAGGAAGAAAATATAATAAAAAAGATACACAGCAGCACGTATCCGCGGGAAATAAAAAATGTCTAATTCGTTGATGCGTGCACACAAAGTAAATGAGTGACCAACTGCCAAAAGGATAGTTTTTGTTGTTGTGTTTTTTAGCCAAAAAGACGACATACTCGTACAGTGTCGGTTTTTGTTTGATCGTTCTCAGCGATCCGCGTACTTTCGCGATGGTTAGCGGAAGGTATGCCGTATGCTTACAGCTTGCACAAGAACTGGCAGTAATCAACTTGAATCCGCATCATTAGTGGCGATGTCTATTTCTATTCAAAGATTGAAGCTGAAGCCATGCAATGAAAGATGAGATTCCTTTTCTCACAAAAAGCAAACGACGCTGAACGACAAGATAACAAGATCCGCAGAACGAAGGGAGAATACAGACAGTTGGCGCACTTGTTTGTTATTTTTTATTTTTTAAATGGCTTTCTTCCTGGCGGGTCTCCGTCGCACTTTGCGGCAAGAGGGAAATTAACGATTCACTGATGAATTTATCATCACCGGAATATGCGATGAGGATGAGTCTACTCTCCCCTGTGTTTCGTGTGCTAGTTTTGATTGACAAATTGAATGCTCTAATCGTTTATCGACTCAATGGTGCATGGTGTGACTACGAACGTGTTGTGTTTTTATCAAAGTCACGTACGTAGCATTCGCTGCTGCTGCTTGTGGGGTTACTCCTGTACTTTTCTATGTCATTGTTCAATGTTCCCAGTTTCACACACATGTCGACCAGGCGCTAGCTCATCGCAATAGAAACCCCTCGCCGTGTGTCAATGTCATGGCAATAGTATGGGGTGGAGTAGCTAGAATACCTTCCAGAGATGGAAACGTCTCCGTACGTTCGTGTACATTGCTGATTTAAAATACTCTCGAGAGATAAACAGAATTACAACCGTCCAACGCCGAAACTCTCCATGCAACCAACAGCACATGCCCTGTGGTCCTGTGGATGTTATTTAATATTTGTGAGAGAGTTTAGAATGGGAAAGAGAGAGCGAATGAAATCTACTGACGTTTATTAGACGTTAGATTTGTTTGTTTTAAATTTAAATTTAAAATTGTATGCATGCAACTAGCGTAAGTCGTCATGTGGTGAAAAGATTTTATTTGCAGTTTGTGAATATTAGATATCGTTTCATGCGTATATTAAAAAGAAAGGAGGAAAAACGGAGAGGAAACTGGTATTCAGAAGGAACTTATTGTTGTGGGTACAGTGTGGCACAAAGTGTATCTTACGGAAGATAAAAAACTTCGAGACGAGACAATGTTGGAAGATTCTGCTGCTAATCCAATTGTATTGTGTAAATGGCAAAATCTAATATACCCCAGAGCCTGCGGTATGTATATGTATGTATCTGCACTGAACTCGTACATTATTTACCTATAACAAACGTATTCCATAGCATGGGAGCTATGCAGTAACAATGTATTCTAATGGTAATTCGGTCACTTTATTATTTTCTATTTTCGAATACAACAGCAGGTGGCAACCTGGCTCATTTGGTGAAGCAAATGACTTCGGCTACATGCTTTGCGAAGCGTTATGTAAGTTCAGTTGAATCAAAATGACGTAAACGCAAGAATTTTGTTTCTCCTATGCGCCATGAGAAGAACATTATAACGTGTGAGTGCTGTTCAGGTGCTGCAGAGTGAATTCGATTTTCAACTCGTAAATTCTATTTTTTCTTTTATTTTTAACAATGCCAATTCGAAAATCGTTCTGTTTAAGGGTAACAAAGGAACGGCGAACAAAACTGCATCATTAGATTTTCTGGTTTTCTTGTTTGCGTATCTTCGTAACAGAGATTTTAGCTGCAGGGTAATTTCTGAAACTAATCTGGATAAGGAAAACAAATTGAGGATCAGGGTTAAGAATGAAATCTCCTTTTCGTTTTCGCCTTAAACACCACAACCATGGAAACCTCATAAATCGTAGAAATATTGTATTCAGCTCACTTTTTAAAATTCCTGACATTCTCTTGGTCTCTAACACGCCATCTTTACAACCAGAAAGAAATATTCAACGAAATATGCTTCTAGGTTATTTGACTCAAAGACAGGAAATTTAAATGCCCGAGAATATTTAGAATACCCTTAGTTATTTACCCGGTGAAAAGGCGAATAATTTGCTAAAAAAATATCAAAGGGGTATCATCTTTCTAAACTTTTATCTTGCTGAGGATGAAGGTTCTACATGCAGAGTGACAGATGCGCTTTCATTTCTTTTATTTGACTGGTATTTCGATTATTCGAAGTAAGAGGCTTGCCAACGTTAATATAGTTGTTTTGTTGTACGATGCGATTTTTATTAAAAAGTTAGAAATTGAACTACCTACCAACTTACTGAAGAGTAGAGAATCCTTTGAATAGAACAGCTTTGTTAGACAAAACACTGATTTCTTAGTACGTCTGCAGTATGCGGACATATGTTAGGTTAGGTTAGGTTAAGGTGGATACTGTGTTATCACATGGAGTCGATTCATTTATCGGTACTCCCCTACTCCTACAGGATGGGTCTTATATTAGGATGGGCCTTAATGAATGCAAACGAGATCAAGGGTACCAATACACTTCGAACAAAGTTTCTTAGGGCATCTAATCAGTGACACCTGAAGAATCATGACCGATGTCATCTGTAGATACTATGTTCTCAGGATGCGTCTCTCCATCGATTCGATAAATTTTACTGTCGGGCAGTGCCAAAGGGATCTACTACGCGTCTAGGCCGTAGTGCTTGAGTTGATTGTGCCGTTCAACCTAATTGAATCTAGCATTAAGTGTAACTTGTATGCAAGCATCCAGTCTTTTATTCATTCCTTTCGCAAGACAGATGACAGCTCAAGATAAAGCTGATCGGCTTTTCCCACAGAAATGATCCCGTGATGACTTTTATCTTAACACAAAACCCTAAAATTCATATACTTATAGCAGAAAGTCAAATTTTCGCGGTTCTAGCTTTACATAAATGTAAAGTGGAAAAAAGTGGTATTTTTAAAACGCTCCAGCTGCCTCGGTATCAGCTGAATGTTCGTTTATCACTGCATTAAGTTATTTGAAGAGACTGCAGATATAAAAGACCGCCCGCGTTCTGGGCGACCGCGTTCAGTGCGAACAGTAGAGGCCATCAATGCTGTAAAGCCAAGAATTAGAAGAAACCCACTAAGAAAGCAAAAATCATGCCTCGGGAGATGGGGATTAATCAAAAATCAATAAGTAGTATTACCTACGTCGTCGTAGAGGACAGCTACTCACAGCTGATCTTAAACGGAATAGATTTGAAAAATCAAAGCGACTACTTTTTAAATCCGCAAACAACCTTCACAGAAAAATTCTGTTCACAGATGAAAACAATTTTACCGTACAGGAAAAGTTCAGTAACCAGAATGACAGGATTTATGCTCGTGCATCTAGTGACGTTTCACAACTGATTACATGATTCCAGAAAGGTCATTATTGCAAAGCAAAAACTACCCGACTATGGCTTTAACACAATGCTCCAGGCTTCATAGGGACTCAAGACTGGCCGTCTGCAAAGCTGTGGACGGTGTTGGGGAACACGGTATGCTGTAGGAGACACCCTAAAATTGAGTCCTTCAGGACCGCGTTAGTCTTAGTTATAAGTTATAACCAATTTTCCGATGGAGGAAGTGCGTGCAGCCATGGACGTTTGACCCATGTGACTGTATTAAATCAAAAGGCGGCCATTTTGAATAAACTTGCGATTTTGTATTTAAAATTCAATTAAAAATTAAAGAAACAATAATTAAGGAGTAATTTTCCGTCGTTTTAAAGTTATGAAGGAAAATGGGTGTAGCAGTATTCGTGTCCCTATCCCTACTAGGTATGTAATATGTACAATATACATAATTGTGAAGCATTTACCTACTATTTTGTCTTTTGAAATTTGAATCATTGGAAAACAACAACCAACCTATTGTAAAACTTTACTGCCGGTGACTCACTGTATGCGCTCATTTCACATATCTAAACAGGCTTATCTCTTTAGTAGAAATTCTGCCAATTTGAGCAGTTTCAGCGAGACATTTTTACGGAACTCCAACAGTTAGAAAACTGATAATACCTAAGTGCAGTATTCCTTGTATTTAGCGTCATTTCCCATCATATTATTCATTCCCTTCTTTAATATAATATTTGTCAATCTTATTCGATGCATTTAATTAATAGGTAATCATATTGGTAAAGTGACGCCGGCGCCGTGCCTCAGTAGTTTGTGCGAAAGTAAATGTAAAAAAGTGCGCGAAAATTTGTTGCAAAAAAAGGTTTGGTTCTACATAAGTAGGTCATGGTACCAGTATTCGAACACTTAACGGAAATTCAGAGTTGAAACTGGTGTAAAAATGCAAGTTTTTAAAACAATTACTTAAAATAAAATAAATATGACTGATAAAACTATATTTCATCAGAAAAAAATAAGCATACATTAATGATTACAAGCAGTTTATAATAAAAAGTAAAAACTCAAAAAATGTTGTTTTCTCCAATAGTCGAACACTTGTTGCCTAATTGCGAACAGATAGTTTCCTTATTCCGAACAGTTAATTCATACCGATAAGTTTGTCTAGAATATTAATTTCAAGTATGTTTATACTAAGCAAAAACGAATTTGAATTAACACTTTAGTGCTTCATCAATTTTTCTCGTTTTTTCTTTTAAGTTCCTTGTTATTTCATGGAAACTGACGGTTGTTAATTTCTTTCCTTATTTCCTCTTTAATCCACTTTTAGTTCATATAAAAATCTGTCCATTTCCTTCGGGCGCTCTAGTTTTCACTTTTTTGTTCCTTGTGGGATCAGGATATATTCAATGTCTGTCCAAACAGGAAGATGGATTACTAACTGGTATATACGTTTTGCAAATTAATATCGGAGCAGTAGTTTGTGGTGTGTTTTTACGAAATCAGCACTGACTAACGTGGTACTCGACGAACAACTTAGTTTATTTTGATTGAAAAAAGCTGCACCTAATTTCAACACAATATTTGTTTAGTGTTTTACTTTCAGAGTTTAATGTACGATGGTAACAGCTTAATTGGCCCGGGGAAGTTTAAATGTTTTAATTGCAAAAAGCTATGTTCAGGTAAGGAAACTCGGTTAAAATTAGGTTCCTTTTCACGACGGGTCCAAAACTACCAGCTAGATTCAATTTTAATTTGCAAAACTCATGAAATGTTAATGCACTAATATCATAAAAAACACAGCTGGAAGTTCTTACGTGATTAATTTGGGTTTTAAACCTAATTTTCCCAAACGATCACTGAAACTTTTATTTTTAAAAAAAACAGATCCGAGCGCATTTATTGAAACCCATTAGCAAATTCAGAATTTTGTTGACATAAATACATATTTTTGAATGCGATGCTTAAGGTAAGTGAAAAGGAAATATGCATACGTATAAATGTGGTGTGACGAAAAGCAGAAACGCTAAATTAATGATAATATAACGACTTTTGTAAAAAGTGTTCGACTACTAATTCAAACATGACCCTTTTCCAGCATGTGTAATGAAATGGCCTGCACCACAGTTGTTTTTCAAAAACATGTTTTTCCAAAGCCAAGTCCTTGTTTTCTATTCTTTTTATTTTCTTGTGAGTATCCAGTGCCTATTGTCATCTAATAACGCCTGCCATATAATTTTAAATAACCACCATGGGCACGGGTGCACATTAAAAACCGAAGCAGCAGCTGTGAATTATCCAACTCTCCACTGAAGTCAAAGCGTTGTGTAGAGTTTCCACAAGGGAAGAAGAAATAATCGAGCACACTGCCGTTTCTATTCGCTCTCCAATGTTGCTCGGGCAGGCTGTCAAACGTTTGCCTTTGTATGCGTTTCGATTCGTTTTCAAAAATTCATTTGCGCTTGTATGGAAGGAGAAGGTGAAAATACGGCACAACCAAGCGCAGTCAACAGAATCAGAATTCACAATCACAATCAGAAATTCAGAAACCGAAACAGGCATCCGTCAGATGTGGTTCCTCCTCTTCGATTCAGTTCTGTTCTCGCTTTTCATTTGACAAGACATTTTTTTGTTGCAACTGGGAAAATAGCGCGCACGGCGGCGATTTTTCGTTTCTTCTTCTCTGTTTTTTTTTGTCTCACACTGAATGTGCAGTGAAACAAATTTTTTTGTACAAATTAAATTCTAAATTTAGATTTTTTACATTTTCTTGCTTCATTTCGGTGGAATATAAATTATTAAATAACAAATGGAATAAGTTTTAAAATTCTTATCAAAATTCGGTTTTATAAGTGAGTGTCGCGTGTGTGTATAGAGGAGGGAGTGTGTGTGCTTTATATAAAGTGCGCCACCCCATAATTTATCCCTCAATTGAATTTTATTAAATTCATCATCACATTCTGTTCTGGTGTTTAAATATACGTGTGTGTTTTTCATGAATTTTTTTTTTTCAAAGAATTGAAAAGTGAGTAGCAAAAATTCCATGAGTGTAAATTATTAATAAAAAAAAAATTGTTATCATTTTGAGCTTTGTGCTATGAACAGCGCAAGTCTAACAAAAATGTAAACAAACTGTGAAGGGGCGAGAAGGATGTTAGGAGGAGGATGCTATGATTCATCATTGTCTACTTCCTCTCAGCATCCTTCATTCAGTAGACTAAGAAATTAAAATACAAAACAAAAATATGCCAGTGGAATAATTTTCAAGAAGGATTTTGGCGGGATTCTAAGTTTTGACAGAAACTATCTGACTGAAGTACTGAAGTACCAACGATTTTTTTTTTCTTAGTAGGGGGGCACATTAATAAAAACAATGGCATGGCAAGGATTTATAAACACGTTGGTCTAGTGTAGTGATGCCAAATCAGCATTTAATAGCGTTATTTTAGAGTCTTCAAATGAAGTTTTTAATGGTCTTAATATACATAACATAATTTGGTGATTAACCTTAGAAAGATAATCATATTTAGATGTACAAACAGATAATCATGTATTAAATTAACTCATAGGGACTTTAGCATTTCAAAATTGGTGAGACTTACCTCAATGGTACGTGTGCTTTCTGATAGCTCCTGGGCACTGAAGCCCATTTCGTAGGCCTATTTTTACTCAAACTTAGAAAATTTCCGTGATTCCATTCCCGAAAATGATTTTACTTTTAACTTCGTCCTAGAGTCTTGAATGAATGAATTCTCAGAAACTCTCTATGTGAAGGTCGTTGTAACGTTAACTTTAAACGCGTTTTTCTCGAAACTACTTTTTCCAAGACGTCTGACGTGATTTCTCAAGTTCTAGTGAATCGATTAAATTTGGCGTGGAACTTCTTTATATATCCCTCTATCGTTGGAACAAGAATTATGTAAAAATTTCAAACAGCCGCCATTGATATTTTTTTTTATTTCCGTAGTTCCTATGATAGCGACATTCTTACTGATTAAGAATCTTTTTTTCTTTTTTTTTCTGATCACCAGAAGGATTGGAATCATGTTAAGAAGGACGCACCCTTATTGTTTACCACCGCACTTTACCAGCCTGTAACAGTTTCAATTTTAAACATTTTTTTGCTCTAAATTTTTTTTTTGTATTGTCAAAATATATAATAAAAAAATTACCGGTAAAAATATGCTTAGTTTTTTTTTATCGAATTTCAAAAAACACCCGAATTTGTGCCGCTAGACTAGAACCCCTTTAAGTTCATTGAGAATACAAGTAGGTTAGGTTAGGTAACAGTGGCTACCAGTATCGAGTACCAGCACACGTAGGCCTATAGAAACCCATTGTGATACCAAGGATCTAGGGGATATTTACCCCGCTACTCATGAGAACCATTTGGAGCTCTGTATGAAGCGAAAAAGGCTTCACACGTCTTTTTATGCTAGGTCACTAAGATTGTCGAAGAAGTATTCTCCTAGGTGTACCTACTTTTCTACTACAAGAGGAGATGGGCATGAACAGAGGAGATGTTTTGGGCTTTCCTCCTCTTCTTCGTCTCTGCAACTCCTCCAGAAGTAATTTGAAATGATGCCAAGCCTAGTTGCATGCTTGCATGCATATAAGGTAGTGTCCTGCGATGACACCAATAATCGTACTTATAGTATGTATTATTTTTTAGGGAGAAAAGGTTGATAGAGCGGTTTGGATCTAGTCTAGGCCAGATCTGTCTGGTGGCAAGGCAGGTAGTTCTACCTTCTCATCTATCATTGGTTTTATTGACTGTGTCAAGTTTGAGTGTTAGCCTGTAAGTAGCGAGGGGCGAGGTTGTTCCTAGTTTAGCGAGCTCGTCAGCTTTACAATTCCCTGGAATGTGGCACCCAGCAAAGGTGATTATTAAACTGCTTGGCCCTATCTATAAGAGAGAGTGGATGAGACCGATTACAGTGATTTCAAGGCCGCCTGACTATCCGAGAAGATGCTAATGTCGTTAGTGGATATTACATTCCTCTTGATCCAGGACAGTGCTTCCGAAATCGTCAAAATAATAATAATAATCCTTGGTTTTTGAGCCATTATTGTAGAAATGTATCGACTTGTCTGTTATAGCACCTAAGTTATCTCAGAAGGACATATTCAAGGGGATGTCTAATGCTGCGGAATGTGTTGATTTTAGTGCTCCACTAATACACTGACACGCCCTAAGCTGTCGCGATGTATAGTCCAGCAGACAACTATGCCATACCTAAGAATCGTTCTGATAACAGACACATAAAGCCAATAGGTTATGCTGTGTCGGAGTCCCCATTTGCTGTCAATAGCTTTCTTGCAAGAGTAGAGGGCTATGGTAGCTTTCTTTACTCTTTCCTGGATATTAAGCTTCCAGCTAAGTTTTTTGTTTTTTGAGACCTATGTACTTTGCTTTGACAGTTCCATTTTCTGAGACTTAACCCCCAGTGCACGTTTTTCGGTCCATTTCGAGAGTATGTTTAATCCATTTTGCATGAGTTCATTGATCACCTGAAGATGCTTGTCGGAGATAGCTAGCGACGTCGTCAGCATAATGCAATCATTACTTCATTATTATTATATAAAGACGTAACTTCAAAGAACTTTGTTACCGATGATCTCCGCAAAAACTGCACCGATTAACGTGAAATAAATTCTATAATAATTGTTATTTTCGTTAAAACCAGTTAGGCTATGTTTTATGTTATGTTGTTTGTTCTTAAGAAAATGTATTTATTTTATTTTTTTATACCTATTTTATTGAGGTTGACTCACATATTAACTCCTAACTTTAAAGCAGTTAAACGAATTGGCAAACAAAAAATGTTTGCATAAAGTCAATATATATACGCAAATTTTAAGACCTTAATCTTTTCTTAACTCTACGTACATGCTGAGAAATAAATAAATAACTATTTTAAAAACATAAAACAATTCATGAAATCATTTCCAACAATTTTCCATCAGCGGAGACCGAAGCCAACAGCCATGCAGCAGTGGGTGACATCATAGTGTGTGTGTGTGTGTGGCATATTTGAATTTCTGCGTATTTACTGAAATAGCATTCTATTGATGCTTTGTGCCCGGCCTACTACGATAAATATGATTGTAAAAGTAAATTCAAATTTTCAAAAAGTGCACGGGCAATGCCGGGCGGACATCAGCTGTACCTGTTATACTATAGAAAAATGTGTTAGAAGAAAACAATTTGTTTTCTCTTTAAAGTTGCAGATGGGCGAAGCAAGGCGAGCACGGGTCAGCTATCTCTATGTGTAAGACAGTTCACTGACTGACTGACAGACAACGCACAGACCCAACCGATGGACCTTAAGGGCTGAAATTTGTACAGCACATTCCTATAATGACATAGATATCCGCTAAGAGAGGATTTTTTTGTGGGTGAATTCGGAAAAATAATTCGGCACTCATCTCCAATACAATTTGTTTTGCCTTAACAGTGGCACTGGGGCGAAGCAAGGCGAGCACGGGTCAGCTAGTTATTTTATATATACCATACGACCCAGGCTTTCCTTACTCTTATTAAGGGACTCTTCTGGTCCAGCGCCGTTGAATTTGACAAGTTCTTAGGATTTTTTTTTTTTAATGAAAATAATGAGCAATAGTATTTAAACTTTGTAGATATATTTTATAACTTTAAAAATATACACAAAAATTTAAAAAAAAAATAATAATTTTAATTAAACAAACATTGGTTTTACAGTTGCCTTCTTCAAAGAAATGGATCTTGGTGGTGCGTCATGTTTTGGCTCTTCCACTGATCGAAAACACACAAAAAAAAAAACAAAAAACCTTTTAATCAGTATGCATGTAGCTATCGCAGGAAATTTAATGAAAACAAAAAATTACAAAATGGCGCGTTGTTGAAATTTACGTTTCGAAAACAGACCGTTTTTCATAACTTTTTGTATATAAAAAGTAAGAAGTATTCTAAGTAAACAGTTTTTTTCATTCCAACGATAAGCACTGGTTTACTGAATAACATAGTAAAATTTAAGACGAATCGGTCGATTATTTTTTTTTTGTTTCACACCGTGCATAAAAATGTAGTTTCTAGATAAATGAGTTTAAACTATGTACCTGCTTCTGCGCTGACGTGGTAAATAGGCTGTAGAAGTCTAAATACTAAAAATATTAATACGAAAATTTAACAGCCTATACTTTTGAAATATTAAATGTCGTTTTTTTGTACACTACAAATTTCTGAACTCATCATCAAAAAATCTTAAATTTTTCAGCGGCCTCGTTTCTCATTACAACTAGAACCTAAAAACATTAACATATCTGCAGTGTATCTCTTCATTATTGGATATAAGTGCGATTAAGGGAACTGAAGCTCTCACTCCAAGTATTCAGTATATCACTGAATTGTAAAGTCAAAACGTAGCAAGTAAAAAAAACATGTATAATAGATACTGCAGAAGTTGCACTTTTCTTGTGGCTTTTCACAGCTAAAATCAGGAAATTCTGCGTTTTGTTCTGAGCTTTGTGTGCATGAATCTATTTTATTTTTATTTATTTTCGATTTGTTTAAATGCGCTTTACGCGTTAATTAAACAATAAATAAATTAAGAGACAGTATTATAGTATTATAGTATTATAGATTAAATTACCTAAAACTCGGTACATACTTTGATCTAGCAAATATTCTGTTTGTCATGATGCGCAAAGTAAGAAAAAAAGTTGGACTTGCGAAATCTTATAGAAATGAATAATTTAACGATGACATCGTAGGTGCTCTTAAAGTTGTTAAGCAAACTTCCAACTGATACTCCCCTCTAAAGCAGCGTAGTGGTAGATACCATTTGGCAGCAGCTGACGTTTACAAAAAACTATGAATCTTTGGTTTTACCCCCAAACCAGTGACTGCTCATACATTTTAATTTTGAAACAATTTAGCAAATTCCTCAAATATGTCGTTACTGATATCTTTAGATAACAGATTTCCGGCATGTCGATTTGCAAGTAGTTCATGCGTGCATATGTGCGTTTACACGATTATGTCTGCATACCAGTGACATTGACACCGTTGATTTTGATGTCAAAGTCGATAATGCCAGTGCTTGCCAAATGTAGTCGTGTCTGGCAACCGTGATTCTAGTGAAGTGGCAAAACACTTTACATGTGTCATACGCTAATACCTTTAGACATGAGAATGTTACACAAAAACCTGGATTTCAATATTTTGAAAACTGAAAACTAAATGTCTATTTTAAAATGAGTCAGATCCTTATCGTCCTATTCCATTCAATGACTTTATACTTACAAGCAAACAGTTGCTTTGCAAAAACACCTTTCTTCGGTGTGTCATTGCACTCCTGAGCTTACAGATCTGTTTTTTATTTCAAAAGAAACTACAATGCACCAGTAAGAAAGAGGGGCCCCAAAAGCATTGTGCTCATGAATCACAGCAATAAACAATAAAAACATTTCCCATAGAAAAAAAGGTCCCTTCACAAAGCATTTCATCCTGTTTTCATTTCTAATCCTTTACATGCCTTGCTGTTTACTCATCATTCCCGGGGTCGTTGACTTATTCACTTGCTTAAAGGCATACGAACTGTATAGTTAAAATATCTAAATGT
Source organism: Brachyopa scutellaris (assembly GCA_949775065.1). NCBI lineage: Eukaryota > Metazoa > Arthropoda > Insecta > Diptera > Syrphidae > Brachyopa > Brachyopa scutellaris. Next base: position 102,774,675 of record OX459112.1, read on the forward strand.
ACGACTTCGTGCGTTGATCTCGATATAGAGAACTTTGGAATATGTACCACATCTTCTGATGGTATTCTGATGGTATAGTACTCATATTTCAATTTCCAATAAGACGGGTTCTTGTTTTCGCTTGCGATTGTCAACTGTTTTTAATTAATAAATGCGGGTAGATTTTCGACGAAGTGACACAAAAGTGTCTTCGGTATAATCTTTGCTTTTGATGTTGGTATTCATAGTTTCTTTTTTGTTGGAAATTTCAGAAAGATGGTTTTTCGCGCAATATCCCCAGTTGTTGGTAAAAAGAAATCATATGCAGTGAACAAAAAAAAGGTTGGACAGGAACAAGATGCAATTATAAAATGAAATAAAATCGCAACCGTAAAGCTATTTAAACCAATGAAAATGCAAATGAAACATAATTTTTGTTTTAATTAATTTTTTTAAAATATGTTTTTTTTTTTAAATATTTAAGTCACACAAAAAGAAAAAAACAGTAGTTTTCAAAGCCAAAAAAAACTTGGGCACTTAGGGAATTCATTATAAAAACAGAATACATTAACAAAAATATACATTTTAATATTAAGTATGGTGGCCCTTGTCTTCCAATACAACATGTAGCCTTTTATTTGTAGACATAACTAAATTTATTGTTACATCGGGCGGTTAAGACGTGTTTAAGGCGTGTTTCAAGAAGTTTTTGTTGCATATTGCCCTTCCCCTTAATATTTTCTCCATGTGCGCTCGCAGGTGTTCTATGTATATATGGTTTAAATCCGGGCCTTGTGCAGGATGGGGAAGAACACTTTTCACGTTATAGATCAACCATTCCCTTACAATATTGGACGCGTGCTTCGGGTCATTATCATAAGCAAATCAATAACACAGGCCTGCGAAATTTAAATTTTAATTTCCCTTTTGAATAATAATGCTTTTTTTTTTTATTAATTTCGGTATGCTGAATTAAAATATAGCGATGGTTTTTTTCTAGCACATCGAAATTTATTTTTATGCAAGATAAACATATTAACAGATTTTGGAACAGGTTTTATGAAAAAATTTAATATAATGTATATAAAAGTAAATGTTTAGTAATAAAATGATCAGCACAAGTTTAAAACAGGTCTTAAGAGGCTAGAAAATTCAAAAAGACTTCTGAAATTTTTTTCTACATTCCTCAAAACTCATTTTCAATATTTTTTTCATGTACTTGCGCTTCGGTTCATTTCTCTTTAACATCCAGCAATAGTCAGGCATTATGCTAACGTCCCACCTGCCTTGAAATCTGTTCTCCATGACCCTAATGTCTTGATGAAATCTCTCCCCCCTGTTCTTCACTTAAATCATCAAGATTCTCAGGAAAGAAGTCAATATGGGAATGTAGAAAATGCAGCTTCATACTCATATTACAACCCGGCTTGTTGAGGTTATTAAGCATGCTGTTAACTATATTTTTGTAATCAAGGCTTGTCTGTTTCCTAAAAAATGGTATACGACATTTTAAATGATTTCCAAGCCAGCTTTCCAGTCTTATTCATAGTGTTTTCAAAGTTATCATCTTGCATTAACTTCCTTATGATTAGATTAGATTAGATTAGATTTTTATTTTAGAGCTTAAATATTTGTTACAATGTAAATTACAAAAAAATCGGTTGGCATGGCTTTGTCGTCTGCCTGGTTGACAACAAAATTTAACTTTATAAAGTAGAATAAACTCAAATTTTATAATATGTTAGGGGAGTACGTTCAAGTATTAGAAATTTCCGTTGCATTAACTTCCTTATGTCTGGACCAACAAAAATGCTTTCTTCTATGGTGTTGATATTAAAATAGCAATCATATAGTCTCATATAGTTTTAGAAATAATTGACTGTTGTTTTTTTTTACACAATATGCACGTATGTAGTGCAACTAATCTGGAGAATCAACATATTTCCTAGAAGCCATTTTTTTTGTTTCCTTTATTTATTTACATCTCTCCATATTGGGTATCAAGTAATTGTTATTACAGAACAGGATATGATAGCGTATAAGGCCAGTGACTTTACATACTTTTGCTTTACAATTTTTTTTTAACTAACGAATTTCAAAAAGAGAAGCCATTAGTAAGACTTTTTTTTGTTATTACCACACAAAAATCATAGAAATAATAAGTTATTTCTTATAATATATATATGTATATATATAAGCGATACACGTAGCTTTAAATTATGCTTTTAATCATCATAAAAAAACAAATAGTGAGGAATAAAAATATCAACAATACCATTAATCTATATTTTTAACACAGAAATTGTAAATTAACTCTTATAGTACTAAGAAAACTGAAAAAATATTTTTCTCAAAAAATGTACGTGATTGAATTTTTTAAATATTTTTTTCTTATATTAGTACCTAATACCTATGAAAAAGGCTGAAAAGTTTTGTTTGGGGAAAACCATCGCAGGCCTGTGTAATTATCGCGTATGCCTAGCTCAGTAGCCGTGGCTAGCAAATTCTTTTTGGGGATGTTAAGGTACATAGTCTATTTTGTTCATATTACCTTCAAGGAACACCATGTTTTCTACTCCACTCGAGCTGCCTCCACCATGTTTAACAGTGGCATTTACATGTGCCGGACTTAAGGATGTACCTTGTCTCCTCCAAACAAATCGATGTCCAGCAGACCCAAATATGTTAAATTTGGACTCGTCGCTGAAAATTAGGTACCGTGTTCCAGAACTCTAAAGGTTGACGGACATACATTTGGGCATATTCCTGGTTTCCTTAAGGTTTCTTGCAGACAAAAGGGGCTTGTTTCGGTGGGCTCATAAACTCATTGAATGTAAAAAATTCTAACAGTCTGTGGGTGCACCTCTACAATCGTAGGTCCTTAGAAATGTCTAGCGCAGAAATGTCGACATCGATTACGACTAATCGAACAATTTTTCATTCTGTTTGAGGAGTCGACATTTTTTTTGGTCGTTCAGACCTAGGTCTTTGCAAGACACCATTTTTTTTTAACCACTTGGATGACATAATGCACTGCAGATCTAAGTTTTTTCACAATTTTGTCAATTTCTCTCACTTTTTTTTCCACAATTTTATTGACAGTTCCTTCGTGTCAATGGATGTTTGCTTTTCATCCATTTTTTTAAAAAATCGGTACTAAAAACACGTCTTATATTTTTTTTGGTTCACTGTATGTATGTATTTATTATCAGTGGATCTTGACTGTCAAACAAAGAATACAGACAACTCTCTTTGTTGTCCGCGTTTGCGATTGGACGCCATCCCATTCAACTGCAAGATATGCATCTAAAGAAATTCTCTGAACCCCAAATTCACTACGAAAATATTCCCAGTAAATGTAACAAGATTTAATTATTGTTCCACGGTCAAATTTAGACATATCTCACGGTAACACAATTAATGGAAAGTAATTCTGTATTCATTCACAAAACGTCCGAATTGTGATTCTGACCTTTTTAGTTTTAAAACTGACATCTTGAAGCTAATTCCTGTCAACCCCTCCATGTACTCGTAACAAAAGTAAATCCGTTAAGTGATTTATAAATAGCGGAATTTCCATATTTTGGCAAAAGCTCATAAAATGTTTGTAACCTTACATTTGTATCAATAAATTACAATAACCACAATATAGGTACCCACTCGTATTTTTCTGCATTTAAAAGCTTTTAAAATGATGAAACACTAGGTTATTGATTTTGAAACGTTTTCTAAGTTTTTATTCAAACAAATATATTTTTGTACCTATCGTCATCATGAATCATTAATCAAAGAACATTTTCAATAATTATTTTTAAATAAAAAAAAAGTAAAAAAGTACCTTCTTTTCCCTAAAGATCACTGGCGCCTAATGCTGTGCATCGTTTCTTGATGTAAACAAAGTTAAATGTCACAATTTGATTGATGACACACATACCTGCAGTTGTTGATTTTAAAGATCTTAGAGATCTTATCTTTCTTCCTTCTGTCACAACTACCTGCTTCTGTAGCCATTTCTTTGCAATAACCCAAACCTAACCACTCATTCCTCTTTATCCGGCATGTGATGCAAATTCTATGGAATTTATGATTTCAATTTCCGTTGCGAACAGAAATATCTGTTTACACAAATAAATGAATAAACACACATATGAGAAGCGAGTCGAGTAGGTATTTCTGGAGCACTTTCTTATAGATAGCCTAGGCCAGATCTAGATATCTTTTGCACCTACACATAACATATGTATGAGTGCCTGCCTAACTTAAGAAGAGTTGGAATTTCTTGTGTTTTATTTTTGTTTTCTCTCTTGCCTGCATATATGAGAAAATTAAAAGTTTTTTAACAACAAATATTTTCAGTGTCTTATCCTAACTTTGGTGATGTCTTATTTTTTAATTAAATCGATAAATGTTTGATTTTAAATTAAGTTTTTTCAACGGACTTTATTTAGATGGAAGATAAATGGTATGAGTATGTTTTTTGATTAGCTCTTGAATAACTTGTTGTGTCGTACTCTTTTTGGAGTTGGCGCAAGTTCTTAAGGGGTTATATACAGTTAGAATTTGCAAAAAATCGATTTTTTTATTAGTTCATTTTCGTAATGTATATATGTATATTTAAGTACACGCACAAGTCAATCCGACGATTATTCTAAAAGTCACACGAATATTTGTAAAGTCATCAGAGCGCTTTCTTTACTCTATGTTAAGTGATTTTCAAACTTCAAACGCATTTATCTGAAAACCATGTTGTTATAGTCGGTGACCACGATTTCTCGCAAACTGCTAAACCGATCCGTCTCAAATTTTAGCACAAGCTTCTTAAGTATATTTTTTAGTAATTAATCGAAGGTTTTTTTTCACCGATAAATACATTAATGCCGAAATGTTGGCCAAAAATCTTGAGAGAACGCCATTTTTGCAAAAAATATTATTTTGCTTATTCCCTCGACTAGTACCTAGAATATATCTGTATTTCTTAAGCGATATCTGTTTGGTTTTTATCATTTTCTGTGATCCAGTCCAGAGATATCGTGGTCACCGCAAGACGCCCCTTTGAGAGGAGCTCCGGGAGATCAGCTATGGCAGCCTTCAAAATTATTATTTGTACAAATAAAAAATGTTTAAATATAGTTAAAAGTTACCTGAATATGTGTAAAAAAATTTACATTAATAACTTTAAAATTTTTCTCAGGAACAATTTTTTTTAGCCCTCCTGACTGTATATAACCTCTTAAGTAGGTTTGCAGTTCCGATTGTGGTCGGTCCGATAGCTCGTCGACATGTTCGAAGAAAAATTTGCCCAGGGCTCTATTTCTGAGTTGGCAGAGATTTGGGCAGTGACAGAGGAAATGTGTCGTGTCCCTCATGGGACTTCTTCGCATCCCCTGCATATGTCATCCTCATCATCATTTAAACGTAATTTTTTCATAGGATATTTAAGCATGCTGTGGACAGTTAGCATTCACAGCGATTTCTTATCTTTTTTAGGAATTGCCTGGTTTTTGCTTTATCGTATTCCCACCGTGGCCGTGGTGGTTGGTGCGTTGGACTACCACGCAATGCTGCCCGGGTCTAACACCTAAAAGAGTTTTTTCACGGTGCCACCTCTTTCGAATGTCTGACAAGCATCAAAGAGTATCATTTGTCACGATTGAGCTTCTCAACTCGCCGTTCGGAGTCGGCAAAAAACTGTAGGTCCCTTCCATGCGGCAACACTTACAAGCTTTACTTAGCAGCTACTGCTTTTATGACCGCCTGCTAGAACTTTAGCTTGGAAAACGCTGCTGTGGTCGGGGAGTCGTTTGAAGCTGTTTTTTCTTAGTTCCTCGAGAAGTAACCCGCTCTTATACCTATTTCCATTTTTGACCCATCAGTGTAGATGGATTTGGATTCGTTTGATACTTCCTATTGTTCTCTGCTTGAAAATAGACATGAGAAAGGTCTTTCGAAGTCCATGTATGGGACAATGTAGTCTGAGTTGACGTTTCCGCTAAGATATTTGCTAAGTATCCTGGTGTGTCCATATGTATTCGGTCTTCAGTGCTTTGACTGGCTCCTTCTGAGAGCGCTCTTTGCTGCGGCCTCCTGCATATAGAGATCAGGCAGAAGGTTAAGAATTGCTTCCAATCCCGCTGTTGGCGCTGTTCTCATCCCGTGGCAGCATGCCACCAGACCAATATATGGTATGGGACTAACTATCCCCGAGTACATCCACAGTGTTATTCGTGGCCTGGATCCTCAGTTTTTCCCGAAGAATCTGCTCCAGGTACAGAATGCAACTGATGTCCTTTTTACTCCTTCTTTAATGTTCAGCTTCAAATTAAGCTTTCTGTGGAATATGAGGCCCAAGTAAAGGGTGATTTTTTAGCTGGTTTGGTTTTGGCAACACTGGTTTTGACAGCTGACGTGTGTTTAGTACCTTGTGTCACTGTCAAACAGCTTCAGTTTGGTTTGCAATTTAACCATGGATCGTCTTACAAATGAACAACGCTTGCAAATTATTGAATTTTACTATCAAAATTCGTGCTCGGTTCGATCCGCTTTTTTATCGAAAAATTGTGTTCAGCGATGAGGCTCATTTTTGGTTGAATGGGTACGTAAATAAGCAAAATTGCCGCATTTGGAGTGAAGATCAGCCAGAAGCATTGCAACAGCTACCAATGCATCCCGAAAAAGCCACTGTTTGGTGCGGTTTATGGGCCGGCGGCATTATTGGGCCATATTTCTTCAAAGATGATGCGAATCGCAGCGTTACTGTCAATGGTGAACGCTACCGAGCGATGATAACAAACTTTTTTTTGCCCGAAATGGAAGTTCTTGACTTGCATGATATGTGGTTTCAACAAGACGGTGCCACATGCCACACAGCACGCGAAACAATGGCGCAATTGCGAGGCGAGTTTGGTGAACAGTTAATTTCACGTTTCGGGCCGGTCAATTGGCCGCCTAGATCGTGCGATTTGACACCATTAAATTATTTTTTGTGGGGGTATGTCAAGGCTAATGTCTATAGGGACAAGCCCGCTTCGATTGACGCACTGGAAGCCATCATCCATGCATTCATTCGTGAGATACCGGCCGATATGTGTGAAAGAGTATGCCAAAATTGGACTCAGCGGATGGGCTACCTGAGACGCAGCTGCGGTCAACATTTGCATGAAATTATCTTTAAACATTACATTGCAAGGTTCAAACTATCGATTCAAATAAATATTTCATTCATTTTTTCGAATTTTTTGTGTTTTTTTTTTAAAAAAAGTTCTCAACCTCTTAAAAAATCACCCTTTATTTAGCACTCTCCGACAACTTTAGGGTAGTGCTCTCAATGGTCGGTTGAAATTAAATCAAATCGAAATATTTGACTGGATTTAATAAATAGTCTTATGGTGCCGTTGTGGAATTCTGTATCGCGAAGACTAAATCAAAGTTGAACAGTAGTTGCCCATCACCAGTCTTACTCCATCCGTTGTCCCAAATGGATCGGACGGATCAACACTGATTTTTACTTTGCGTTTGACATCTGTGTCGTGGTGATGACAAGTGTTGCCTCTTAGTTCTATAGTTATTCGGCTGGCATATTCTGCAATACCCTACCTGCGGTTGTTTCTTCCGATGTTTTACAGATCTATTCACAGCTCTTATTTTAAGCATCCAATACTTTGATTCGTTTATACGAGTTCATGTTTTTATTACTTCTCGTTTTTGTGCCAAAAAGTTTCATTTACCTCATACATGTAGGCATTGTGAAATTGCACAAACGAAAAAATATTTGTTACAACTGAACTAGAGTTTGACACTTACATAGATAAGCTTCAATTAAATTTGCTTATTTACTTTAGATTAGATTTTTTTTAATGTGTTCTGTTTTTGATTAATTATCAAACTTTCGTTTTCTGTCAAATCATGTTAAACGAAATTATAAACACTAGTTGACATCATTTGAAATCGAAAGATGTCAAATGTTTGATACTTTGGCGCCGTATGTCTAAAGTTAAACATAGAAATATTCCGATCATCGTTAATCGTTGCTTTAGAAGCCCCATTCATATGTCAAAGGACAACTTACAACTTCAGATTAAATCTGAACATTTAATAATCTCCACTTCGTGGCATAGTATCGCTTTGCCCTCATTTGAGTGATAGCATAAGACTGAGTGCCCACTTCACTTCCCGTACTGATAGACATTTAAATTTAAACTGCCTCTTGGTCGCTTCTTTCACCCACTGTTTAGCTGTTTATACGAGCATGCATTTAATGCGCTGACATTAATCAATGGACCGGCATGTTGCTTGGTGCACCACTATTGGTCAAACAAATATTCGTATCATCTCTCCACGGATTCATTTAAACAAATCCATCGCTGCCGCCTCTGACAACGTCTATCGATCTCTCTTTTTTTTGTTTTAAATATTTAAGAATTTCAGATACAGATGATTGTTTTGTCTACGTCAGTCTCCGCTAACCACCGCCGAGTGGTATCCAAATAACCGCCTACACTAATTAATCTTTTTAACTTTGTTGTGTTCCACTCGCCATTTCTTGTATTATTCCACTTATAATGCGCTGGCTACTGCCCAGGATGTCCGTCATCTACTGGACACATGCTGACGCTTAATGAAAATTCCATATAAAACGATATGATCGTTTGGAGTTGGAATACGTCTATATGCTGCTCCTCTGGTGCTTGTGGTTATGTAAGAGATAAGCAGCGCAGTGAGCATCGCACAATTAGACGTGATATACGATTATAAGGAGAACGTCGGCCGCCGCCCTCCTGCCTGCATATTTTCTCAAGCACTTATCGCTCCAATGCAGTTTTGATGGTGCAGCAGCTTGGTGTGTGCACTGAACGTGTAATAGTTGCTAATGTAACACGAATTAGATGTTGCGGAGTCTTTTAAGACAGAACTATTTAATTCTGACACACTATCTGACATGAGGAAGTCTTTAGTTACACATGGGTTGGAGTACAATTCTTTACACTTAAAAATCGCGTAACTCTCATGAAAAAAAATGTAATTAAGTTTCGAAATAAAATCATGTAAGAGCTTTTAATAAACAGATGTTGATAAGAATAACAATGCATTTGGATTTTGTGATTATCTGTTTTATGCTTCGGACGTAAATGACGACATTAAATGGTGGGTAATCGTTTCATAATCATGTCGAAATGATAGGCACTTACGAGTAGAGCATATTATATTCGAGTATATTAGTATATTCGATGTTTATGTTTTCGAAACGGTCAATGGTGATGCCCATTTCGTTACTTTTTTTCATCGTGTTAAGTGTGAATAAAACAAACAAAACAGTTTTAAAAGAATTTGAGAACTTTATCAGTAATGTTGTTTATTTATAACAATCATGTGTGGAACAAAATGTCACCCAAATGTTCACCACGGCTCTGGTGGCAGACCTCTATCCACTTGTCTACATTTTGGATCACGCTGAGGAATAATTGCGGCTCAATTTTATTAATGCGTCGAACTATCTCGTCCTTCAGCTCTTGAATGGTTGTTGACTTATTCAAATTTCCCCAAACAAGAAGTCAAGCGGTCACATGAATGAACTTTTGCGGCAAAAAAGTAATTGTTCCGTTGGGTGTGTGGCAAGTGGCACCATCTTGTTTCACCACATAATGTCCACATCCACAGCCTCCAATTGCGGCCACAAAAAATCCGTTATCATGTCGTGACAGCGTATGCCATTCACGGTGACAGCTTGGCCGGTTTCGTTTTTCAAGAAGTACGGCTCGATGACTCCGCCGCACTAAACAGTGACTTTTCGTGGAAGCATATCCTTCTTAACAATAACTCTTGGGTTTTGATTTGCCCAGATGCGATAATTCTGCTTGTTGACGAGTCCATTGAGATGATGCACGATGCACAGTTTTGGTTTTGAACGCTCTTTTTCATAATAGACTTGGATAACCTTTACGCGTTGTTCGACTGTGTACGTGTTCATGACTCAACTTGTAATGAACTCACGATTAGAAATGTCAAAACAGAAAGCAAAAAACATTAGACGTTAGACGAACCCTGATAAGTGCATTAGCAGAACTGTCCAATGTCGTGAGGTACTTATCCGAGACATGTAGTTATTATTATTATTATTGCTGAAGGGTGAGATGCACCGCGACCTTAAGATCTATTGTGCCCCCTACAAGTCCTAAACCAATTTCCCTGAGAAATCGCAGCAGGAGATTGGGTGCTATGAATGGTAGATCCTCTGTTGTAACTTGGTATTTACCCAAGCACTTGAATCTTTTCTGGGTTAATACCCCACATTCCACCAGTATGTGTTCTGGAGTTTCGCTGGACTCATCGCAAAATCTGCATGAGTCTTCATCTGATAGACCTAGCTTCCTGAGATGTCCCCTGAGTTTACAATGCCCAGTAAGGAACGCAGTCAGGATGCGGAGTTTGTTTTTGCCAAGGCTGATGCAAACTTCGAATCTCTTCAGGTTGTAATTACCGAGCAGTTTCTTTGCCTGTCTTAGACCCTGAGTTTTTGTCCAGGACTTAGCCCTGTTTGTCTTCTCCAGTGATCGGAGCTCCTCTTTTATTGTGTGTTCCCCTATGCCGCAGAAGGGTTCAGGACCCACAAATGGTGTGGCAGCCCCTTTCCTGGCAAGTTTGTCCGCCTCTTCATTACCTTCTATCCCCAGGTGTCCTGGTACCCAGTATATGGTGACGTTGTTTCGTTCACCCAGTCTATTTAGTTTGTCTAGGCACTCCCAGACAATTCTAGATTTAATGATCCGGGCCCCTATTGCCTTGATAGCTGCTTGGCTATCTGACATTATTGCAATGTCGCATCTATTATAGAACTTATCAAGATTGAGTTGGGCACATCTGTCGATAGCACAGACTTCAGCTTGAAAAATGTTGGTGTAGCTGCCCATGGGTTCGAATAGTTTAGTTCCGGGCCCAAACACTCCTGCCCCCGTTCCTTCCTCAGTTCTTGAACCATCCGTGTACCATTTAATGGTGTGCGGACTCAGCGCATAGATTCTAGATTCATTGCTCCAGTCTTTCTTGTTGCTGATTTTGATGTGAAAGCTTTTCTTCCAACTGAATTTTCTGATCCCGTCGTCTCTAGGAAGGGCTAGAAGGGGAAGCTTACTGGCCATTGCATTATGGTCTTTATGGCTGATGCATTTTCCTTTTCCTATTCCTTCTTTGGCCATTCTTAGAAACGTCCTATTTGCGGTTTCATTCACTACCAGATGCAATGGAGTAAGCTCCAATAACACCTCCAGTGCTGCAGTTGGACAGGTTCTCATTGCACCCGTCATGCATACACGTGCTAATCTCTGCACTTTATTTAGTGTATTTCTCGTAGTTGTCAGACTGGTTCTTTTTGCCCATGCTATTGCCCCATAGGTGATCATATTTCTCACCATGCTAATAAACATCCATCTGAGAATATGAGGTCGACAGCCCCATGATTTGCCGGCTATGCTTTTACATATCATGAGTGAACGAGTCGCTTTCTTGGTAACCTCTTCTGTGTGCTTCTTCCAGTTCAGTTTACTGTCAAGGTACACTCCTAGGTATTTGACTTCTAGCACAGGAGTGATGACTGATCCTGAGAGGGTAATAGTCTTCATGTGTGGAAGCTTCCTCTTTGTTGTGAAGGGTACTTGTTAGATATCTTTTGATCTAATTAAAACAAGTGGATTTGACCGCAGTCGTAGAACAAGTGAAATTTATTGTCATAATGTTTTCCTTAAATACTAAATTATAATCTATACGATGGTGGGAAATAACTATGGGAAATATATTTTGGATATCCATTACTGCAACTCATCAAATTTGATTCCCGTATATTCGCCAGACGTAGTATTGTATGGAATACAATCCTACGTCTGGGAAAACGTGTGAATCGGATTTGATATGTCAGCAGAATGAAGTGTGGGAAAGGTAATGTTGATGTTTTTGGGTGATATTGGAGGATGTATATGGTGGTGCGTAAGATAAGGTAGCAATATATGTTGGTTGTGGTTTTAAACATCCTCCCCGACCTTGAGATCCTGGAGCTCAAATTCTGGTTCTGGTTCTGGTCCTTGTGACTTCCTTGTTTTCCATTTTTTGATGCTCAAAAAGATGATAAGTAGGACAACCATTGTCAGGGCGATGTAACTAATGGAGTACTGGTGTACGTCATGATTTGTGATAGGTTTTGGTAATATTTGGTTGCTTTTAATGTCTGCAATCCTCCTTTCCAAGTTCGTCATATCGTCATCACCACGCATTAAAAAGTCTTTGGTGATGAGTTTATCCCTTGGTGCTTGTAGTTGTTGCATCGCGAGTTGGCTTAGATTAAGCGTTGGTACAATTGAGGCAGTGGATTCGGATAAGTAGAAATTGTGGGCATTAATTGTCATAGTAGGTTGTTTTATGACACAGTTTTGCGCTAGTTTTAATAGCCCAATGCCTTGAAGTTTGGTAGTTAGAGTGTTAGCCCCACAAACAATGGAAATGACGTCTTCTTGCTGGAAGGCAAATATCCAGTGATTTGGATTATGGAGCTAGATCCACATTCTTTCTGGACTATTACTTCGAATATGACAATAAGGTGATAATTGCTTCCTATGATTTAGTAGATGTATTTCACATTGATTTTCCGTTGAGTGAGTGTTAAACAGAGGATGCCGTTGCATGCAGATATAAAGGGTGATTTTTTAAGAGGTTGAGAACTTTTTTTAAAAAAAAAACACAAAAAATTCGAAAAAATGAATGAAATATTTATTTGAATCGATAGTCTGAACCTTGCAATTTAATGTTTAAAGATAATTTCATGCAAATGTTGACCGCGGCTGCGTCTCAGGTAGCCCATCCGCTGAGTCCAATTTTGGCATACTCTTTCACACATATCGGCCGGTATCTCACGAATGAATGCACCAAACAGTGGCTTTTTCGGGATGCATTGGTAGCTGTTGCAATGCTTCTGGCTGATCTTCACTCCAAATGCGGCAATTTTGCTTATTTACGTACCCATTCAACCAAAAATGAGCCTCATCGCTGAACACAATTTTTCGATAAAAAAGCGGATCCTCACATTTCGAATCGAGCACGAATTTTGATAGTAAAATTCAATAATTTGCAAGCGTTGTTCATTTGTAAGACGATCCATGGTTAAATTGCAAACCAAACTGAAGCTGTTTGACAGTGACACAAGGTACTAAACACACGTCAGCTGTCAAAACCAGTGTTGCCAAAACCAAACCAGCTAAAAAATCACCCTTTATTTGCGCTCATTTACCTCCAGGCATTGCTTGTATTCCTCTCTGGACAAGGGGAAGTATTGATCCCTATATGGACTGATGGCGAGAAAAGCGGTAGATGGCTGAAGAAATATGAAGGAATCGTTTCGTTGGACCGGTAATGGTATAATTTTGAATATCTGGAAGTCTTGGATGCCAAGGAGCGGTAGTTTGATCAAAAATACGATTGAAGATGGCGTAACCCGTGCCTTGACTCTTAAAAGTTCATATATCTTTGCGACATTATGTTCATCATACCCAGGAAGTTTACACTGGTTGGAATATTTCTGCGAACCTTACTGAGTTCCTTCAGCAGTTGGCTTGGTGATAAAGTAAGTGAGCTTAGTCTTCCATGATGGGTATCGGTAACGGCTTCCAGTATTGCAATTTGGGTTCTTTGAAAGCTATCCATTAGCTGAGACACGTATATAGAAATGTAGTTGAAAATTTGTCCTTCATCTATTGCATGGGTCACGTTGTAGAGTTGTGTTAATTGTTGATTTATTAAAGTAAATTGCCCTGTGATTGCTGCAATAGATTTGTTGAGAACATTGGCGGTTGACTCAATTATTGATGTTTGGTTTTTAGTTAACTGGAGAAGATGAGCTTCATTTGTAGATACGTTTTGTATGCTTTCTTCCATGTAATGAGCAAAGTCCTGGTCTAGGATTCCAAAGAGCTTGTTTGCCACAGTGCCAATGAAGTCGAACGGAGATCTTTTGTTACGTATGGTGATTCCATTTCGATGCTTTAAAATTTCGTTCAGGCTGTCTGTATCCGTGAGACGTTGTTGAAGTTGGTCGGTCACTGCTTCACAAAAGTTATACGCCTGCCCATTTATTTTATCACACCTTTGTCTTAGTCCGAAAACACTTTCTTTGATCCCTTTATATTCGTGCCAGTAGTTGGACATGTTAAAGTAAACAAATAAATTCCATTCATCCGTCATCAGATTTACTTGGCCTAAATCTTCAAAATAGATTCCAGGGTTGTCCGTGAATTGTTGAACTTCCACTGGATTTTGTTGTTTTGTTGGTTGACTGTATGCAGTGCCGAGTAGCAGGAGGCCCAGCACAAGCGAGGTAAGTGGATTCACCTTTAGCTTTTGGGTTTTTTGAGGGGAATTCTCAGCTTTGCGTTTTACATTTTGTGGGCTGTGACAGTCAACTGGCTTTGATGTTTGTATCGGTCGAAACTGTCCCTTGAGTGGATGGTTTACTTTGATTTTGTGATGACCAGCCAAATTTTTTGGAAGTAAAGATGTACCTGATTTTAATATATTCGGCTGGTCCTCCTTGGAAGGTAGAGCTGTAGATGCTGGCGTATTTGGTTGGCTTTCGGTAGGCAGAGGACATATTTTAAAGATGGATCTTCTTACTTCTCCAGTGGATGTTTTGATATCCACCACCCTGGTTAATTTGTCTTTTCCTGGGATAGTCCTTAAAATTCGTCCCATCTGCCATTTCAACGGTGGGAGGTTATCTTCTTTGATTAGTACAAGTAATCCTGGCTGAATTTCTTCCTGAGGGTGCTTCCACTTATATCGATTTTGGATTTCTTGTAAATATTCTTGGGTCCATCTACGCCAGAATTCTCGGTGAATAGATGTCACTAAGTTCCATCTGGTTAGTCTGGAAATGTTTTTGGGCCGATAATCTGCATCAATTATTGCTGTTAAGGGTGCACCAATTAGGAAGTGTCCTGGTGTAAGGGCTTCTAGATCGTTAGGGTCGGCTGACATTGGTGTTAGTGGCCGTGAATTGAGGACTGCTTCGATTTGAGCCAGCGCTGTTGTTCTTCTTGGGTTAATGATGCACTTGCAAATATTCGCTTCATGTGGTATTTTGCAGATTTTACCGCAGCCTCCCACAGACCTCCGAAATGTGGCGATCTAGGTGGAATTGGTCTCCATTCAATACCCCTTTCAGAGCAGTGACTGCTAATCAGATTCTGTCCTTCCTTGGTGAAGATTTTTGAGTAGAGGTCGTACAGCTCATTCCGAGCTCCTATGAAATTAGTTGCATTGTCAGAGAAGATTTTTTCCGGAAGACCACGGCGTGCAACAAATCTCTTCAATGCTCACAGGAAGGCTTGAGTAGTTAAATCCGTAACTAACTCAAGGTGGACCGCCTTTGTGGCGAAACAGATGAAAACTGACACGTATGCCTTTGTTGGTTGTTTACCCTGTATTTTGTAATGAATGTAGATGGGTCCAAGAAAGTCAACTCCCACGTTTACAAAAGGCCTACAAGGTTGAACTCGTTCTGGTGGCAAATTTCCCATTAGCTGTTCAATGCCCCTTGGTTTTGCCTTGAAACATTGCAGACAGTTGTGGACAATAGTTTGTGGAAGTTGCTTGCCTCTTAGAATCCAGTAAGTTTGCCTTGATATCGCAAGTAAAGCTTGGGGTCCTGCATGTAGGTTCTTCAAATGCAAGTGCTTCATCAACAACCTAGTGAAATTATGTGAATTTTTTAGTATCACTTGATGCTTGGCTTCGTACGGCAACTTCGAGGCTTCTAATCGGCCTCCGACACGGATAATGTTTCTTTCATCCAAGAACGGTGTTAGTGAGCTTAAACGGCTTTTCTCAGCTACACTTTTTCGTTTCTGTAAGGCAGCTATCTCTTCTGGGAATTCAGAGTTTTGAATAAACTGAACTATTACCGTCTGCGCTGCTTTTAATTCTTTAACAGAGAGTATTTGGCCTCGTAACCTGTAGTTTGGTGCTCGCTTTAGATTGCTAATGAAGCGTATGATGTACGCCGTTATCCTCTGCAACGTTGTAAATGAATTTTTGTGATTTATATTTTCCAGAAAGTGGTCACCTTGACGCGATGTAGTCAATATGGTTTTCATAACTTTTACTTCCGGTAGATTGGGTTCACTTAAAACTGAAGGTTGCGCTGGCCAATCGGTCTGTGCGGTTTCTAAAAATGATGGTCCGTGAAACCATAGACTTGAATTCAGTAGACTTTCAGGAAAGACTCCACGTGATAGGAGATCAGCTGGATTATTTTCTGAATTTATATATTTCCATTGGCTTCGCTTTGATTCTTCTTGAATAAATGAAATGCGGTTAGCTACGAAAGTTTGTAATGGTGATTGGGTGTTTATCTATGCTAGGACAATTCGAGAATCCGTCCAATAAGTAGTTTCCGCGAATTTAATAGGCAAACTTTCCCTAACGAACCTTACTAACTGCGTCATCAACCTTGCGGCGCAAAGCTCCAGGCGAGGAATCGTTTGCTGTTTTATTGGTGCTACTCGAGATTTAGAGCAGACCAGTTGTACTTTTATCTTTCCTTCTTCATCTACTGATCGTAGATATACGGCAGCTCCATATGCCCGTTGCGACGCATCCGAAAAGGAATGAAGCTGAATATCCTTTGCATCCGGCCATAATATGTGCCTTGGCACCTTCAAGTTGTTCAGGTTAAGCAGTTCTTTCCTGAAATGTATCCATTTTGTGTGCATTTCCATTGGTACCGCAGCATCCCAATCCAATTTCGACATCCACAATTCTTGGAGAAAGATTTTAGCTAGAATGATAACTGGACTAACAATTCCTAAAGGATCGAAAATGTGTGCGGTGTCTGCTAGAATGGATCGCTTGGTTACTTTTGTGATTTGTTGCCATTTTGTTTTGATGATCAATTGGTCTGATTTTGGCATCCATGTGAGCCCCAAAGTCTTAATTGAACCTTCATTTTGATCGTGTAAAATGTTCTCTGTTTCGCAATCTTCTTTTGGAATACCCGCCAGAAGTGATGGCGTATTGGAACACCATTTTCGAAGATGAAACCCTCCTTTCTTTAGTAAGCTGTTGAGTTCTGCTTGCATTTGCACTGCCTCCCGTAAGTTATTGCTACCTGTTAATACATCATCCATATAGATATCGCGCTGGAGGATGGTCGCTCCCAGAGAGTTTGTATCTTCTGCTGTTTGCGCCAGATCATGGAGGCATCTAATCGCTAAATACGGTGCTGACTTCGTACCGTAGGTGACCGTGTTAAGTTGGTAAGCCTTCAGGGGTTGATCCGGAGACTCTCTCCATAGGATTAGTTGGAATTGCTTGCTGTCATCATCCATAAGTATTTGGCGGTACATTTTAGAGATATCGGCCGTAAAAACATATGCATGAATTCGAAAGCGCAGCAGAATAGAAAAAAGATCATTTTGTAAAGCTGGTCCGGAATGCAATATCTCATTAAGTGATATATTTGTAGACGTCTTTGAGGATCCATCGAAGACTACTCGTAGTTTTGTTGAACTGCTATCTGGACGAAGAACGCAGTGGTGTGGAAGGAAATAGTGAGGTTTTGTGTTGAATTCTGCGTTGTAGTTAATCTCTGTCATGTGGTTTAAGTTAATATATTCTCTCATAAATTGAATGTATTGTTGCTGGACATCTGGTTTCTGCCGTAGCTTTTTTTCCAAATTGAGGAATCTTCTGGTAGCTATTGCTCTCGAACCTCCAAGGCTAGATGGACTGTGTGAAAATGGCAATTTTACAATGTACTGACCATTTTTTGTGCGTATTGTCGTTTTTTTGAATAGTTCTTCACAGTGACGTTCTTCCTTAGTAAATCGTTTTTGATTAGTTGATGTTCCAATGGCGGCTTCCTCCATAGACCAAAACTGTTGTACTATATCTTCCAAGGGTGGGGACTTCTCTGCGATGCCAGCAAACGGTGTAGATGGAACTTCGAATGTGGCTTTTCCTATCACTACCCATCCTAACAAGGTATTTTGAAGTGTTGGGAATTTCTTGCTCAACTTGATTTGCCCCACAGACATAAGCTCTGGATATAGTTCTGCTCCAATTAGTAAGTCGATCTCTTGAGGTTGATTGAATGTGTCGTCCGCCAATTTAATGTTCTTCGGCAGGTGCCAATGGCTCGTATTTATATGCTGATTTGGTTGCCGAGAGGTTATGGTGTTCAGTATGAATACTTCTAAATTCGTGCCGTAACCAGTAACTCTTGATCGCAGGCAAATATTCACCTTCTTCGAGATTTTGATTGGGTTGTTTCCCATTCCTGAAACTTCTTGTGGTTCGTGTTTTGGAGTCAGCTGTAGTTGTTTGGCTAATCTCTCTGTGATAAAATTCATTTAAGAGCCTGAATCCAAGAGTGCTCTTGCCTTGGTCGGGCTGTTAGTTCGATTGAGTACGTTAACGATAGCCGTCCCTAAGAACACGTAATTTGAATCCCTTCTGGCTGAATTGACGGCTGACAAATTTGCTCTGTTGTTTATTTGAAGAGTGCGTGTATCGGCGTGCGATTGAAACTCCGAAATGTGGAGCAGAGTGTGGTGAAATTTATTGCATTTTGTGCAATGTCCAGCTTGACAATTTGAGGCCTGGTGGCCAAATCGTAGACAATTGACACATCTCTTTAAGGATTTAGTTTTCTTAATTCTTTCTGTTATAGAAAGCTGGAGAAACTTTGGGCATTTATAGATGGGATGATTTGGATGATCGCAAATGAGGCATTTATTTCCATCATCTGTGATTGCCAAGAAGACCTTGGATGATCGTTTTGGTTCACTCTGTTTAGTTCCTAGTGCCTCCAGCATTTGGAAGCGACCCTCTAAGAACTTGAGCAAATCCTTCATTGTTTGGAGCTCCCTAGGCTTAGATAGCGATTGCTCATACAGTCTATGAGTATCTTTATCTACCTTTGGAAGGAGGAGGTGAATCAGAAGTGGGTCCCAGTCCGCGATCGACACTCCTAGATTGCTAATTCCGAGTAGGCACTCGTTAGTAACATCGTGCAACTTCTTGACTGCAGCGGCCGAATCTCCAGTGATTATCGATTGACCCAATAGTTTGTTGAGTAATGCTGCAAGAAGCAATAGCTTATTGTTGTAGCGATGCTCGAGCGTTGACCACGCGGATTCGTAGTTGTCTTCGCATACTTGGAGGTGCTGGATTAGCTTGGCTGCTTCTCCAGATAAGTTTGCCTTTAAATAGAACATTTTTTCCGCTTGACTCATTGCTTGGTTATGAATAAGCTGTTTATATAGATCATGGAATTCCTTCCACTGCAGATAATTTCCGCTGAATATGGGAAGCTTTATTTCTGGCAGTTTTAGGTTAGTGTTGAAGCTGGATTTGGTGGTGCTGGCCACCTGTTTGTCTAAATGTTCTTGAATCTTGATGAGGAGAGATTGACAGCGGTCCTCCAGCGCGTTGATATCTTTCACGCCATAGTCGAAGATTTTCTCTTCCCCAATAATTTCTAAGTGTCGGGTTGTAATAAGCGACCACTGCTCTCTAATACTCTGAAGTTTCTGCTTGTAATAAGCATTTGATTGGTTCTCCAACTTTTCTTCCGTGGTGGAACACAAATGGCTTAAAGCAGTAATTGAGGCCTTTTGTTGCCGTATCAGCTTCTGAACTTCGGTGTCCTGAGTTGCGGCATTTGTTTCCTCAAAATCTGCCAGAGCCTTCAATATGAGATTTTTGTACTCCTCATATACCGCTTCCAATTGATTGTAGTAATTCCTTTCAAAGTAGGAACTATCTGGTCTTTCCAGCTTAAATGGTTGTAGCTGAATATCGCGCTTCTCGAACTCGCTCCATTCGAATTCCAAGCGCTCTAGTCGCGAATTTAAATACACGTTCGTTCGTCTGCTTGGTCCCGTCTTCTTGAAGTTGGAGAGCAGCTTTGTAATCTTCTCTGCTGCTCCGACTTGCTCTTTGATGAGGGATTCCATATTTTACTGTTCTACCAGGGAATGCTTGTAGCTAATAAACTACACTGTACCAGTGTTTGAAGCCCTGGTACACGCTTTTGTGGTGATTTGCTCCTTACCGCTGGTGGGGGAAGCAAATTCACGTCTTAGGCTTTAATCAAGTTAGATTAAACCAAACCAGTGTTTGAAGCCCTGGTTTACGCTTGTATGCTTGTGATTTGCCCCTTACCGCTGGTGGGGGGAAGCAAGATCACGTCGGGGTCACCAAAAATGTTAGATCTCTTTTGATCTAATTAAAACAAGTGGATTTGACCGCAGTCGTAGAACAAGTGAAATTTATTGTCATAATGTTTTCCTTAAATACTAAATTATAATCTATACGATGGTGGGAAATAACTATGGGAAATATATTTTGGATATCCATTACTGCAACTCATCAAATTTGATTCCCGTATATTCGCCAGACGTAGTATTGTATGGAATACAATCCTACGTCTGGGAAAACGTGTGAATCGGATTTGATATGTCAGCAAAATGAAGTGTGGGAAAGGTAATGTTGATGTTTTTGGGTGATATTGGAGGATGTATATGGTGGTGCGTAAGATAAGGTAGCAATATATGTTGGTTGTGGTTTTAAACAGTACTAGCGTTGCCTTGGCCGGATTGATGTTCAGTCCCGCTATATTGCACCATTCTTTTGTCACTCTAAGCCCTTTTTGTATTATATCACATAAGGTCTCCTCGTATTTCCCCCTAGCGATTAGGACAATGTCATCAGCGTAAGCTTGACGGTCTATGCCCCTGCGGGCAACCCTTAGTGGTATTTATTTTGATGGTGTGTAGTGTCGTGCAAGTTTCCGCCGATCTTGTGCTGAGTAGCTCACGTACCCATCTTACGATAGTGTCGTCAACGCCTTTCCTGCTCAAGGAGCGTCCAACAGATTCATGAGAAGTGTTATCAAAGGCTCCTTCAATGTCTAGAAAAGCGCAGAGTACAGTCTCCTTAGTGTCCAGTGCACTTTGGATTATAGTATTTAGTTGATATAGAGCAGTCTCTGTTGACCTGCCCGCTCTATACGCATGCTGAGAGTGATGTAAGGGGGATCTGTAGAGAATCTCCTCCCTTATATAGTTATCGACAACCTTTTCCATGGTCTTCAGAAGAAAAGATGTGAGACTGATTGGACGATAGGACTTAGGCTGCATTGGGTCCTTTTTCCCCACTTTTGCCCTACTCCATTGACTCGGTACATAGCCCAATGCAAGGCTACTTCTAGTTACTTTCTCTAGGAGTGGCAGGAGTTCCTCTTTTCCCTCCTGAAGGAGTGCTGGGAAAACTCCATCTACACCAGGTGATTTGAACGGTTGAAAGGTTTTGATGGCCCATTCCGAACTACTTTTAGAGCAGATAGTGGAAGCAAGCTCCCAGTCAACTCTACGTGGTCTAATGGCGTGGTTAACTCCCACGGTTTCTACACGGAGTGAGCTTCCAGGAAAGTGAGTTTCGAGGAGCAAAAGTGCTCTCTGTTCTTCATTCTCTGTGAAGCTGCCGTCTGGGTTTTTTAGAGGCGTTGAGATTCCGCCTGTTTTAGAAAGTGCCTTATGAAGTCTGGCAGCTGTCGGTGTGTTTGTGATTGTTTCACAGAAACCCCTAAAACTGTCTCTTTTCGCCTTTCTTATTTCTTTGTTGTAATTGGTGAGTACCGTCTTGTAGCTCTGCCAGTCACCGTTACGCTTAGCCAGATTAAAAAGCTTGCGAGTTTCGGATCTTAATTTTGACAGTTTATTGCTCCACCATGGTACTGACCTATTACCTCTGGTTGTACGAGTGGGGCAGCTCGTCTCGTACGCGTCAATGAGGGCCCCTGTCACATCACTTACCGTATTCTCAAGTTCTAGGGGGTGCACTGGAGCTCTTCCTACCTTTATTTGCTCCAGATTAGCGCCTAGATTTTCCCTAAAGCTATCCCAGTTGGTTTTCCTTGGATTTCCAATTGGATTTGAGATGATACTTGTCTCCTCAATCTCAAACTCTATAATTCTGTGATCAGACATGGAGGGCTCATTAGATACCCTCCAGTTTTTGATTAGCCTACTGATGCTCGGACTACCTAGCGTGAGGTCTAGGACTTCCAGCCTAACTCTAGTGACAAAGGTCGGAGTGTTTCCTACATTTAATATATCAAGTGAGGAGCTAAGTAGAGACATGTAGTTACGAAAACGCGCTTAGCTGCTAAGAGGTACTTACCCAGGAACAATTCCGTGGAAGGGCGAAATATGTTCACAACCAACAATCGAAAAGTGACAGCCAAGAGAAAACGTCAGTCTTTCTAGAGTACTAGAACTCAGCACATTATGTACTAGATTTAGTTTATTACCTTTTGTTTTGTTTCGATTCTAGTCGTTTATTAAAAAGGGTATTTAAAAGGGGAATATTTCATGTTAACTATGACGAAAGAAAGGGAATGAGTACTTAAACGGGGAATGTATAATAGTTAAGCGATATGTACTTAAAAGGGAATTTTAACAACAATGTTACTTTATAAAATTAGGGTTTCAAAAAACCGAGGATGCTATTCGGGTTTTGCACTTAAAGGGTGGTTTCGCAGTTTCACTGTACGATAGGGAACGTTCTGTCAAAATTAATGAAGAAATTTAAAAAAAAATTAAGGAAAATGGATAAATTTTGCATTTCATATAGGACTTTGCATCTATTTTCTTTACTCAGATGGCAGTAATTTAATGCAAATAATCTGACCCTCATGCAAGTGATAAAACACACGTAGCAGCACATGCAAAGACAGGCTGCTTCCATGATGTTTTCTAAGACTTCTATAATCTGCTACCACGTTAAATGTTGTTATGTTGCCGTAGCATATTTAAGACGAAAACCCATTTAATGTCAGAATTTTATTTTTATTTTTTAAACTGTCCTCACTTTTGAACTCGACGAAATGTGTTTGCAATCTCGCGTAGTATTATCTACTTCTGTTGAATATTGTTATCTGAAGTTTTGCTGAAAGTCAAAGCAACGTACAATTTAAGTGAACATGAACACACGTCTGTTTCGAGCTAAAAATAAGCACCCAGAACTTTAGAGGGGGTTGAATGTTGTATTATACATAGTAGTGGTATTAAGTGGGTGATTGCTTGCTTACTCAAGTCCCAACCATGACATTGAAACAATTTTCATCTACGGTGTATGTGTAAGGTTACTGGATAAGAAAAAGTACTGCAAATCATACGAATCCTACATTTTTTTCAAACAGTATGAAATCTGTGTTTTTAAATCACTTGATCAAAATTGGTTTTGCTTTCTGAGTTGTTGTCGGCCGAAGATTTGGGATGACCTTTATGATGCGTGTCCTTCATTCCTAAATACCATATCTGGAATCTTTATAACCACTTGGATACAGTCACAAGAGATGGTGCACTAGCTCCATATGAACTTTGGCGTTAATTTTAAAATGTTAAATGGTTTTGTTTTATATATAACGGATCCTGGCCCGAGGCTGATACAGTGACCTAAAAGATTGTATCAAAGGATACTAATTAGTCCAAGAGGCGAATCACCTTTCTAATAAAGGCAAGTATGTACATATGTCATTGGTTGACGCATTTTTGAACTCATAAGGTCTAAAAGGGGTAGCGCCGTCTGACCCCGATTTAAATGCTTAAAGTTGACGTCGAAATTCGAATAGAATGGCAAAGTGAATTTCTTGCTGTGTTGTAAACTGAAATTTTACTCCACCTTACATTACTAATTGTACATTTTTTTGTTGTTTTCATTCTCTTCGACTTTACTTAAAATAGATTGTTAAACGATAAGGGATTGATACTTTTCGTCCCTTTTTTAAAACATAATTAATTGATGCTTACTCAGCGAACTTTTATGAGACTGCTCGTAAGACCATCCATGAACTGTAGTTCTTCTATCGCACGTTCAAAAAATAAAATACTATAGCGTTTTCCATTTTTTTTATTTCGGTGCGTGTATCGACTAAATCCCCTTAGCCATAAGCTTTCGTCTCAATTTTTCCACAATCTCATCCTATAATCATGTGATCTATAAAATAAAGACGTTTATTGGAACTATTTTAATACTATGCTTTCAATAGGACTTTTTAGTACCAGAGAGGATTTAGTAGAAAATCGCATCGGGATTACATCACCTGGATTTACCCTTTAGTGGCTTATAGCGACTATAAATTTGGCCGGTTCTGTCCTTCACCGCCTGTCTGTAATTGGGGGCACCTCCGAAATGAACCACACTTCATGCCTAGGCCTACCCTCTGTTTTTTCTTATAAGCGAACATCTGAAAACGAATTGCGTTAAAATTGCTTGAAAAACAAACTCCAAATTGGGATAAAAAGCAAAGAGAGCGAAATTACAAGTGTCAGAGAGAGCTGATTGTGTGCATGTAGGCATGGACGCGCTCATATGTATGTATGTATATGCCACGATACATAAAAATAGGGGATTCCACCAGAAAATCGGAAATGTGTTAGTTAAAAAAACATGTATGTACGTGTGTGTGTACCCTCATATGCTATTCAACAACCATAATTGGGAGGAAATTAATTTTGGCCCGTTTTGGAAGTCCTCTTAAATCGGGGCACCGCTAATTTGGTTCGCATTTTCCTGGTCCCCTGAAGTTCCACAATTAGAGGTTTAGCTGGATATTTATTTTGTTCATAATTATCAATAATTTTGGCTAAGATGGTAGATCATTTTGACATACGAGTATTAATTCTCACTTGTAACATCTGCTAGAACAGATTTTATGGCACTTGGAGACGGCTATTAAAAAAAAACTTCCCTGGCATTCATCTTAATACAGAAAAAAAATCGCAGCAAGTTGTCATCAGCACGCAGATACTAGTGAACTGTCAGCTTAAATTTGAGAACTCTTAAGAAAGTTGTATTTCAAGATTAAATCGATCCTCGTGTGATCGCGTCTGCACCTAGTAAATATTTTTCCTTACTCAAATCATGATCAATGAAAGTGACTTAATTTAACTATATGTACATTATTGAAATTGCCCAGTTGAAGAACCTTTAAATTACTTGAAGTGGTCAACTTCGAAGAGTCAATTAAAGCCTATTCGAGCCGGTCTGATAGCCAATTGATATTCTAATTCATGTGGCTTCTGTTTTCGTTTTTTTTTGCATCTCCTAACCGATCTAATGATTTGAGTTTGAATACCATAAAAGTCAACGATTGCACAACAGCGCAGCGGCAGCAACACAAGGCAGTAATCAACCAAACAACAACGAAAAAAATAATAAAGGCGATTTGTTTATTGCGGCTGAATAATATAGAAGCGTTACAACTGGTTATGCGTTTTTCCCACACACGGCTTAGTAATATGTATCAACGAGTATAATGTATACCAAAACGTTTGTATGGATGTGTATATAAAGATTGTTTGAATGCAATGATGCAGAAATGTAAACAAAATAAAAAAAATAATTAAAAAAATAGACGATAATGAGATAAGCAATCAGCAGCATAGTTAACGCGATCCGTGGTGCTATTTACAGGAATATGTAACGTAGTAGGCGATTGAATTTAATTTAAAAAAAAAAAGAAATGTGAACAGTACAGACCCTAATTTGCGAACTGCGCGCATAAAGCACAATAGGGGGCGCGCAAATCATTTTTAATAGTATGGTTTAACCTTTACGGGGTCATTTGTTGTTATTTGTTTTGATAAAAAAGCCGGTGTATTTAGCATTTGTAAGAGCATTGATATAACAACGTTTATGAAAAGCACATTCCTCTTGGGATAACCTTAATCAGCGTTCAAAGGCCGAATTAGTTAAAAAGAATAGGCACTGCTCCTATTGATAGACTACGCAATATAATTGACATTTCATTCCAGATTTCTTATCAGAGGAATTTCCCAAAAAGTAGTGGCAGTTAGTACAAGGCTAACCATCCAGCCATCCCTGACAAAAAATTTTGCGCGTATTCATTTTCTGTGGAAATGTCCGGCTCTAGGGAGAGCTCGGCAACGCATACCTAACCTTTCGTCGACGACATTAAAGAGATAACCGAGAAGAGGATTGGAGAACTGATTCAATCCTCCATTTTTCAATACGCTATGCTTATAACCAAAAATTCCTGCATCGTTGGCCAGAAAGATCTTTTAAAACTTTGCTTAAAATGTTCTTTCTTAGTTTTTAAAATTTTTTCTCTGTTCAACTCGTAGTCCCAATTGTAAACTTTTCGGGAGAATAAATTTTTTTGTTATGTGCTCCGTACCAAAATAGTTTGACTTTCAACAAAGATATCTCTAAAATATCAGAACCGCATATCAACTAAACCAAAAAGAAAAGCGCAAACCTAGGAACCTAGCAACCCTACGTGGCCCCCATTTATTGCACCTAGTCGTCAGACTCATCAGCAATTTTACTCTAGTGAAGCTATTATAAGAGTTACAATCAGCCAACGGACATCTTCTACACACGTCGACAACTGCTTGAGACACCACCTTAATTTCGGCGTTTTTCGATCACCTTGTTCCGTATGTGCTGTAAATATTGCTGTTAGGTAATCGTTGCCAATTTCTAAGAATATTCTAGTCACCATTAATCCTTTTTTCCCTTAATTTTCTCGGAATTTGCAATTTTTCGGTTGAGACAGGATGGGGTTTTTATTAATAAAAACAAAATTTGGAGTTCTATTACAATACAATGGTTTAATTTTTTTAGTATTGAGTACTTCCTTCCTCATTACTTACAGCTTCTAATATTCTTGATGGAAGGGATTTAAATAGTATTGTAATTAATTTTCGTGGGATTTTGTCCCATTCAGTTTTAATAGCGTCTTTAAGGTCACCTACTATGCATATTGAATTGTCGTCCGCCTTTGGTAGTCAGCTCTGGAGAGATGTCCCATACATTCTGAATTATTTTGAGGTTAGGAGACAATGCTGGCCAGTCAAGAACAGAAACATTGTTACGCTCGAAATACTCTTTTGCTCTCCGGGCTGTGTGTGTGTGGATTGCCGCATTATCGAATTTTTATTGGTTGTGATTTTAAGGTAGCCTTCACTTTTCATCCTGTCGTTTACAAGACGGATATTCATCTTATTTTGGTATGATATTCCTGCCCAAATCATGACTCTTAAAATTAATGAAAAATGATGACGTAATCCATCAGGTACATACATCAAAGCAAAAGCGTTTCTGATCGGTGAAGATGAGTCTTCCAACGCTTCTTCCATCTTAAATGATTTCAGGCAAAGGCAAAACGTGCGTTTTGATGACGTATAGTAGAGCGAGGTTTCTTTTCAAACGCTTTCTTTGAAGATTTTTCGCTTTAGCTAACACACGCTGGCAAGTCCTTAGTTTTATGTCAACCTTTACATTCGAAATTACTGCTGATACCGCGATTTCCCTTGTTATTGCTATAGAATTTGACGATTTCCTTAGTAGGGACCGCTGGGTCGATTTGCTGGTGTCAAGGGTACGTGTCTTTTCCCATAATTGTCTGGATCTTGTTAATAGTTTGAAACAACTGTACGACTACGGCTTAAACAATTTGCAATTTTGTTGACAGAATATCCCTCATGGCTCATTTTTTGAATGTTTTGGACCTTTGTTTGGTTTAAAATCTTTCCAGACAGCAATATTTGCAGCACATATGGAACAAAATGATATGTTCGAGAAACGCCGAAATCACGGGGGTGTCTCAACCAGTTGTCGAGGATTGTATTAATAAATAAATAATAAATTCCTTATTGGTCTGGCTATTTACGATTTTAGCAATAATTTAAAAAAAAAAATATACGGCGTCAGCAGTCCTATACAGAACCAAGCAATAACTAGTTTGGCTGTTATAGTACCGCGGAGCATAAACAATATTTCGATGCAATTTATTGTGTAATTTATGAATGTATGTCCTATACATGCAGTATTTGATATATAATTTCCTATAGTTAGTTAGTTTAAGTGACTTTTGTTTCATATAAAAACAATCCATTTCAGCATATTTTATCTTAAGTCTAAATTGGTTTGGCGGTTAAGCCGTCTACCAACCCACTTTCGAAGACAAATTTCCTACATCGTAGGTTCAATTCATCACGTATCTTTTTGACATGAAATTTCCATCATAGTTTCGGATCAAGTGTCACCAGATTTTCAAAAGATTTACATACACGCAATTCACTGCGGTTTTTTTTCTCAAAATATCTTCTTCTGACTGTGCATATAAAAAACACAAATATATCTGGTCCTGTCGAAAATTATAGCAAAACTTAACAAACATCACACAACCCACAGTAAAATTTAACTCTCTATCAGTTGGTAGTAATAAAACGCGATTTGGAGCCATACATCCAATCGAAAACGAATTTAATTTTTTATCTGTTTCGATTTGCTTTTATTTGCATATATATTTCATCACAATGAATGTACTGCAATGTAGTGTCGAACTTCCAACTGTTCAGCTTGTTATCAGTTTGACCTGTTTTACCCCAATATGATTAAATTATTCATATAAAGAGTAAGTGTAGCGCGACGTGGTAAGAAAAGTGATACTGATTTCAAATTCAATATCAAAAACATAACCAAACAAATGCAACCAACACTAGATAAGGAGGCCAACCGGGCGTCATACAAATAGACTAACAAATAGAAGAAAAAAAAAAACTATCAACAACGGCAACACAACAGCAAATAGTCTATTAAGGTTATCAAAGTGAGAGACAATTTATTGGAGCAACTTAATGAGGTGCATATGGCTTAAACGTGGCCCTAGCGCCTGGCATGTTACAGTCTCTTAAGAGAAACGACCAACCTTGTTGGAGGTGTAATATGAAATGGTTCTCCACAGGTGTAGTGCAAGGAGGAGTAATCAGTGTAATTAATTTCAACAATTGTTTATTTTAAAACTCCAGCGCTGCTCCAGAAATGAGTGTAAATGCTGTATAAATAGCTTCGCAGCGACAGATAGATGAGGTGTGATAAGAATTAAATTGAGTGAGCCATAGGCGCCTTTGTATGATTAATTTGGGAATATACACAAGATAATGTTTATTGTGAAATTCATGCAATTAGAGTGAAAAACTAAAGAAATTAGTTTCCAAATGCGTACTCAAGGCCATCTGTAGTGGTGACTCTTTCGTTAAGTTTTTCAACCATATGCTAGTGTCATTACTGTACGTAAAGCTAACTCAAGTACTGTCGAAATAATAAAGTGCACAAGCTTTCAACTGACAATATTTTTGTCTTGATATGCGAAAATAAACCTTTTAAACTTTTATAGTTTTTATAATACTTGGCGCAGTGCAATAACACCCACGGAAATAAGGCCCGTGAGTCCTGTTGCCAAAAAAAAAGGAAATAAAACCCGCGGGCCTTATTTCTTTTTTGAAGTGGCTATAAGTCCCAACACGAAAAAGCAAAAAAAAGGAAATAACTCCCACGGGCTTTAGTTCTTTTTTGAAGTGACTATAAGGCCCACAACAAGAAAGCATTAAGGCTTTTCAAATCGATTTTTTAGTTTTTGAGTATAAGATAAGGTATTTAATAGTGAAAAAATCGGCGGGTAAGATCATACGTTTTTGAGATATTTCGCGGATGCTCGTCGTTTCGTGCTACTTTTATAAGTGCCATGACATAAGGCCAAATTTTGAGCCAATATGGGAATGAAAAGTTGACAAAAGGGTACATGGCAAAGCCTAAGCTTAAGGCTCATACGTATTAGGTCATCAGAACATCATCGTTTCGTTTCATCGTGTTTCGTACTGTTTAGTTAGTTTTCCCCTTAGTCGGGTTTTAATTTTTTAACTAAACTTTTTATTTACAACTTTTTAGTTTCAGAGAATATGTAGGGAGTAAGAAGGTAAGCAATGTCGTGTTCTACTTGTCAAACCGTTTCATTTGATACCCATATTAAGAAGGAAGTAAAGATAACGGTAATCCGCCATTTTGTGGGGCTACCGCCATATTGAATTTAGAAAGACGTCATAGCGTATTGTATTCTACCCACCAAGTCCTTTCATAATACTCATATCAAGGTTGTAAAGAAAAAGAAGAAAAAAAAAGGTAATCCGCTTGGTGCGTCCGCTATATTGAATTTGCCGTGACATCACATAGCCTAAGACACTCTAGTTGGATTCGTCTTGGGGGGTATTTTTTTTTATCACCCTTCAATAACAAATAAGACACCCTCCAAGGCGAATCCAACGACACCTTATTTGTTGAAATTGGTTCCATAGATAAGGCTGTGCGAGGTGACATCCTTACATACAAACAAACAAACCCAGCCTGTGAGACTCACAACCCTTCCTAGACGGGTAAAAATAACGAAAACTTGACGAAACTACACAAATTACGTATATTATAATATCTTATTTCTGTGAATTCCCACGATTGCTCCCCTTCGTCCAGCTCTGTCCTTAATTATTTTTATTTGTGCACATAAAACCAAAAATATTTACGATTTATGAGTTTGGAAATTTTATAGCCACGTCATTAGAAAGTTTATTCATGGTATTCAGACAATTAAAATTTTTATACAGCTTTGTGACTTTATGACTCATTTAAATCTTCATTTGGTTTGCTCTTTCAGTGTATTAGTAATAGGACTCCACTGGCAGATACATTCAATCAATTAAGGTCACGAGAACTGTTATCGTGGCTTTACTGAAAAGTGCACTTCTTTTCTTGATTTTATTAGAGTTAGTTGGTGTTTTTGATTGAACAACAGTCCACTTTATATCCTTAGAATACTAAACTAAAAAAAAATTTAAAGTTGTCCTAACCCATTTCTTGTAGATTTTGCATCACTGACTTTGAAAATTTTTTAAAGTAAGAACATCCCGAAAATCTTAAAGGTTTTTGGTCTTAAATGAAACCTCTCTTTATGCAGTATATGTCCACTTTATATCCTTAGAATACCAAACTAAAAAAAAAATTTAAAGTTGTCCTAACCCATTTCTTGTAGATTTTGCATCACTGACTTTGAAAATTTTTTAAAGTAAGAACATCCCGAAAATCTTAAAGGTTTTTGGTCTTAAATGAAACCTCTCTTTATGCAGTATATGGAACTAATATTAAAATATGAAACTTTATTTTGTAATTATTAATCGTAGACAGATGAAAAAACATCTAAAAATTTGCCGTTTTAAAAAAAAATGTTTTAAATATTCAAAATATTCAAGCTTATTCGTCTATTAGTTCTTGTAAAATCGATTTCGAATCTTTGGTGGTGCAAATTTGCACAATTGGCGTTTAATCAACATACTTGTCCATACAATATGTAGGTAAATTCTACATTCGAATATAGGTTTGATTTTTTCCCTACATTGTGGTTTGGTTGTTGTATTTTCAAGTAGTAACTTAAAAATATTAAATACATAATATGTACATATGTACAATTGTACATACTACATATATGTATGTTGAAATGTTTCGCACTTTATTCAAAGCCAAGGAGCTTTATATGTACCTTAAAAAAACGAATCATTTTAAATCTTTTCATCCTATAAGCCAGAAGCCAGAAAACAACCTAAATATGTACAGTTCCGCTGTGGTACATGGTAACTGTGAAGCAGATGAATTAGGCAGAAAATGCATAAAACTGGGGAACTGGGCACTGCAACAGTCTAATGAAAGATGGCATAACCTTGATACGTGAAGTCACACCAAGCAAACTTGGCCTCAGTTAAATCGACGCAAAATTAACAGCCTGCTAAAAATTAGCAGAGTACATATCGGCACTCTAGTTGGCTAGTGACAGGTCATAGTGCAATAGGCAGACACGCAAGCAGGCTGAAAATTATCGCCAATAACTTCTGTCACAGATGAATAGATGAGGACGAAGAGTAATCCCCCTATCACCTCCTCCGCAGCTGCCCAGCACTCTCCTCCTTAGCCCTTAAGAAAAAAGATTTTGGCAGAATATTTTTTTATAGACCTACAAGATATTTCCTTAACGGATATGAGTAAACTATGGAAATTTATTCAACATTCAAAATGGTTCCCAAAGTTCCGACCAGTATCCGCTCCGTGGCAACAAAATGGACCTACTCTGGTCTAAATGAATACTACCGAATGCAGTGGATAGTCATCTAGCCTATCATATTACGTGACTACCTATAATGTCGCTTAACCGCCAATGGTGCATTTTTGCACCATCATTTTCTAAAGCATCGGATGATGAGAAAAAAATAAGAATGCCTTATTAAGCTTCCTGGATTTCTCAACAGAGACGGTTTATGAAGTATCATCAAAAAATTTCAGTTGGTTTAGATAGTGGCCAGAAATGGGTTAAGGAAGAAAACAAATTTACAGTTCAAAAGACTGACAGCCATTTAGTTTTTATATCAGGACAAAAATGGCGGCCTTGTTATTTTCTAAGCTGAAGAAGTCTATTCGACCTAGAATGGTATATAAAGGGTTTTTATGGAAATAATAACATGAGTTGTTCTTGTTACACCAGCTTCCTATCAGTAAATCTTTAGGGATGCAGATTTTCCATAACCAAATTTCCAATATAGGCTTATGGTAATCGTTTCGATTATTTTTAGCCACAAGCTGCGAGATGGAACATAATCAACCCTAGAGAACTAGGCAGTTGGTGTTCTTGAGTTCCTATGCTGATCCATTATTATTGGATAGTTTGTTTTCTTCTAC
This sequence comes from Brachyopa scutellaris, assembly GCA_949775065.1. Classification (NCBI taxonomy): domain Eukaryota; kingdom Metazoa; phylum Arthropoda; class Insecta; order Diptera; family Syrphidae; genus Brachyopa; species Brachyopa scutellaris. The sequence continues at coordinate 102,807,273 of OX459112.1, forward strand.
AGGGGTGGCAAGCTAATTAGCACACCCATTGAAAATTTTCTTTCTGGCGACAAAATGCATTAAAAAAGTTCATTAACGCATTCCAAATACAAATTTTTAGTTTTATTTGAACACATTATTATATTTTATGAAAAATAAAAAAACAAAAATAGAAAATGTAACTATAATTTCGAGAAAAAAAAAACAATGATCAAGATCAATGCTATATGGTCGTGTTATTATGCGAGGCAGCTGCTCTCTAAAATGATACTTACAGAGTCTGAAAAATAGTGAGAACAACTTAAAAGTAATTTAAATGTGATTTTGGCTATTCAGATTTACTTAATATTTGGTTGGGTATCCTTTCTGAACAATAACGGCAGCATATCTCCTACTTAATGACGCCATTAGGTCAGCACAGACTTCAGGAGGAATTTTGTACCATTCTTCCCGAAAAGTAGTCCATAACGCGTTCGCCGTTGTTGGTTTTAATGCCATTACATGTAGTTTGATATCCGGGCTTTGTGGGGCCAAGTCAGAACGGTAATATCATTTGCATCAAACCACTCCTCATCTGTGCGAGACGTATGGCATGGGGCAATTGTCTTGCTGAAACACAATTTGCCGATGTGTTGCAAGTGGAAAATCATCATAGAAATGTACCAAATTGTTGGCCAATATGCTCTGGTACATAAGCCCATCCATTTTTCGTTTAACTTGGACTATTCGCGGTAAAGCAGCACCATAACATCACGCTGCCACCTCCATACTTCTTTATTTTTTTATTTATTTAATATTTAACTAATGCTAGGTTTCCACTTGTCGATTTGAAATTGACAAACGACGTATTTTTAAGTCAATTAGAAAATTGGCAATTGGAAATAATGATAAGGAAGCAGATTTTCATTATTTCCACTTGCCAATTTTCTAATTGACTTAAAAATTTGTCAATTTCAAATCGACAAGTGGAAACCTAGCATAATTAACATCATTCATAATAGACTTAACAACGTCTTTAAGCTATAAATGAGAATCTATGCAATTCAATTCAAAATACAAAATAAACAATCGAATTATAATTTAACTTAAGTAGAGTAAAAAAAAAAAACAGTTGAGAAAATTATTATGCGTACTATATCTGTAATGAATCTATGTATAACTGAGGTGTATCTAACAATTTAATGTTCCTAATTAGCCAGATGCCGAAAAAGAGTCTCCCCAAAACCAACAGTGTTATAAAGCCTTCTTACACCTAGGGGAAGCGCATTCCAGAGACGTATGGCACGAAGGAAAAATTGTCACTCCGAGTTTTGGTAAAATACGCGCGGGTGAATCAAACTTAGTGACCGGGTCGAGCGTAAAAATTTAAATAAATAACGAGGCTGCTTATTGATAATAATTTTATGAAGATATTTGAGTGTACAAAAATTCAAAAACGTTTCGAGTGTACAACCAAGAATATTTTTAGCGTATGCAGAAATGTGGTCGTATCTGGCCAAACCGTAGACATAACGAGTGATGTTGTTAAAAGCAACGTTAAGCTTACGCTTCATGGACGCACTGCAGCATGAGAAGATTTCACAGCCATACGTGATGTTTGGTATAAGCAGAGTCCTTACTAACATAATCTTCGTGTGCACTGGTGTATAGGATTGTGACATCGAAAGATTACTAAGAGCGGAATAGATTTTAGCTATTACTGTAAGATATGGTCGTCCCAGGACAGAGTTTTATTGAACCATACACCAAGATTTTTAACTTTTTTCAAAAACTCAACTGGCTCATCTCCTAGGTAAACCACAGGTATGTCACAATCATGTAATCCACTTCTGCTGACAACGAGACACTTAGATTTCGATGGATTTATTTATTATTATTATATTTTATTATCTAGTAATTAAAATTACATGATAATCTTAAAATTAATGAGCCTAGCTGCGGAGACTATTGGTTCTATGATAGAAATTCTTATATGCTAATGTTAGTAATTGATATAAATTCATTTATTTTTTCTATGTTTATGGGGTTAGGATCTTTTAGAATATCGAAAATGTTGGTATTTTTAAATATTTTTAGTATGGCTGGTTTTAAGAAGTTACAGTATTTAATTATATGAACTAGATCTAATCTAACGTTGCATGTAGGGCAATTTGGCGGCATGTTGTTTGTTAGCAGGTGTTCGTGAGTAGTAGCAGTGTGTCCCAGCCGCAACCGGACAAATTTCGAAATTTTATGTTTTGGAATGTTGGTGGGATATTGTGGGTGTCTTCTGTTGGGGTTGACTTCGGTGTAATGGTGGTGGTATGTGTTCCATTTAATAAGCTAATTAGATTTGATCGTTTTTTGTATTGTGTTTCTTAAATCTAATTTGGTGTAGATGTTGAATCTGAACACTGCTGCGTTTTTGGCTGAGTTAGCTGCAAAGTCGGCGAGTTCATTTCCCTGGATACTAGCGTGCCCAGGGATCCACATTAACTTTAGTTTGTTTGGCGATTGGACCAGCTTATTACGAATCTCGATAATAAGGTCGGTGTTGTTGTTGGGGTTGTTGACAGCTTTGAGCACGGAGTTACTGTCGGAACATATAATATATTTTACACGACGTTTCAGAGCTTCTTTTAAAGCTTGGAGAATAGCGAATGCTTCGGCCGTGAAGATGGATGAAAATTCGGGAAGGATTCCAAGGCACAGTATGACACCATCTTCGAGTGTGACCGCGAATGAAGTAGTTTCCGGTGTTTTTGATCCGTCGGTATATATGAGGCTCCATCCATCCGATTTGAACTCAGCGGAAATACTGGAGAACAGCGTACGGTATGTTTCATTGTTAGTGTTTTTTTTTTTTGTAATCTGTTATTGTCATTATAGTTGATTCCGATTTAATGAACCACGAAGGGTAGGTGGATGCCACGTTGTATGGCCGTTTGATTGGAAAGCCCATTTGTATGGCTTTATCAAGGATAACACTGATGGCGGAGGGGATTCGTTTTTTTGATTTGTGGCCTTTAGATTGCACGATGTCTTTATCGATTACCGAATTTTTAGAGAAAGCCAACTTGGCGATAAGTTTTAGAGTAATGGAGTCTCTTCTTTCTTCGATAGTGGGGACTCCTGCTTCTGCTAAGATGTTTTTAATTGGTGTTGTAGGAAAGGCGTTGATGCTTCTTCTAGCTGCGTGGTGGTATGTTGATTTAATAATATTTAAAGTTGTTTTAGGACAGTTTCCGTATATAACTAAGCCATAATCAATTTTGCTTAATACTAACATTTTGGTGATTGATGATAAGGTGTTAATATGGACACTACTTTTTTTACTACCTAAGTACTTAATAATATTAGTTCTCGCAGCTAGGGACTTTTTAAGGTCAGTACAATGTTGCTTCCAATTATATTTTTTATTAAAAACAAGTCCTAGAATACTTAAATTATCAACATTTACATTTTGTATATCATTAATAGTTAAGCTTAAATTGGGACAGTCACGTTTACATCACACATGAAGTATTTTTTACTACTATTTTTTACTTATTGACAGTCTTGCGCCAGAAATCACTGACCAATTAAAAACATAATTCAAGGCCTTTTTAAATAGGTTTTCGCAACTTTTTAGTTCGTTGATCTTGCAAAGAATGTAGATATCGTCTGCATAGAGGAAATGATCTAAAAGTTTGTGTTTCGCTAGGATTGTGCTTATGTCATTAAAAGCTATAATAAACAGGACTACCGACAGAGGTGATCCTTGCGGGATGTCGTTATACAAGTGGTGTTATTTTGAGTAGCAGTTATTAATTTTTGTAAAGAACTTTCTTTTAGTTAAGAAAGCTCTGACGTATCCATACATTTTTTTCCCAGCGCCCCATTCTTTCAGTTTTCTCAAAACAATATGTATGCCGATCCTATCGAAAGCTTTCTCGAAGTCTAGAGATAGAATAGTTTTGGTTTTTTGCGGACAGTGCTTTCGAGATATAGTAATCGATATGAAGGTGGGCATCGATACATCCTCTGTTCGCCTTGAAGGCAATTTGATTAGGAGAGATCAGTTTTTTTGTTTCTATAAACCAGAGAAGGCGCTTAGCTACAATTTTTTCTAATATTTTGGACATGCAGGGTAGGGTGTGTCATTTAGTATGGCAAACAAATTTTATATTTTTGTTTTAATCTAATACTTCTCAAAAGTTGCATTGGGATCCTAGGTGTCAGAATATGTGAAAAAAGTTCCAAGTTTAATGTCCTTTTGTTTGTTTCGCTCAAATTGGTTGAAGTTTCGGAAAAAACGTTTTTTAGTGCTATCTTCGCTTATTGCTCGAAAATAGCATAGTGTTAATTTTTGCAAAACAAATTACTTAAAATCAATAAACATAAAGTATATTAAAAAAACTAAAAAAATTTATTTTTACACTATTTTTTGTTGTAATACATTTTTCTTAAATTTTTTTTGTTATTCGATAAATATTTAAAAATGGAAGATTTTTACTGTTCTTGAACCTTGTTTAACTAGTTTTTGTGTACAGATGTCAATTTCTTCGAAACTTTAAGTGATTTGAGTGAGCCGAAAGTACTTTCCAAAATGAAAATTATAAATGTAGTAATTAATTTTAATCAGCAATGCAACTTTTGAGAGGTATCAGACATGGAAATTCAAAAGTTGAAAAATATGACACACCCTAATGCAGGGGATCAGAGAGATTGGGCGGTAACTTTCAACTGAACTACTGTCCTTATTTGGCTTTAGAATGTTTTTAGAATGTTTTCCAGCTTTGTGGAATAGTTGATGAGTCAACTGAATGAGTCAAGTATATTATTGTATAATTTGATGATTCGTGCCTTGTGCCTTATGTTGTCCGGTGTTGTAATAGTTTTTATTTTAAGTGTTGCAGGATTTCCTGTCAGGCGACGAATGTTCTGCCAGATATTGACTGGAGAAGAGTTTCGATTTATGGTGGCTGTGAATTCGGTAAAGCTTTTTGCTTTACTGTATTTAAGCATTCTGCGGAATCTCGCATTTGTTTTTTTATATTGTTTATATTGCTTTGAGTGGGTCTCTTTTGGAATTCTTTTAGGGCTAACATTTTATATTTGCGGAGTGAGGAGAGTTCAGGGTTCCACCAGGGAACAAATCGCTTGTTTTTGCCTTTGATTGTTAGGTGTGTTTGAGGGATAGAGGCGTTAGCGGCTTTTCTAATTGCTTTAAGTATCAATGCGGCTTCTTTATTGGTGTTGGATGTTGGTTCTTTATCTGACAAGTATTCGTGAACTTTGTTCTTGAATAAAGGCCAATTGGCATGGTCCGCTTTAAATTTTGGGGTAGGGGTATTATGTACGGTTGTGCGTCCACAATTAATGGATGTTATAATTGGGTAGTGGTCAATGTTATGCAGATCGCCTAAAGTCCTCCAGGTGGTTCTTGCAAGTAGCAAGCTATGTCGATATGGGTAAATGTGTTGTGTGTCGAAAGGTGAGTGGGAGAGCCATCGTTTAAAGGAATGAGGCCAGAGTTCAGAAGGAAGTCTTCAAAAACTGTACCCCTACGATTTGTTGAGGGGGACCCCCAGAGCACACTCCACGAATTGACATCACCACCAAAAATTAGGGGGGAATCAATTTGATTTATAATGTTATTTAAATCGCTATTTTGAAAATTTTGTTGTGGGTGCAGGTACAAGCCAATGTAGGTTATTTTCACGTTAAGATAGAATTCACAAGCGATTGTTTGCATGTTAGATGTGATAGGTAGTATTTTATGTGGAATGTTTTTTTTAAAACATATCCCTTGTTTTGAAGTCGTGTTGCTGGGTATATTTTTGAAATATTCGACATAATTTTTTAGAATAATTGGGGGGAGTTGAAAGAGCAGTGTGTTTCTTGTAGCGATATTATGCTGGGGTTGTGTTCTTTGATCAAGATACTAAGCTCATCAAGGTTGTTTCTCAAACCTTTTATATTCCATTGTAGAATACTGACAGCTGTATTTTGTTGGGACTGACTACACGAGCTTTTATTGCGTGGAGCAACGAAAGTGTGATTTGTTGAATTTGAATTAGTATGCGTTTTAGCAGGTTGGGTTGTTTTATTTATATTTTGTTGTGTGGTTATTGGGTTTGGGATAGTAAGGTTGTTAAGATTTTGACTCCGCTGCACCGATGTTGAATCATCCATGTTCTCAGCGGAGCATGAACGTTTCAATTCCGGGGCAGCAGAGTCATTGATTGCGGCGTCGATATTGATTTTACATGTCGACATCATCATTCGTGTCTGAGTTGGTGTCATTGTTCTTAAGTATGTGTGATTGAGTTTCTTGTGGTAAAGAGGAATCGGTCAATGTTGAAAGGTGTTTGATGAGGTTTGAGTAATAGGAAGGTGTCTGTTGCGCGTTGTAAGTGATGTTTGAGAGTAGGTGTGGGTCTGAATAATCGAAATTTGTGGTGGGGGGGCTAGAGCTATGGGTGTTTGAGTGAGATAGTGGTGTTTGAGAGTTAGATGCGAGAGAGGAAGAGTGAGTTGTGTTGGAGTTTGATGAATTGGTTTGAGATTTTGTTTTATTTGGTTCTTCTGTGTTGGAGTCTGTGAGTGGTTTTTGTAAAGAGCGGTTGTTGTTATTGTTAGTTTCTTTTGTTTTATTTTTTGTTGAGTTATTCGTCACTGAATTAGTTGTTGAAGATGGTATCTTTATGGTTGGTTTTAATAGAGGGCCTTGGGGGTTAGACACTTTGGGTCTAGATGTTATGGTGTCGTTTTGTTGATCCAGGATTGGCTGTTGATGGAGAGGGATTTTGTTCTCTGTAAATCCGTTTTGCTTCTCCTACAGAGCATTTATTTTTCGTTTTAATTGAAAGAATTTCTTTAGCTTGTTTGTAGCTGGGGCATGTTTTCGAGGATGAGGGGTGTGGTAAGGAGCAGTTAGCGCACATGGTACGAGAACAGTCATCTGGTGGGTGAGGAGGAAGATTACATGATTCGCATTTGGTATTCCCGTTACAACGTTTGGTTGTGTGGCCGAGGAGTTGGCAATTGCGGCAACGCATGGGGTTCGGTATATATTCAGTGATTTTGGAGTTATAAAAACCAATTTCAATTGTTTTGGGAGGACAGAAAAGGTCAAAGGAGAATAACATTAAACCAGATGGTTTCGGCTTACCTTTGTCATCAGGTTTTGTATATTTGAAGACACTTGTGACGCCTTGCGTTTTCATCTCTGTTTCGGAGACATTAATTAAACATGGGGCATAGGCGATTCCTTTGGATTCGTTTAAGCGATCATGCATTTTCACTTCAACCGGACATACATTTGCTAAATTATTTACCTTAAGAAACTTTTCGGCAATTTTTTGCAATTTCGTTTTAATTAATAAGTTTCCATCCCGAAGTTGGGAAATTTGCTCACATTCGGTGCTAACATTGTTATTGCTTTTTTAAGTAAGAAGGGGCTGAGAGACGAGATGGGATTTTCTTTGTTTTTAGAAATAATTATTATAAGCTTAGGGTTGTAAGAGTTGGATCTTATCGGCAGGGGAGGGAAATTAAGCGGCGAAGTAGCATTTGTTTTTTGCTTTTTACTTGGTTGAATCTCGAAGACAGGGTCTGCGTCGAGATCCCTGAATCGATTAGTTCTATTCGGCCCGTAGGTCATATTTCCACGAAAGCAAGACACTAGTTTGAAGGGGAAAAAATTCACGCTAAATGTACGGGGAGGAATTTGCGAGGGAGAGAACTAGTGGTGCAGCGGGAGGTACCGGTTTGCGCGCTTGTGGGAAAAAAGACACGATATCCGAGAACGAAGTGATCTGTTCAGAGGCCAGTCGGTGACTGTCGATGGATTTAGTTTTAGAGAGTTATGTACAGACCACTCTACCACCACTCTACCACACCTCCATACTTAACCGACTTCGTAGTGTACTTTGGGTCCAAATCCTTGTTGTGAGGATGTCGTACGTAGGTTCTGCCATCGGTTCCATACAGATTAAATTTGGATTCATCACTCCAGATGACAGAATTCTAGAGAAACTGACTTTTGAAGATATGGCATTTTCCGAAATCCAGCCGTTGTCTTCGATTAGGCTATGAAACCTTCGATTTTTTGAGATTCTGGCATCCTCGAAGATTATTTTGCAAAAGCCGAGCTCTAACAGTCCTAGCTGATATATTCACACAGCAATTTTGGTGCATTTGAGCTCTTATTTCCATTGAAGTGGCGAAGGGGTGCCTAAGGGTATGTCTGACTATCGGACTATTCTCATGTTTTTCGGTCTTTTTTGACCTGGATTGTCTCTGATTTGCACAAATCCTACGTTAATGGTAATGCTTAAGTACATTCTGTACTTTTTTTTGGTGAAAAGCCGATTAATCTTGCAATTTCGGATATGTTCTGCTCTTTTTGGTGCAAGTTCGGAATCTGACTTCATTGAACTCTTTTTTTCCCATATTCATTCTCAAATCTTTAAAAAAAACAATGAACAACTAAGGAAGATTCGAAAAAAATTAGCTCTGATCACAGAATTGGACTTTTTCAGTAAAAACTTACTTGAATGCTTGGGTGTGCTAATTAAAATGCCACTGTAAAACACAAACACTTACGGTAAATCTTATGTAGCACGGAATCGTATTGCAAAACGATATATTTTTTTCTCGATTAAGTTTTTTCATTGATGCACGTATTAAACTCTTAAGCATTTGTTCGCTTATAAGTAAAAAAAATTGCAGAAAAAAACATAAGTTTGAATTTTGCCGGAAAAGTTGTTTGTCCACTAAGATTTGTTGATTTAATTGCTTGATATATATATATTGCTTATGCTACTTGATGCTATTTGATTCCTAGATTTTCCAAATTTCTGAACCTTGCATTCTGTGGGTAAGAATACATTGTTTCCCTTAATAGTTTCATTGCGGGTCCAAGATTGCCTCTAGAAACCAACTAGGATTTATCTCGCTGATAAACAGTTCCGCACAGCAGAATCCAACTCCAACTTTTTGAATGTAAAACTGTTCTAGAAGAAATCTGCTCTATATAATATGTAAATTATTGCAAATGTGTTCTCTCTGGCAGCCGAACATTTCCGAATCCCCTTTAAATAAAATTCCATAACTACTGCCAAACCTCTAACAAGGAACTCCATAAACAAACGTTATTTCCTCACATAAATAGCTCCACCTAGTTGCACTTACAGACAGAAAATAACAAAAACCATGAGAAACAAAACCAATATACAAACAATTGTATAATTTTGCAAATTTATTAAGCTCCACAAAAGTAGTTTGCTGCTCTATGTGAAAAGCGCTATTTAAAGTCGTACGTTAAACAAACGTTATTATAATTTTATTTTTTTACTACACACAAACTTGTTGAATTTTCGCAGCAATAAAACACCGCATTTATTTCCTTTGATAAGGGACGGGGTCACCACTTTGATATCAAGTTCGCCTCCTCACATTCCCTATCGGTTACAAGAAAAGCTTCCTGTAACCATAGCTATTCCTGTTGGCATAACAAATACGAGTAAACCAACACCAACCAAGATGGGTTGTTTTTCCTTTAATCAGTTAAGAAATTTAATTTAACGTCAAGTTGTCGTGTATGCCAGTGGAAGGGTCGAATTCCCTGGGTGCAATCCAGAAAACAAAAACAAATATCTTGTAAGTTTTATTTAGTTTAATTTATTTAAAAAGACCTCATTTCAGAAAAAAAGAACGAAATTTGTTTACATCCTCAACAGATGTATAAACTTATGAAAGTGTCAGAAAATAAGTAAAAAATACTTTTTTCTAATTAATGGCCAAAACATGTCCGTCTAGTGCGCTGTTAGATTGTTTTTGTGTCGATGTTTCCGTTCCACTTTTGCGGTGCAAAATAAAAATAAAATTCTTGCATTTTGATGTTTGCTCCCGTCGCATATTTTTTGTGAGAAATGCTTTCAGAATAAGTTGCAATTTTTGTGTATCTGGTCTTTTTCGTACAGTATGGCGGAAAAGGATTTGTTTGACAATTTAAAAACGATAATCTTCTAAATTTATTTGGTAATGCCTGGGACACACACCTAGTATGGTATGAATGGTATGAATACCATAGTATTCTCAATACCATGCTAGGTGACACACTGCACTACCTAGTATAGTTTGAGAGGTTGTCATTTTTTTTTTTTTTTTGAATTTTTAAAATTACACAATTGTTATTCTGTCAACCTAAGAAATGTAAGTCTTGTGATGGACTTGTTAAGCTTAATCACACATAATATTCAAAAAATAATGGCATTCAGTGATTTTATTGGCCGGTACAAATTTACAAGGCAATGATTCAACATTTGTTTGAATGTTCAAAATCAAAATTATTCATATAAATAATTAAACTGACAACTCTTTCAAGGGCAACTATTCTCTACGCTAGGAGAATGGCGCTGGGTTCGCTTGAGAGATGGCTATACTACGCAAAGAACCCTAGTATAGATACTACGCTGTATACCATGTTGCTCGGCTGGTATAAGCGTCGTATACCGTGACAGACATGTAGTACATTTGCATACCATGGTGTCTATACTAGGTGTGTGTCACAGGCATAACTGTGGTCATGGGAGACTGTTGCGTTCGCGCTACTCATTCAAAACTAAACTTATTTCGTCTATAGTTGGTGTATTTCAAGCATACCAACTGTCATAACTGGCTGATGTCAATAAAAGAGATTATGGTATCAATAAGTCCTGCCCGTGTTTAAAGATTTGCCAGATCAATCCGAACAATATTGATGACTCCACGACTGTTCTGTTTACTTAGAGTAAACCACACTTTTGCGGATAGGGAAAGCAGATTCCAACATTTTGTATAGGTCCAAGAATGTGGTACTTTCGTCGTATTTCGGCAAACGGTGGAGTTTAAAAGGCTTTACGTTTTTATTTAACTATATTAATCAGCAGCATTGAAGACTTTGGTACAACCTTCAATTAGATTGAATTGCGGCCCCGTTTGGGCCTATTTTGCAACCCAGTTCATCTGGAAATAATATATTATCTTTGTCTTTGTTCATTGTACGAGTGCTACCTATAACTACATATCACAAAGACAATAGATGCAAACTACGAGTACCATACAAAAGAGTGGTAAAAAAATACAATCTTGTTGCTATGAAACTGAAACTTGTTTGTTATTTTCGACATGGACATTTGTTGGATTGGATACCACCTTTTGTTTTTAGCTTATACTCCAGTATCAATAATGCACTTCCCAGTTCTAGTTTTATTAGTATGTATCACTGTGTGCAGTATGCTGCTTCATAGGGGATTGCAATTTGCGCCAGTGTAGACGAGTATTTTATTTGTAATAGCACTTGTTTAAGTTGACTTATGGAGTGTATTATTTATAGACGCAGTACCCTATCTTTTTTTGTGTATTCTTACAATGGCATTAGTTTTAAGTACTACTATTTTACATAAGGCTAGCTCCAGGATGGTAATTTCGTGTCTGGAGCCTATCATACAAACTAAAGGCCAAATAGCACATTTTATATTCAAGGTTTATAACATATTCACTGAAACATAAATAAAGCAACTAACAATAATTAATAAAAGTATTCTTATTCGCGGTACCAAAGCCGATCGTTGGAAGCAAGGAATTCTGTAAAAGATTTACGTTTTTCTTCGATGGTTTTGAACATTTTTCCTCGCAACCAGTGCCCCAACGATCGAAAAAGATGGTAATCACTCGGTGCCATGTCCTGAGGATGCTGTACGGAGGATGATTCAGATGGTCCCAACCGAAGGTTGCAACATTTTCAAGCGTTTCCCCTGATCTGTAAGGCCTGGCGTTGTCGTCAAAAAAAAATCACTGGAATTCGTCGGTTCCAAAGGGCGCGTCGTTCAAATTTATTTCAAATCATCAGATATCAATAGACTCACCTGCATCGTGCAGTATTTTTTCAATTTCTGTGTGGCTGCGTCGAAATCCTCGGCCAGTATGCGGATAGTTATTGACGGATGCTTTTCAACAACGTTGACGACTGCGCCTCGATATATGTACTTCTCGAGGGTGGCCAGATCTCGGATTGTCTTCAATTGACAAATGCCAGCTTTTAAACTTTGAGAGTACCATTCAAAAGCAGTTCTTCGTGCGATAGTTTCAAGTCCCTTAGCTCGATTGATGTTTTCTATGGCTTCATTTACGGAGTGAACCAGCCCATACTCGTATTTGAGTAATTCTCGAATAACGCCTTGATTTTTTTCCATATTGCAATTAAAGAGTGAAAATGTATATATAATTATAGGCCATTTGACTGTTTAAAAAGATTTCTATTTGGGATGAAATAAACCTTGAATATATAAACTTAGTTGCCAACCTAATACATTCGTCAGTAGTTTCGTGCAATATGCTGATTTTGGTTCAAGTTTCAAAACTATTTCTCTTCCTCTCACTCCTCCTCCAGAAAGCGCTCTTAAATTGCTTTCATTAATAAATACCTACCTAAAATATTATTTTAAAAAAAAGCTATCACTGTGAAGTGAATCATTCCCAAAAGTTGTGTTAAAAATAGAAATCGTTAATAACTTTTGCACCTTACTGTAAGTACATTTAAATATTTATGAAATGCGTTACGTCTACTGTTTGCATTTCAATAGTGGTGCGCGAAAAAAATTGGCGCCCAATGCCAATTTACATTTATTTATCTTTTTTGTTTACTCAAATAGAAACACGTTCTACAAGAAACCCTAAATGACCTAAATTTAAGACGAATTTAATTGAATTCAACATTTCTACTCACTAGTCGCCTCTTCTGCATGAGAATTATACCATTTGGCTTCGCAATAAAATAAAAAAAAAAATTAAGAATAAACTTCTATTTATTTTATCTCTACTCTTTCTTATTTATCATCAGGTTGCACATTCATTAGATAAAATAGAATTGAAACATATTTCGCGTGCGGCGGCACCAAACAAAAGATGACTCATTACACACTCGTCAGTGTAATGCAAAGGAACCAAAGTGAGAATTTAAATACAAAAAAAGGAGTCCAACAAATACGCTGCTTCAAGTGACTGATTTCATTATTATTTTTTTGGTTTAAACTTTAAAGGAATCCAATCGAACAGTGAAATGAGAAGTTAATACTAATGAAAGGGAAAAAAAGAATACAACAAAAATAAAAATAAAAAAATACATTTTTTGTCAAAAATGTTGTGACAAATTGGAAGTTATATGCTCATAAACGATTTATTACCGGAAACGGAGAACCGGTAGAGATTTCTGTTTACTGCAAAAAATAAAAACAAAGATAATATTTTAAACCAAAGAACTGTAGGCGAGATATTTTTACTTTTTTTTTTTAGTTTAGTTTTGTGCATTTATTTGTCTTTAAGTTTTGTTGCAACGCATTTTTTAATTTATAAATTGAGTGGAAAGTAAAATTATATAAAAGAAGAAAAATGTCTGGAATATTTCGAAGTTATGCAAGCAACGCTACACCAGTCAAACGAACAACCTTAAGTCCTTTTTGGTAAGCTTTTTATTTTATTTTTAATTTTTGTTTAATGCATTTTAGTACATATTTACATACCAATATACAATACAAAAATGTATTTAATTTGTTAATTTTTTTCGTTTGCCTGTTAAAAAAAATTACATTTTACTCGTAGATACAGTTCTGACCAGTCACTAGATAACGTGTTAATAATAATTAAGAGATCAACAATTTATTTATTATTCTTAACATTTGAAAACTAAGCATGTTTTATTTCACACAAATTTAAAAAAAAAATTACATAAATGATAAACAAAATGAAAATGATTTCTAGTAGGTGAAGTGCCACCTAAAACTCCTTAAAAACAAATTCTATGAAACAGAAAAGACAAACGGACAAAACACTTACAAGCAAAGGGTTGCACCAAACATCTGTGGCAACAATTGGCATAACTTCTTTCGTTTTGTTATCTCTAACGGTTGCTGAGTCATTGACCAGAAAAAAACATTATTAGTAATTTTCCCGAAAATATGCAAATATGAAAACAACATAAGCAAAGACTTTCCGTAATCTTATGCTCTAACGGTTAATGAAACTAACGCAAGCATAAGTAATTGTACAAAAATGTTTTTTTTCTCATCTTTATTTCTGTGTCAACAACTTCCCTATACGATGCACCTTTCAACTGCTCTCCTGAAAAAATGTAAAAAATGACTTATGCTGTGTTTCCTTGTTGCCACAAAAATACAAATAAGTTTTTAACCTAGCGTTCATTTTTGTCAAATATGTAGCCTTCAAGTATACTTTTTTTTATAATAAAAGAACAGTAAACCAGTTTGTAAAAATTTTAATATGCGTTTAAAAAAACGACCAAATCGGGAACAAAATACCAAAAATATATTCTAAGCCGGGAAGAGAAAGAATAAAAAAAAAACAACCGAAGTGAGTCTCTAAATGCACCTGTTCGAGCTCCGTAGGGACCTAGAACATGTCAAGTGGTTTCTCCGTCTTCGTTGCAGAATCATAAAGATCTGTTTTAATGCGTAGCCTGTTCTTGGCTTGGTAATATTGTAGTCTCTTGAAAAACTAAATTTTAAACTATCACTCGGCCGATTACATAACATCCCTAGATTAGTTTCATTGAGAAATGCAGTTGATTTTATGCTTTTGACATTTGACTGTCACACCTTTCCATTGCAAATATATTTATACGACCTCTTCTTAATTATTCTAGGATAAGTTAACCGGCTGTCCCAAATTCACATAACTTGGAGATGCAGATAGAAAGCACTTTATGTGATCCAGGAATACATACAAAGTACACGAAAAAGATGCGAACCCAATGTAAGGGTAGGTGAAATATGATAAATACAAGCACATTTGAGTCTTTGACCAAAGATTGTGTCTTAGGGGTCTCTATCAGCTTCTAAAATCCCGAACTAGACACATGGAAAGAAGATGTTGAAGCGTTTGTATTCTCCTTTTCGCACGTGCATTTTTGTGTGCATATCTCTATAACAGTGTCACGTGGGTAGCTGTGGCGGTAGTGGTAGTCGTCGTCACTTGTCGCGCTTGAAGGTTCTCGGTTCAAATCCAGATGATTCAGAAAAATGTATTACTCACATTATAAGGGTATTCATGACCACTTTAGCGTGTCACAATGAAAAGCCGAGACAATTATGATGATAAAACATAGAATTAATTATTTATTAAAAGTAGTTTTAAGGAAAAGGAAAAAGTAAAAAGTGATTATAAATGAGTGGGAAGTATTTCTCTCGTTGATCAGGTTGGTTCTCCTTGTACCTCTGCTTCCTTCGACGCTTCAGCACCAACTGCCTGCTATTCTTCGTTCTGCCTCGCTTGTGTCGTTGACAGCTCGGCCTCTCCGGACGAATTCAAATCGAAAACCTCACTTTCTTGATTGTCCCAATCGATGTCTGGACTAAGTCTACACCAAGGTTTCATATGGTCGCTTGAAATTACATTGGGGTACCGTCGATGATTGCTTGGCTTATCTAGAAGGTCTTCAACGAGATATCGATCGTACTCCAAAACTTTTGTTATTATATACGGGCCCTTATAAACAGGATCAAGTTTATGCGATTCTCCCGTTGGTTGAGGAACATAATCCATAACAATTAAGTCGCCTTCTGTGTACTGGCGTGGAACTTGATGTTTCTTGTCGTATCGTAACTTCCACTTGTGTCTTTCTTTTGTGATATTTTCTGCTGCTTGCTCTCTCTTAGAATCGATTATGCTTACATCCGATAGTTCATCCTGCAACGCTTGTATCATTCGATGTTGGCTGACGTCCTTGAGAGCAAAATTGAAAACTAAATCGTTTGGAGAGTACTTAGTAGTCGCATTAGCCTGAGAGTTGATACTCCACTGTAAATTTAGCAATGTAAGGTCCCAGTCTTTGTCGGTTTCGGTTAAACATTTGATAGCACTTAGCAAGGTTTTGTTCACTCTCTATGATTGGCCGTTTGCTCGTGGAGTTCTCACTGCTGTCTTGATGTGCTGAACTCCGTTGTTTGCCATGAAACTACTTAACTCTTTCGACGTGTATGCAGTTCCCCTGTCTGTTGTAATTCGTAAAGGCTGACCGAATATTGACATCACTTCTTGCAGCATAGTGATTACTGGCGAAGACTTAGTATTTTTCACAGCTCTCAGTATAGTGTATTTGCTAAAAGAACAGACCAAAACAATGATGTGACAATTACCTCGTTTACTTTTTGGGAATGGTCCCAAATGGTCCATGTTCACACTTCGGAAGGGAATTGGCAACACATCCATCACATGAAGCTGACTTTCCAACTTACCACCTTTAGCTTTGTTCAAGCAACACTCCGGACAGGCTGCGATATACGACTTGACATACCGCCTCATTCTTGGGAACCAAAAGTTTTTATTTATACGGCCCAATGTCTTGTCAACCACAAAGTGCCCAACATCATCGTGGCATGCCTTGGTAATCCGCCATCGTACTAATTCTGGAACTACTAACATGCTTTGCTTATCATCCTTCCGTTGTAAACGTCCTGATTTTATCTCATAATCGCCTTTTATTTGTTTGATAAACGCTTGATCTTTTTTCATTTTGCCCTTAAGAACGCCAACAATCTTCTTCAGCTTTACATCCTGCATCTGCATAGCGAAGATCCAATCCTCATTCAGCTAACAAATCTTTAAAATACTTTCAGCTACAGTAGATGATTCCTTTGGTGGAAGCGTTGGAACTCTGCATAACCCATCCACATGACACATTTTATTTCCTGGTCGATGAACGCACTCAAAATCAAATTCCAAAGTCGTAGCCACCAACGCGCTATTCGTGGCAATAACACCGATGTCGCTTTAGTGGTTGCAACCGCATTACAGGCAGTAATGACGCGGAAATGTGTCCCCAGAAGATATATCCTGAATCTGTCCAGTGTCTCAACAACGGCTAAAACGTCTAGCTCATGACTTGCGTATTTACTTTCCGACTCGGAGCATTATCTACTGTAATAGGATACCGGTTTTATACCTTCTTCCTCGCGTTGCAATAACACACCTGACAGTCCAACAGCGCTAGCATCAGTATGGATCTCGTGTTCCTTATTCGCGTCGAACAATGCCAAAACTGGCTGACTCGTAATTGCTGACTTCAAACGCTCAAATGAATTTTCCTGTTCGTCCTGCCAGTTAAAAGCAACGTCCTTTCTTAATAACTGTGTTAGTGGTTGAGCGATACAGCTGTAGTCCTTCACGAATTTTCTGAAAAATCCAGTGACACCCAAAAATCGTCTAACATCAGTCACACTAGCTGGTCTCGGAAAATCGTCGATTCACTTAGTTTTCATACCACCCGGTTGTATTCCTTCAGCGCTTATGATGTGTCCAAGAAAATTCACTTTTGTCGCCATAAACACACATTTCGACAGTCTCAATGTCAATCCAGCATTCCTTACGGCACTTAAAAATTCATCCAATACACACAGTCCTTTTTCTACAGTATCGGTAGCCATAATGACTTCATCCACATAATTAACTATGCTTCGTCGATTTTTCAACCCCCTAATTATCTGTGTTATCAACTCCTGGAAATACATCGCATTTACTAAACCGAACGGCGTGACATTATGTTCAAATAACCCGTCTGGCGTTAAGAATGCCGTCAGTTCCTTACTATCTTCCTTTAACGGGATTTGATAATACCCAGCCGTCATGTCAAGGGTTTTTTTTTCCGAGGATAGGTGAAAATCTTCCATAGACACTATGAGAATAGCAAGCGCGTGCTCATAGTAGTGTCAGATTCTTACTGACCAAAAACACCTCCCTTCGATATAAATTTGTTAGATACCGCAGTTAAGTTATACTTATCAAGCAATTTTTCCATCAAGAAATATAAACGTTTGGCAGGTTACTTTCCAATGAAAGATCCTGCATGTTCCGCAATTTAGATGCGGTTAATCCTTATCTCGCCAAGTCAAAAGGTTTTCTCCTTTGTAGTCGGCGCAATAAATTGCTCTCATCCAAAATTAGTAGGACTGTATTGTTAACATGTCCGATTAGTCGGTTTCTATGCTTTCGCGCGAAGCTTTTAGTTTCAGCTTCGATTGTCGGAATTCCGAGATCCCTGTGGATATCGTCGTTTCTAGCATACCACGGTGCTTGGACAATTTCTCTAAGCACTTTATTTTGAAAGGTCTGTAAAATATTGGCATTTGTTTTCTTGGTACAACCCCAAAGTTGTATACCGTAGGTCCACACCGGCTTTAGCAATTGCTTGTATAAAAGCAGTTTGTTCTCGGTACTAAGGTGGGAATGTTTCCCGATCAACCAGTACATTTCTCTATATTTGATTTCTAATTCTTTACGTTTCATTTTCACGTGCGAATTCCACTTCAGCTTTGCGTCAAGTGTCATTCCCAGGTATTTGGCTTCATTTGCAATGGGTATTCGGGCCAAATTTATAAAAATTGGCAAGTCATTAATTTTTCTATAAGTGAAATTCACGTGAACAGATTTAGTTCCGTTAAGGGCGATCCGCCAGTCCCTCGTCCATTCATTTACTTTATTCAATGCGTTTTGCAGTTTGGCAGTCGTTTCCTCGATTGTTTTACCTACTGCTAGGATAGCGGTGTCGTCGGCAAACGTAGCAAGCATCCATCTTCTTTCGGTACATCACGAGCGCGGAAAAAGAAGCTCGTGTGGCATTGGCCTTACAGCTCGTTTCTACTGAGCTCGTTTATACTGAGCCGTGGCCTATGCTACACGAGCTCCTTTCTCCGCTCTCCCATTTGGATCACCAGTTTTGGCAAAAATCATTATGAGCGACGAAGCATATTTCGACTTAGCTGGCTTTGTTTATAAATAAAATAGCCACTATTGGGGCACCGAAAGCCCTCACTTGATACACCAAAGACTTCATCTTCGTAGAGTTCCTGCATGGTGTGCCATTTGGGCCGACGGCATCATCGGGTCATATTTCTTTAAAGATGCTTAAGCAATGCTATAACAGTTACTGTGACCCCTATCGGGACACGTTGGACAACTGTCTTGTGCCTGAATTGGATCAATTAGGCCTGCACAACATGTGCTTCCAACAAGACGGTGTCATATCACACACAGCTCGTGCTACGATTCAAATTTTGTGAGAAATTTCCCGTCAAAATGTGGTGATATCGAGTGGCTCCTACAATCCCCTGATTTGACCGCTCCTTCTTTCTTCATATGGTGGTACTTGAAGAAACCTTGATGCTTAAAGAAAAACATTCGAAATAAAATTGCCTTAAATAACACCAAACGTCTACGAAATTGTTATGAAAAATGTGCTTAAAAGTGCGCGCCTTTACGCCATGGCAAGAGCTATCCACTTGACCAACATCATTTTCCGTACATAATTTTAAAGACCATATATTCGATCAATAAAGTATAAATTATAAAATTGTATTTCATTTAAAAGTTATTAAAAAAAACCCGTCGGCATGTGACATAGAAATCACTCTGTACATAGATTAGACACTTGGAAAATGAATTCATTCAGTGAAATTAAGGTGACAACATAATAAACACATTAAGATATCGTGTTAATATTTTAACAAAGTACTATTCACTGAAGAAAAGGTACTTAAATTACTAATTGTTTAAGAAATTTAAAATATTTAATAGGGGAGTACAATCCTGACGAGGGGAGCACGGGAGTACAGTGTTTGAGAGAGTAGTACGAATACTCCCTTAGTACTCACTTCGGCAGCCCTGCTTGCGAGACGTCAAGAAATACGGTTGAGCATATCTTTTTTTCTTCTAGTGCTTTTTCGATTACGTTAGTAATTCTATGCACCTTGTCGTTGACCAGCGTGAGTGAATTAGGTTAAAAAAAAATGTGATGACATCTACTCGAATGAGACTATCAAAACTGACAAGTAGTGACAATCTTTTATATCTATCTATTTAATTAAATCGTTAGTGCACGAGCTTGTGATTCGTCCTGAGGGTTTATTTCTGCACCTATTTCAATGATTCGAACACATATCGAAATCTTATCAACTGAATATTGTTCATCAGTAATAAAAACTTGTTAAAAAGTACAGATCAGTAAAGTTATTTCGAAAAAACAATTGTTTAATGTATGTTATATTAACAAACTAGCTGACCCGTGTTCGCCTCGCTTCGCCCGCCTGCAACTTTTTTCTAATTTGCAAGACCTCAAGAGCGATTTAAATGATTTTTTTTAGAAATTCTAAATGATTCTTCAAAGCTGAAGTGCTAAGAAAATATGTTCTTTAACTTTCTAATATACCAGGAAATCGGAAGCTTTAATAGACTGGTACGATCACAAATTATTATGCGGGCCTATGCTAAAGTATCCACAATAACAAACAATTTTATTAATAAACTACCTGGGAGCGAAGAAACATCAAAGTATTTGTGCAAGTCCAGAAAATTTTGTAATACATTTTTTTGATTAATTGGATTTTATGTAGTAGTAGTAGTAGTAGTATTGAATTTATTGTATCATTAATTTTTTCTTCCAATTACAATTTTTTTTTACTTATTCTAATTAGCAATGGCAAAAGCCGTCAGCCAGATTGACAATTTTATGCGTGGATACATTATTGCAGTTGAATTCATTTTTTTAAGTTACAATTGTTGAAATATATTTTTAACTTTTGAATGGTAATTTTAATGATTTGCTAACATAAAAAAAAAAATAATATGTAATATACAGCGATTCGCAAGATATAACAGTTAAGAAATATTTTGGAGCATTTTTATACTTTGGCAATTTTAATGATTTGCTAACATAAAGAAGAAAATACGGATTTAACAGCGATTTACTTTAACAATTTAAATGATTTGCAACATAAAGATTAGGGAATGTATTCCTCCATAAACTGGTTCCTGTACGCAAGGGCGTCCGGGTCCGATACGTAGTTGCAGAGAACGTTCCAGTTAGATCCGTTGAGTATCTGGATTACCTCCTCCATTGAGAGAACGGATTGGTTGTAATAGTATCTCCTCGTCTCCTGAAGAATTGGGCATTTTCCTAGAAAGTGGTATCTTCTTTTTCGCGTAAGTTACACAAGGAGCAGAGTGCTGGAAGATCCTCCCTGTATGGTCTGAAATCCAGAGGTAACAATTCTCCACGAGTCTTGAAGATAAGGCTTATTTGGTTAATTCTAATAGATTCGTGGAAGTAGTTCAAATCCATTAAACTATGGCTTATATTTTATCAATGTCGTTTCAATGTGTTTCAGCCCCTAAGTGCAGATTCCATAGTTCTCAAAAACCAACATGCTCTAAAATGTTATAAAACTACTATAAATAATTGATAATTGCTATATTTTATTATGGAAATATTTTTTTTACAAAGTTTAAGGTTGCGTTGCTTGGTGTATAAACAAATACATTTTTACTTTCGCTGACATAGGAAAGAAACACGTATAATTGACCGTGTGAGAAGCAGCCGGTGGTGAGGTCCACGCCCGCGGTGCATAGTGTTTGTCCCTGCGCCTTATTTATCGTCATCGCGAAGCGGGCGCTGATGGGAAAGTGTACACGCTTAAACTTACTTACTTAGTTGGCGCTGCAGCTCGAGGTGAACCTGGGCCTGCTTCTCGCAACCATTTGTGTGTGCGTGTTATATTTTTGCACGAATGAAAGGGACCTACAGTTTTTTGCCGACTCCGAACGGCGAGTTGAGAAGCTCAATCGTGACAAATGATACTCTTTGATGCTTGTCAGACATTCGAAAGAGGTGGGCACTGTGAAAACCCGCTGGCTCAGTAGTCCGACGCACTAACCACTTGCGCTACGGTGCCCACTACACGCTTAAACTGGACCGGGAAAATGTAAGGGATGATCTGAATTCGAGGTGTAAATACATGTTCGCCGGCACCGCAACCCGTCAACACTTTCGCTCCCACCAGATTTCTTTGCAGAGTTGTAACTCTAAATCGGGTGCCGTTATATAACTAAGGTGGGCACACCTATTATTCTTCACGCTTTATCACTAGTTCGGGGAATACTGCAAACTGAACTTTTAGTGGTGTCTAATTGCATGGCTATTTTAAACACTGCATGAGAACTTTTACCACCGACCGGGCAATAACGTAATAACTATCGTAACTACTGACGACGCCACAGCCAATGCCGATTTTACCTTGGCTTCGTACTAATGAACAACAAATGCTTCCCAGATCATTTCCATAGAGCAAATACATATACATTCATACATACCGCACTAATAATACAATACTGTTGTAACTCAAAATTTGTAAGATTTGAGATATCATCATATTCAAACGTAAAATTCACTTCCCCACGCGTCAATAAGCTGTCGTCATAATAGTGCAAGAAACAAAATATTTATTAATAATCCTAGTAAGCTTTTATTTTTTTTATAATGTGTTACAGGAAATAAATACTCATTTTTTCGATGGTTCAGAAAGAAGTAATATTTTGAGTACCGACAGTATTGCATTATTAGTTATGGTATGAACCAAAATATATATGGTATGAACCAAAATAAACTCTTAAAAATACAGGTGTTAATTTTGTATAGTTTTCGGTATTTTTTGTTTAAATTTGCTAATAATATTTAAAAGTTGAAAATGCAGTTCACTGCTGTTCTCTTTCTTTTGACACCTCATTTGTTCAAATTGGTTCAGTATGAGAGCCGCAAATGCTCACGATGATTGTAGCACATTAAAGTGCAAAACAAATGATCACGCCAGAGCGCGCACACACACTATTGCAACGATACCCACTGCTGCACGGCTGCTGGCAATGGTCTCCGCTGAAAGAAAATTGTGGGCGATGCTTTGAATAATTGTTTTGAACATTGCTCAACTTCAGGACAACGCAGAAGGATGTTTTATATCTCAAATGAATCAGTGGAGAATTTACTATTTCACCTATTGTTTTGTTTTTCAATCCGATAAGCCATTATTGAGTTAGGGCTGAATAATTATAATTTTCCTTTCAAACATGCAGTTTTTTTCAATATTTTCTTAAAACCATGCCATTTTCCGGGATAAAAAGTATAAATGGTATGGTCCAAGAACATATGCAATCACTATGAAATAAAGATGAGGTGTTAGAAGAGAGATAGTCCTGGAGCTGTGACGTACCCTCAATTTATAAGTACAGTGAAACCCGTCTAAGTCCCCCCGGATAAGTGCACAGCCCGCATTAATGCCCGCAATTTGTCGACATTAGACTTTTAGTATTATTTATCATATAAAATTTCCCTCTTAAGTACTTCCCGCTGAACTACCTAGCCCGCTTATCTACCTCACTGTTTTTTTATTTTTTATAAACATTTACTTCAAATTTTCCCTCTTAAGTACCTACTTTTAAAAATATTGCAATAGAAAAAAATGCAAAATATACTCTTTAAATACTTTTTTAAACTCATTTAGGCTGGGTTTGTTTTCAATAATAACGAAGAAAATCTTTATGAAGACCCCATAGAGGAAGTGCTAGGAATATGTGCACTGTGATGATAACATTGAATGCTACGGACTTCTTTCGGAGGATGATATTGTTGCAGAATTGTTGGCAGATAGATATTTTTAGATATTTTATTTATTTATTTTAAATGACAAAAATATTTTTATAAAAATATAGAGTTGTTGCCACTCTTAGCACTTAATTTAACAATTTATTTGAAATCGGGTGGGTGACCCTTAAAAACGAAATACAAAAAAAAGTTAAAATATAATAATTTTACATAAGACATATAAAAATTGAATTGAATTGAAAGTTAACATTTCAAGAAAACATCAGATAGAACCATTAACTAAGAATTCGATACTATTATTATCAAGACTGAGGAGCCAGTATTTTACTTGTTTAATAAATACCAAATGAGAAATTTGCATTCTGATAGATTGAGGGAGTTTATTAAATATCCTACACGATGAAACACTATAGAAATCTCGAAATGCTGTTGTTCGAAATACCGTTACAGACACTCTGCTCAAAAAATTTCCACGTATACTGTAATTATCAATTATTCTAAAATTTAGATTATCTGATCTTCTAAAGAAAATTTTTAAAACTTTAGGGAGGTAGTTTATTAAATATCGTACACGATGAAACACTATAGAAATCTCGAAATGCAGTTGTTCCAAATACCGGTACAGACACTCTGCTCAAACAATTTCCACGTATACTGTAATTATCAATTATTCTAAAATTTAGATTATCTGATCTTCTAAAGAAAATTTTTAAAACTTTAGGGAGGGAGTTTATTAAATATCCTTCACGATGAAACACTATAGAAATCTCGAAATGCAGTTGTTCGAAATACCGGTACAGACACTGCTCAAAAAATTTCCACGTATACTGTAATTATCAATTATTCTAAAATTAAGATACCAGATCTTCTAAAGAAAATTTTTAAAACTTTATAGCCGTACTGAAAGAAGAGATGAACATGAATCAGAACAATTGACTGAGGAAAATGTAGACGAGGGAGATGCTGTTGAACCGCCTAACTTTGCTGAAACTCTAAATGCACTCACGACTGTAAAAAGATTTCTCGAGCATAATAAAATCGACGATGGTGAAAAAGAATTGCTGGAAGAAAAGTTGGCAAAACTTAAGTTCAAAACCAAAAGCAAATGGAAAATCACAGACTTTTTTAAGTAAACAAAGAAAAATTGTTGCCAAATATATAATTGTACTTACATATATATGTAGGTAATCTTCTTTGGTAACATTTTTCATATTTTTTTATATAACATAAGTATGTGCATATCTATATAGATATTGAATATCTAATAACTCTATGAAGAAGACTAAATGAAATTTTGTTCCTTTTAAAATAAATAAATAAGTTTTTATAATTATGAATTGGTATACTAGTTGTAATTATTGCTGATTGCATTTGGTTTTTGTATCAATTTATGTCGCGTGAGACTGTTTTTCTGGGAAAATTCCACTGGAAAGATCAGTCATTGGCTCGTTGTACTTTCCTCAAAAGCCATGTATACGAGTGCATATGTATATGGTAAAATTCCTCCAACAACAAGCACATATTGCTTACCTCAACAATTGCCTTCGATAAAATGTCAAACAAAGATTTAACCCACATTCAGTGGTCCCTCTTCCCCAACCCTTGTTTTTCATTTTCAACTTCTGAAAGGTCAAAAAATATGCATCGTCATTTCGAACATCCTTTGTGATGATTTTGTATTGCTTTGCATCACAATACACGTCATAAATGTACACCGTGCTTTGTTTGACAGAATTTGCACATCGCATGACATTTTCATGTGTACCTCTATGCTCGTACATTGTGCGTTATTGCAGACGTTGTTGAGGTTATGTAAAGTTGAATCATTTGTTACAGGTTTGACGTAACATTACTACGGTAGAATGGCGAAGAAAATTCTCAACTTTCTTGTTGCAAGTCTCAAAGAAGGTTTTTCAGTTTATGAAACTTAAAATGCATTTTGTACTTTCGTTATATTTTTTAGTAGGAAATTAATTGGCATTCGTGTCAATACGATTTGCAATTGCATGTAGACACCCAGACATTTTTTTTTATTTCGTCTGCTACGTGATTAGGCTACAAAAAAAAAATGCATAACGCCCTCAAATCATCAATAATTCAAAAGGAAAGTGTTTTCGCCAATCAGTCGTTGGCGTAGTTAACCGTGTAACTACAAAGTTCGTTCAACCCTTCAATCACTCGAAAGTGTGTATTTCCTTTGATATACATATCTACACATTATATATATTTCCATCTTATCAAAAACTGAAATGCAGTGAAACAGAAGTAGAGCAAGCACTCGGCGACATAGTCAAACTAAAAAGACCTAAATCAACAGCAAACAGACAACTTAAAGTGCGTGTTTGAAATGTTTACTCCACCAGACGTAAGACACACTGTGTTCGTAATAGTTTTCCGTAAAGAACTAATAACCAAGTTGTTTTAGTGGAATCATTTATTGAAAATCCAATGTGTAAAGTGTAAATAAGATTTTCCCCAAGAAAAAAATAAATAAAAATAAAAGTGTTTACGTGGGTTTAGGGAATAAGATTAGACAAGCTTACGTGATGGGTCGTACACAGTCGGGGGATTGTTTTGGGCGAAGACACCATGAATAGCTTTAAAAAAGGGGAAAATCATACTCGACAAAGTGTGCGTGGAGCTCAATGTTTAACGTGTTATGATGCTTTACGTTTAAGGTGAGTGTCGCCTTTGTTCTCAGAACATACAAACCTCTTTAAGCTATGACTTTTGGATAATCTGGGCTAAATTTCAATCAATGTCTACAGCACAAGTAGTCTTATCTTTGAAACGGCTACAATTGTTTGAGCAGAATTATGTAGGCGTTGACTTGAAGAGAGTTTTCTCTTCGTTGGTATTAAAAGTTGAATTTCATAACGTAGTACAAGTGTAGTATGGAAACGTCAAACCCCCAAAACGGAAACGTAAAGAATCAGAAAGTGTAATTTTTTGATGTTTTTGGAACTCAGCCATCGACAAGAAGAAAGTGAATTCGGCTTTTGGTTGAACCAGGGTTACCGATGAGTAAGGCAAAAAAAAAAAGTCCGCATAAAAAATAATGAATGGAGACTACAAAACACACTCATGCGGATACATTTTAAATTTGAATCAGCTTATTATAGCATCGGAAGGACATAAATTGTTTTTGCTGTGCATTTTCAATTTAAAGTGCTTTTAACCGCTTTCAATAACTTTTGACAAAGAGATTTCTTTCGGAAAAAAAATTATGTGATGAACGAAAAAAACAAACTCAAATGTCCCAACACCTCAAAAAAAATATTTGTACCACCTCAAATTTGTCACATCACGTCTGAAAAGACAGGACAAAAATTGTATAGCACTAAAACAAGCATATACGTAAGCGCGATATTACACCTATACGTTATTCACCGCAGTAAAATATGAGGTCTTTCTCAAACAATGCCTCGGCAAAGCATACATACACGAACACGATACACCGCACGTTTGCATAAAGTTCTCACAAAACACAAATGATGGGATGGGCTTAAATAATTCACCTTATTTGAGAGTACAGTGAATGGTATATTCACCATACCATATCTCCGTTCCGTACTCATTTGAGAGCAGTATAAGGCAATACAAAATACATTGCCCTGCCGTCCTCCCGGTCCCGACTTCCTCCTCATTTGAGGTGATCGTGATTCTCTACTCATTTGAGGGTAGAATAAATCAACACATTGACATGACTTCCTCCTCATTTGAGGTGATAGTGATTCTTTACTCATTTGAGGAGAATTAAAACCAACACCTCATTTGAGATGGGACATTGTACCACCTCATATTTCAAAATGAGTACCTCATACAAACTCAAAATAAAATCGTGTCCTACCCAACACTAGTTTGAACTGTCAAAATTATTAGGCTAAATCTAAACATTTTTTATTCAGAGAGCTTTTGAATTCGATATTGAAAACAAGAATCCAATAAGTGACAGTCCTAAGAAAAAAATACACAGAAAATGTAAAGTGAAGGTCAAGTACTTAGGTATAGTCGTTTCAAATCACGGTGGACTTTTGTACGGATGTTTTCCTTTTTTTTTTGCGCCCTAGGGTTTACTGGAAGAGAAAAAGCATGCGCGTGTTGGACTTACCAAAGTAACAGGAGATTTAAAATTTCGTCCAAAAACCTCTAAAAAACGAGTTTATTTTTTAGTAAAATTAGTCCAGTCGGATTAGATCAAAAGAGTGGCTGACACGGAAAAAATACCGCGCAGCAATTTTCCTTCGGAAATCGTTGGGGGGGCTCCCTGGCAGTCTACATTTCGGTTTTCGGGATTATAACCCTGTTGCGTCATCCGCCATCTTGAACTTGAGTGTGAATTTTTGTTTATTGAATTCCTCGATTATTTTCGTTTTACACGAAAAATGGTCATTATTAATTCTTCCCTAGGTTCGATAATGGGGGTGAAATTCTCTCAAAGATAGGAAAATTACGAAAAATTAACAAACGCATTGAAGAACAAAAATTGCAAAATATATGTGATTTGACAGTCACAACAGCATTGACAGTTTTGAATCTGCCCAAAGAAATTCCTTGTGCTAAAATTCGCAGCCTGTGCAGATTTCTCACACTCACTTTTACGAAAAACCACGAAATTTTTTCGTAAAAGAACGGGTTTTCGTAACTTTTCGTAGATTTTCGTAGACTTGTAGTGCTAATCAACAACCCAGGAATGTTATTTCTTTTTTGTTTACACCGTAGATTATTTGTTGCTGTTTTTTTTATATTAGCGTTCCATATCGAATTTTGTTTTTAATTAAAAAAAAGGAAACTAACAGGAGAAATGGTCTTAACATTTTCTGGGAACAGGAAACAGTACAGGAAAAACGGCAACACTGTTTGAATCGGACTATAATAAGCACAAAAGATGAGGATGCAGTTGTAGTTACGTAATTAGTTTTGACTACACAAGCACATAAAATTATACTTTCAAGCCAATATGTGTGGCAATTGCATTTTTTATAATAATGTGTGATATTAAGCGGAAAAATTTACTGAGAAATGATTTTGTCAAGCTTATTTTTGAATGACTCTATGCGGGTTGTGATATTAAACGAGATGCTATAAAAAGGTTTAATTCCAATACGAATTATGTAAAAAAGTCATCTGGCTAAACATTTTGTGATATAAAGCGATTTGTGCTTCTAAGCGATGTGATATTATTCGGGTTCGACTGTACCGCTATGACACAACCTCGTTGTCACATGCTCGTTACGCAAACTGTCAGAAATATTTGCAATGCTCGTTTGACACTTCCTTTTTGTTACTCTTTTGTAACGGATTAACATAGATTCTTAAGTAGTAAAAAACTATACAGTAAAACCCGGATAAGTGCATTAACGGAATTGTCCAATGTCGTGAGGTACTTATCAGGGATGTGTTATTACGAGAACCCGCTTCGCTGATCAGAGGTACCTATCCATATCCATGAACAAAACAAGTCGGCGAAAAGGTGAAAGATCTTCACAACCAACAATCGAAAAGTGACAGCCAGGAGAATACGTCAAAGACTTTCGAGAGTACTAGAACTCTCCACATTATGTACTAGATTAAGTTCATTACATTTTGTTTTGTGTCGATTCTAGTGCTTTATTAAAAATGGTATTTACAGGAAACGATAAAACTTCTTGCTCATTTATTTATTTGTGTATTTTAAGGATTTTGACAGATTTTTTTTTTCTCCAGCGCATGTTTATACCTGTTAGAGCAGTCAAACCCAAACCAAAACGTGGCGCTTAGCACAAAATATAAGAACAAATCAAAAAGTAATTTTCAGAATAAAATGTCGTTTAATACATTCTTGCGGGAAGGAATCGATACGTATATTTATATGTAGGTCGTAGTACCTACATACTATACATATTAGCATGCGTCTTCTAATACTCGTATATGTAATTATGTGGCAACATATTATCAGTGCATTAATGTTTTATATAAATCTCGAGATTCCTGGAGAAAAAATGCGGAACTCTAAACCAAACACATCTTATTTTCAGTAAAAACATATTGTAAATATTGGAGTATAAAATCTGATTAGTCCATGCTCTCTTTAAATGTATTATATTCCAAGATAAAATTCTAAAACAAATCAAAGACTTCAGAAAAATCCATTAAAGTTAAAAAATTGATAAATATTTTTACAACTTTTTATCCGTTTAAGAGATGATCACATTGCCTCTTTCTCATCGTATTTGCATTGCCCCACCACAGGCAATCAAAAGAACGTTGATTTCGCAAATCGTATTGTGTTCTCATGATCAATGATCATTTCTCTCAAATACGATCAATGGTCTTTTCAGTGTTTTCTTTATTTCGTTTAAAATACAACAAAGTACATACATACATATATCGTACAAAACTAAAGGCTTTTCAACAACAAACAACGTGATCGATTTTGAAAACAAAATTTGTCCTTCGAATTCGAAATAAATTATTTTTGCTCGTCTGATATTTCAAGTGTGAGGATCGATTGGGTTGGGTGTTCGCGTTCGTCTGTGTATTTATCAGAACACTATTGATGAGTTTTTGTTTTTTTCATTTTTATTCGTTACTCGATAGAGAATAGGGTATGGTTGCTTAAGTTTCACTTTTGTAACACATTCGGGTACATTGCTCTAATATATTCAAATGGAATTTGTATTCGAACATCAATAAATCAATAGAAAACAATAAATGGAGATCACTCTTTGAAGTAACCTCCTATATGGACACGAGCAAGTCGTAAAAGTTTATCGGTTTTAACCATTTCTCCAATGATCCATAATCCATCTCCAGTTAATTCTAAAATACCAAAAACTGGCTGAAAATTAACAACTAACAGCTGCCATTTCACTCCATTTTAGAATACCATTTTTTTTGTATGTTGATACAACTGTCCTTGACATTCCCATTCTAGAGTCGCATGACATTTGTGAGAGGCATAGCGCATAGGCAACTTTTTGGTGGTGTTCGCTTGTTTGCGATCATTTATAAAAATTTTAGTAGAACGGTTGTTTCTTATGTTGACCTCTTTAGAAATTTAAATTCATTGGCACCGAACCAGATTATAATTTCTGTGCTGAAATTCGCTCGAATATGGACATTCACTGAAAGTGTGTTTACCGTTTTCAACTTGAAGATCTTTTTGTAGAAAATGTATAAAGTGTAATCTGGTCGCAAAAGTATAGTTGCAATGAAAATACAATATATAGTTGTGCACTTTTCTGTTTCTGCGAAATCACAACGCACAGTTCCTGCTCCGAGTTTAAACAAACGATTAGTTCCCTATGTGTTATTTTTTGTTGTTTTTATTTTAAAATATAACTTTGTTATAAAGATACAAAAAGAAAGAATAAAGAATGTAATTTGGTGCCTCAAATTTCCACATCGACAAGGATAAAAGAAATGATAAAATTCAAAATGTTTATTGTTTTAAAAAAATGTTGGTCAGCGGGTGTTTACGTTTCTTTCAGTATACTTCTCTTTCAAATAGTGAAGTCACCATTTTGTTTTTCTTTCAAAAATCATAAACATAAATATACGAGCGTTATCAAACGCAAGGATAACGTAACACATCTGGTGGTTTGCTTGTTTGTGTGTGATTTTTTTTTTTTTCTATTTTGAGGATTATTTTCGACCACAAGATGAACGAAGAGGTAAATCCAAAATGTCTATAATATTAAATCCGGCTGGGGTCATTAATTAAACGATTTAATTGAAACTTTGTGGTGTTTTGTTGATTTGATTTTTGTTTTTATTTTGACCGAAGGCTTTGAATGCATTTCGAAGGTAAATACACTTGCAGATGGTCAGCATGAGATGCATACTTGTGTTTACTAGGATAATGTTCCTCTTTAGGGGTGTTCTTGGCCCGCCACAGGCTGCATTTGATTCAACATAAATAAACAAATACAATAATTGTAGTTTTGCTTTGATGATTATGCGGCGGCTATCGATCGCTTACTTTGTGTGGATTTTATAACTATAATTGGCTTCTTATTTGTAGCTAGGTGATTATTGGGTAATAATTCAGATTGAACCATGTGTTCAGATGGTAGCAGATCCTATAAAGTCTCCATTTAACCTAAATAAGTATTCCAAAAAATGCTATCGTGTTCATGCATCAGAAATTTATACAAAATCTGTAAACATATCGTCACCATGTGATGTGCAGGATTAATATAATATAATATAAATTTAACACGGTATTATGTTTATGATAACCGACTCTCAGACAGTGTCATTCATTCGTGTTCTCATTCGATCGAAATGACAGCAATCGTATTAGTAATATGCGTTCGTTTGCGAATAATACTTTTACTTTTACTCCACCTGGAGGAGGTATTCATTTCTTTAAGTTTCTTCAAACGTTCAGGAGCATGAGCGATTTATTTTTTTTTTCATCCAAGAGCTTGATTGTAACAATTAAGGGGGAGCATCAACTTAACATTGTGCGAAAACAAATACGTATAAAAAAAAAAGTTTATGTTTGCGGGCTAATAGAATGGTAACATCCTCATCATACTTAGGTCCATGTGGACCCATTACGATACCCATAGTGTGTTCCCACCCGTGGTGTAAGTGTCTCTGTTCCAACCAACTGGAAGCCCTAGAAAATTCAAGCATGTTCGATGGTGATCCATCAGATAACTCGTCGATGTCTTCGAAGAAGAATTTGCCAAGGACTCTATTTCTCAGTTGGCAGAGGTTAGCCAGTGACAGAAGAAATGGGCTGTGTCCTCATGAGCCTCTTCCTCACCGCATCCACTGCAGATATTATCATCATTTAGTCGTTGTTTTTGAAGTGAAACTTCTTATTCGACTAAAGAATTATCTTCTTACTCGACTTCGGTTGGTTGTGAGGTATGTATGGATGGGTATCAGTGGTGTAGGGAATAGGGAACAAAGCGGAGACAGCGAAAATTGATTGATAGTCTGAGACCCGACCGCTTTGAATGCTTAATGAATGGTGATTGCATTCTTTTTGTTGAAGTCTCAAAATGCAGTCGATGAATGCAATCACAAAATTGAATTCATTCGATGATTTTTAAAGAATGCATTCCAAAATGAATTTGAACACCCAATGAATAGGTACATACGTGAACGGTCGGATAAGTACTTAGGCTCACCGCCCGATGGTGCCAGTATCGCAAGAGATATTTACTATCGTCTAGTACATTCTTCTTCTACTGTCAACATTTTAGCTGAATCGGACTCGTAGTTTTGTTTTGACCACGTGTGGAAGCCAGCTTGTCCGCGAATTTTCGAATGAGGAGGTCATCGCCGCCCCGAAGGCCTACTTTGCAGACCTCGAGAAAACCTATCTCTGGATCAAGTGTATCGAGCTAAAAGGAGACTATGTTGAGAAATAAATCGGCACTATTCCAAATTTTTTGTTTTTCTTTTGTAGACTAAGTACTTATCGGACCGCCCTCGTATATAGTTGGTAAAATGGAAATCAAACACTTGTTTGTTAAGGAATTCATAATGCCAAAAGTGGGTTGGGGGCAAAATGGACACCCGAACAAAGATATGTAGTGGTGTAGTAATGTAGTAATGTACATAGTAAGAGTTTCGCCTTTCCTTAATTCCTCTTTCGTCTCATTCTTTAACCCCTTCGGGACGCGCTGGTACATAATGTACCTATATGTACCACCACCAGATCGTCTTCCAACATTTTTGTAACGATATCTTAATGTATTTCCAGCTATCAGACGTCAAATTTATTAGGTTATACCGTTTATTTTAAAGGTTTCGATTGTATGAAATTCACTTAACTTTTCTGCGTCCCGAAAGGGTTAAAGGCAATCCCTTAAGAAATTTAAAAAAATTAATTTTTTTTTTTTCTTTCATATTTCGAAAATATGATGTATTGAGAATATATTGACCCGAGAAAAAATTAAAATATTAAATATTTGCAGAGTTATCGCACATATAGTCGAGCGCATATAGCATACTGCGTATAGTAAAGTAAAACTTTAAACGCGATAATCTCGAATCCGTATTTTCAAAAACTGCTCGTGCTGTAACTTAAAAAGTTATTGATCGATTTGGCTGAAATTTTGTGAGGCTTTTCTCTATATCACTACCGCAAGGATAAACCTAAAGTTTTAAAGATTTCATTTAAATAAACTACTTTTTGAGGGTGACAAATGTCGAAAAAACAGTGTAAAATTGTAACATTTTATTAAAGAGCGTACCTAATATTTAATTTTATACTTTTTTATGATTTTATAGGTTTATCCTTCCCATGTGTTAGAAATAGAAAGTAATTTTTTTTCTGGTAAAAAGATAAATAGAGAAAGACTGACAAATGCAGCTTTTTTGGACCTCGCGTCAAAGACACCTGAAGAGAAATTGACCTGAGCCGCCATTTTGTGAAAAAAAAAATAAAAAATGTTTTTATATTTTCATAGTTCGAATAAAATGATGTTACAACTTCAAAATTATTCAACTATTTTATCACCTTTGAAAACACTTAAAAAATTAGTTTGCCCCCCCTTAATATGCCCGCTGGGTTTCAACTCGGCGACTTAAAAACGAAGAATATATTCGAGAGTGGGGTTAAAAAGACACCCGAACAATTTGGTTCCATTCAAAAGCTAAGAAAATTTCTGATGGAAAATACATACATATGTAATTATGTGACATGCGACATATGTACCCCATTTCTTAAGTTTTTTCAATGATTTTTTGAGGTGAAATAACGGAGAATATTTTTTGAATATCCAATAAATTCCTTTTCGTCACAAATTCTTCTTCCTTTGTCCACAATTATATGTAGCTAAGAAGTTTCATTTCAGTCGCGCGTAACTTCTACACGTACTATTTTTTTTCAGGCGAAATCTTAACATGTTGTGGCCAGTTAGAACTCCTATCAGCATTGACAGCGATTTCTTGTCTTTTTGAAGAAGTTTTCTTGTTCTCGCTTTGTTATATCCTGGGAACAGTCTCTTGGTACATCACATGTGGTTAATGATTTCTATCTATTATTTGCTTCACTTAGTAATTTTCGTTCAATTTAGGCCCTAAGGTTACAGAGTGGAGGTTTAACCATACCATCTGCTTGTCCAATGTCTAGGACTGAGCCCTTTCTGGCCAATTCATTTGCGGCTCCTTATTTGCTTATTTGCGTAGCAGTTATTGCTTGCACAACTACATATGTATTGTATTTTCATTGCAATTATACTTTCGCGACCAGATTACACTTTATACATTGTGAATCGTGATATCCTCTTGCGATATGGTCATCATTGACACCAATTAAGCAGCCTTTCTCTCTGTTAGAACCTCCGCTTGGAAAACGCTGCTATGGTCTGCGAGTCGTATGAAGTTGCTTATTACTAGATCCTCCGAGAAGCAGCCCGCTCCTATGCCTATGTCCATCTTTGACTCATCGGTGAAGATGGATTTACCGTCCTGAGATATTTCGTCTTTATCCCACTGTTTGGAAAGTCCTATGAGGGGGCTCTATCGAAATCCAAGTATGGGACAGTTTAGTCCGAATTGATGTTATCGTTAAGACACATACATAGTTGCCAAGTATCTTGGTGTGTCCATATGTTTTCGTTCTCCAGTGCTTTGACTGACTAATCCTGAGAGCGCTTTTTTCTATCGATCTATAGACAGAAGATTAAGAATTGCTTCCAATCCCGCTGTTGCATTGTTTTCATCGCCCTGGTTTTTCCAGTGCATGCTATTCTCTATGTTTTGTTCATATCGTTCAGGTTGCTGGTTTTTGCGGCAGCGTGCCATCAGACTAATCCTCCGTATATTAGTATGGGTCTGACTATCGCAGAGTACATCCACAGTTTTATCCTCGGCTTAAATCCCCATTTTTTTTTTTCAAAGAACCTACTGCAGCAACTGATGCATAGTAATCACAAATTTCGACACAGATTCATTAACTTTTTCCAAAAACATGTTCGCAATCACATCGACACCATTTAGATTACATAAACAGGCAAAGTTAATATCTAAAACATTTTTAAAGTCCCTTTTATTGTATTTAAACATTGAAACCTGCTTCATTTTTCCTTTTTCTTCACGAACACCCTTTAGTTCAACTATTATTGTTTCATGATCAAATCCTTTTCCGTTCTTGCTTTAAATTTCTTATTAGATGTTATCACAAGATCTATAAGAGTTCGCGAACTTTGTGTTATCCTTGTGGGCTCCCGTATTAACTGAACACATGCACTATCTTTGACTATTTGTTTTAACTTTTTTACATATGTGTCGGTAGGATTCAACCAGTTAATATTAAAATCCCCTATTACAATTACATCTTTCCCTATATCACACACTTCATCCATCAATGTAGCTAGCTCTTCGCAAAACGTTAATTGTGATGAACTTGGGGATCTGTATATCGCAACAACAATAAACGAATAATCCCGAAAGTATAAACAGTTACTCGACCACCACAAAACTCTATCACTATTATACGTTTTTAGATTTTCTGTGCGAATAGGATTTCTCACATATAGCGCAACACCACCTGTATGGGAAGATTCACTATCACACCGAATTAAACTGAAGTTCTCAAGGGATATTTCACTGTTCGCAACATTTTTTGTAACATGGGTTTCGGAGAGGACAATGACATTAAATTTATTCGATTCCACTATGTTTTGGAGCTCATCAAAATTATTTTCCAGTCCGCATTTATTGAAATAAACCATTACAGGGTTCTTTATTTGCTAATAAGCTATTTTACATCTCTGAATCTCTTTCTTTTTTATATATACTTCACATAATTCACTTCTACAGTCGTGGGATACATTTAGATTTAATCCTAGTCTAGAATTAGTGACTAAACAATTATTGCACTTTAAATCAGAATTATTGCAGTTTCTAGCGTCATGTTCTCCACTACATTTTGCACAAACAATTTTATTTTTACATTCTTTTGCTATATGGTTATAGCCCCAACAATTATAGCACCGTTTCACTAAGACAAAGTCATACACAACACACCTATCCCATCCTATATTCACACGTTTTGCTTCAATTATTTTTCTATAGTCTTTCTTATCCATTTCAATTATTGCTTTGTAACTGCATTTATTGTCTTTCTTAACGTCGATGAGTCTGATACACTTTAAAGAACCAGTAACATTATTTTGTTTTTTAAACGCAGTAACCAATGATTCACTATCTAATTTTTCTTTGATTCCACACACTTTGATACACGGCCGTTTTAGTGCGGGGACTGAAACTTCGTATTCACTGCCTAATTTTTCTCTTACCTCCCTTTCTATGGCTTTTCGTGATTTGTTATCGTCACAGCTAATGACTACAGTGCCATCTTTCTTGTTCACCACACTGTTTACCTTAGCTGCCAAAGATGACGGATCAATTTTTTCTTTTATGTCATCTCTTGTTTTTTGGTTCTCCTGGAATTTTTTCGGTTTCACAATAACAGGTGGCTCTCTTTCTTTGGTCAATTCTGCATAGGTTGTCTCCTTTACTCGACACGAATATGAAACTGCGTATGCCACTGTCGTAGCTGTCTATGCCGCTGCATTTTACCGCATTATGAAAAAAATGTCCACACACACCCGCACATCGAATACCGGATTCTCCACGGATAGCGCTTTTGCACTTGAAACAATCTCGCATTTTACTTTTTAATTTTCCACACCATTTGAATTATAAAGTCACTGTCTTTTCTGAATATATTTTTTGGGTTGGCAAACTAAAATTTATATTTTAACTCGATCTACAGAGTAAACAACAAGATTTTATACTGAGTAAAAAAAAACACGTCCTTCTTCTTCAACGTATGTTTAGCTAAATGTCATAAACATATGTGAAGCAAAAGTAACCAGAGTGTTGTTGTATGATTCTGGATTTTACAGAAAAGTCCACCCCTGATGATTTCCCAGAACCAATACAGTATGCAATATATTGCGAAATGCAAATTTCAACATTCAGAACGTTCAACTTTCATCTATGTTCCTTTTCTCTCCATTTTTTTTACTTACTTTCATACAGCTGATTTCATAGAACGGAAATCACACAGTCCAACTTGGAGGTAAATGGGCTGGATTTGGTGGCTGGGAATCGTCGAACTAAATGAACGACTGTCGAGTAAAGTTTTAAAAAAACACGGCTATTTTCGGGTTAAGTCATAACGCACTTCTGAATTTTGTTTTTCTTCCAGTTTTTTTTGTAATTTCTGTCCTTAGTCGTAATATACCATTCCGTACGAGCTACTGATAGACATCCACTGTAAATAATAAACACATATGTACAGTACATACATACATACGTACTCTTAAGTTTTCTACTGAAAGCCTTCGCCTCCATCTGACAAGCACCACGAACTATTTCCAAAGAAACGAGTAATTTGCAGTCGCTAGTTTGCTTACTAATTACTCGTACGTTCGTACACCGTTGAATTAATTTATTTTTACATCTCTCTTTCCCCGCAGACGTTGAAGGTTACAAATCGTTCATTTTAATTAAAGACTCAAGTGTTGGGGAGATCCACGAGTTCATTACTTAGTGTCTTTCACTGCACGATCATCTGGGATTATTACTTCTGTTCATTTGTTGATTCATAATTTATTTCTGTTCTTTTTTCTATCTAGATCCATTCCATAACCATAATTTCTTCATACTAAATGATAATAAACATTAAAGCTTTACGTAACGTCACACTATCCGTTCAGTTCCTTCTCGTCCAGTTTGTTCTATTTTTATTCGAAATTTCTTATTTATTCTGCCATCATTCGTTAGTCTTAATCTTTTTTAGATTATCCTCATTTATTCATTCGTAAATCTTCTTTTTTGATGTTCTTAAAACCACAAAGATACGTGAATGGAGCATCGTATGGACATTATGGTGCCCACAGGGCGTCATCTGGCAGTTGTGAATATAGATACATACACATAGATGTTGCATCACTGCCCAGATGAACGGTGGATAGATGGATATGGATATGGATACTAGATACACTCGGATTCAGTAAAATGTTATTTAATTTTATAAACAAATCCGGTGGTTTGTGATGTGATGAATTTGGCCACTCGAATGCCGTTTACACGGAATTTCTGTCGTAAGAGCAAGGATTGTGTACACACTCGACCTGTGCGTTAAAGTGTGAATGGCATTTGAAAGGATTTTACTCGTATATTTCCATTTAATGGTCTCATCATTTGATGGTTACGAGTATTTGTTGATTTTACAATTATTTTTGACTTAAATAAACTTAGGCGCGCGGTCGAGAAAAACTGCTGATTACAAAGAGGCTGTCATCACGTTCACGTGCGGTGGGCTCTTGGTTGGAATAAAGTTTGTTGATGGTTACTTAGGTAGGTTCTTTGTGATCGACAACTCAGCTTTTTGACGTACACTCCTAAATACTGGCTCAATTCAATTCGCGCTTGCTTCAATTTGTCTCAATTATTTTTTGAATGCCTATTTTGCTTAAAGTCCTCTGGTTTTTTGTGACGTTTCCTTGAAAATATTTACTTCATCTTCTCGGAAATTCAAGCAAAAGTCGAACAGAAAGACTCCCTACCATGTCTTATTGTAAACAGTTGTGTCATCTAAATTCTCACAGTAATCAAGGTTACATTTTACTCTGGTATTAAAGTTTAAAGATTTCAAAGTCTACTTATTAAGTTACTCGGTCTACACTTAAGCTTATTTAAGTTTATTGTTTATATGAATGGTTTCTGAATCAAACCTATCTGTCTTAAAGACATCTTCCAGTGCTAAGATGATAAGTTTCGGTAGAATTGTAAAGTTTGCGTCTTATATCTTTCCGCATTACTTAGGTGGCCCTACAGTCAGGGGTGGATCAGGGCCTCAACCAACAACACTTTCCAGTTAGCCCGGTCCTTAGCTAACTGCCTTCAGTTGTGCACTCCAAGTTGGTTGAGGTCCTTATTTACTTGTGCCACCTTAGGCGAAATCGTCCTCTGCTGCGCTGCCCCTTCGAGCCGGAGCGTTGATGTCCATACGCTCTACATATCCTATTCATTTTAAACGCCTAATGCGCAGTTTTTTAACTGGTCGATGTCGCTGAACAGCTCGTACAAAACCCGTCAACGCAAACGGGACCGAATATCTTACGAAGAATTTTTCTCTCGAAGCGACCAAGGATATCTCTATCCGCTTTCGATAAAGTCCATGCTTCAGCTCCATATAGCAAGAGTATAGGGTTACTGATTCTCTAACATTTTTTTCAAAAACAATTCAATACTAAAAGCAAGTTGAAACTTCGCTGTATCAAAATATTATATTATGTCGTGTAAATTTGACCTATGTACAATACCTACATAGTTTTGCAGACTAATTATTACTGTACCCTTTAGTCGAAAGTCTTATCTGCGGCGTTTAAGTCACTAGCAGCTCTTCCGGCTGGTTTTCTAAAATTATTGCTATGTCGCGCCTGTTATAGCGCTTATCAAGATTGAGTTGGCACATATGTCTATAGCACAGATGTCAAAAGTATAATTTTGATTGGCGATTGGGGTTGTATACCTGCTCTGATTTCCCTTATTTGTTTACAGATCCCTTTCTTGACAACTAACCTAGCGTTGCCAACTGCCCTCTTACTGTACTCTTTTCCGGCTATGCGGAGAACGTCCGGGATAGTTTTTCTAAATTGCCTGGGTTTGTCCGGACTTTCCATTATTCATCAATTATTTAAATATGTATTTCGCTCAAGTTAAGTAATGTATGTCCCAAAATTAATCTTTTCGTCATTTATGCGCTAAATTTGTCAAAGAATAGAAAAGACAGCGTGCCAGCTGACTAATGGAGAGCTGCACGAAAGAACAACGCGTTTTTATTGTTGAGCAATATTTTAAAAATAATGAAGGTTTTGGAGCTATTTTTCAAACAAAATCATCTTCAGGCTCATTTTCATCTTGATGGCTTCGTCAAAATTGTCAAATTTGAGGTTCAGGAAATACACGCGTGATTGTTGGAAAGCAAATGCATTCACAGCATGTCACTGTTTGGTGCGGATTTTGGGCTGGGGCATCGACGGGCCATTCTTCGTTGAAAATGCGGCTGGTCAGGTAAAAACAGTTAATGGTGCTCGCTTTCACGAGATGATAATCCATTTTTTGTGACGAAATTACAAGATATGGATGTGGCCATGTGGGCGCTATGTGATTTCAACAATGCGGTGCAATATGTCATACAGCCCGAGAGACAATTCAGTTACTATACGAGTCATTTCTTGGTCGTGTAACTTCCCGTTTTGATGATCAGAATTGACCGCCAAAATCTTTTATTTATTTATTCTCTGCTTAGTACAAGCCAGCTAATACAAATTAATAATAATACAAACTAATATAAACTAGGAACTAAAATTAAATAAGAACAATAACGGCCGATTTCTTCACATTAGACTAAGTCTGTCTAATACCCGAACCAGCTAGCTCTGGAGCTATCTCTAGTACTCGGTATCAACGAAAAGCTAGTACTTGTGCATTTCTTCACTTTGCTAGTACCGGTACTAGGTTTGCGCAGCCGTATTAGCAACCTAATACGTCTAAACTGGTATAAACTCGATTTTGACACTACATTGACTTGTGAAATTAAAGTTTTATATAATTTCGGCCGTTTTCTGTCATTTTTTTTATTATTTTGTTTCGAAATCAAATGGGAATATCCGGCGCTATGTTAAAGCTCTGTCCATATTATGGCCATCTTCTTTTCGGTTTGGCATCGTATGACTGCGACAGTATGTCATCGAATACAAACTCATAAGATGCAGTGTCGAATGCGATTACATTAGATGCAGTATCGAATGTTTCTCAGTGTAAGCCTGCTGCATTGAAAATCAAATGACCTATGGATACGATTTGCCTTGCGGAGCATTCTAGATATAGGCTCGTTATACCCGTAATTGGTACGGTGGATATTAACGCGGAAGAGTGGGAAAGATCTGAGGTTGCGTGGGTTTGTGTTAAGGGAAATGGTATGGAGGAGCGTGGGGCTGTCAATGTTACCGGTTAGTAGCTGATGGATGAAGAGTGTGCCCACTACGAGACGACGTTTCTCGAGTGATTGCATATTAATCAGTTTTAAACGATTCTCATATGGGGGTTGGTTATAGCTATCGTTCCATTGAAGGCCTCGTAGCGCAAAACGAATGAATCTGCGTTGAATCGCTTCAATTCTGGATGAATGGGTGACTTGGTAGGGCGACCATACTTGGTTAGCATATTCAAGAATAGGCCTAACGAAAGTGACGTAGAGAGATTTCCTGACGTAGGGGTTTGAGAATTCCTTAGACCAACGTTTTATGAAGCCCAGCATAGAGTTGGATCTGCTAATGATTTTGTCTATATGGCAGCGAAAATTAAGTTGTTGGTCACATATAACACCCAAATCGCGCATTTGTGAAACGGGGGGGACAAGTTCGACACCGATGAAATATGAACGATTGCCTGTTGGATGAAGTTTACGGGAGTAAGTTATAGTCTGACTTGCTAACATTAAGCTCAAGGAAATTTTTTTGGCACCAAGATGCGAAGTTGTTCAGGTCGTCTTGTATTGAATTAGAGTCAGTGGGGTTTGATATACTTCTGTAGATTTTCATGTCGTCAGCATAGATGGAAATAGAAGAGTTTTTGATGATGCATTCAACGTCATTGATTGTGAGTATGAAGATAAGTTTTTACTTCCCCTTCTCCAACTTCAACAGGCAGTAAAATAAATTCTAAAAAAATACACATATGTACATATCGATATCGAGCCACAAAATATCAAAAGTACAAGCAAACGAAGAAAACAACAACAAAACAAGCGAACAAAATAAAATTCTTATTTTCAAACAACAACAAAACAAGCCAACCCCACCATGCAAACATTGGGCCACCGCACACGAGATGATTTTTGCCTACAGAAAATCGGTTTTGTAGGCGAAGGTAAGAAACGATTGAAAATCTTCTACCGAGTTTGAGCGGTTGAATGATGTCGGAAACTAATGCATGCCTACACAACTTTCAAAATACTTTGCTCCGAAAATATACTATCACAGTGAAAAGGGGTTTATGTATACAATTTCTTCAACAAAAATTGTATATGAGATGGGACTTCTTGGGTTTGTGTATTCTTTGGTTTTATACCTAAAGACTAGCTGGCCCGTGCTCGCTTTGCTTCGCCTGCCTACCACATTTATTTGACGTAGTTGATGGAATTTTGATTTACTTTGTTGTCCTAATAGACCAAGAACCCGCAGTAATTTTTGTTTGTGATTTGTGAATGGTAACCAAAAGACATACATATTAATATGGAGCGTCGATGAAAGAGATCTCAAATCTAACCGTCTGACAGCAGAATATGGTGGCAGGTAAAGAGAGTAACAATTCATCAAAAATCCGTTAGTTTCCGAAGACAGAAAAATAAGGGTAACCACTTGACTATAGTCCAAAGTCACTGTTACTCTTATCACGATTCCTGCGATGAATCCAAAGATGAAGAGTAATATAGGGTGTCCCAGCTTAGAGGTAGATATAATCCGTTAACTGTAAATTCCTGCAGTTCTAGCGAACCGAGCCTATTTCGGTAATTTTGCATTTCGACTTATTCGCCCAATATCAGGACGATTTGATTGCTTACTAATTGCTGAAGAAATTGACTATATTCCGCTTTGAAATACAATTGCCGATGCCAACTGATAAAATATAAAACAGAACAGGTAAAGAAGAAGAACGCTGGAAAAAAAAAGTGAGAACTCAATTCCAATCCAACTCAACATTAAAATTGCACTCACGTAACACCCCTCCCTCTAGTAAACTATGCCAGCTGGAGGGCTGGAGCTGCATGCAATTCTCAACTACGTTTTGTAATGTATACATACATACATGAACATAATCTACACAAAAATACACAAATCCATTCCACTCAGATTTAACATGTATTTATAGGAAAAATGATAAATACAAATTACGAAAAGAGATCGAAAGAAAACCAAAAGAAGAAAACACCACTGAGATTGGTTTCAGAACATTGATCAATTAACAAATTAATTAAAAAATGCATTTTGCAAAGATGTTATTAATATTGCTCAGCTTGTAGAGCACGTAGACATATTGGCGCAAATTCATAGTCAGCCCATGAATAGTGCCTATAGCCGACTATAGTTACAGCCGGCTATAACTTCGTTATTCATAAACACATTTTTGCCTGTGTATAAGTTAGTATCGACTTTCATATGTTTTTGTAAAGTGATTTGAACGAACAAACCCAAACGTCAAACTATTATATGAGAAATTTATAGCCGACTCTAATTATTTAAAATGACGTTTGGGTCATTTTAAATTTCGAGCCGGCTATAAGTGACTATGAATAACAAAAAGTATATCTTAGGTTATGTAGGTGAATAAATTCTTTTATAGTCGGCTCTATCTGACTATGAATTTGCGCCATAATGTTGGACTTATAAGACGCGTATTTTAAAGCTCTTAAAACCGAATTTCAATAAAATAGACGAAGTAAAAGTTTACTTTTTTTTAGGTTCAAAGTCTTATTATTGAATTTCTTGGTTTTCGCACTTAAAATCAGATATTTTGTTATGCACGAATCTGCTCCTTATCAAAACCTAATCAAAACCTCTGTTACTCCAGCCCCTCATACCCCTGCTATAGAAAGTACTCTTGCAATGTCTACAAGCATAGACAACGTCGAGAGTCTAAACAATAAACCGGTTAGTAGCATAGAAGATGCTCCCACTCATGATGTTATCGTTAATGACAACAACAATGAGAGTTTTTTGACGGATACCAAAACAACTACTCATGAAGTGACTTCCAATTCTGGTCAACGAACTCAAACAGCTGATGCAAATATCCACAAAAAATGTGATAAACAGGACGTGATTATAAACTCTCAGCAAGTGGACTCGATTAATGATGTTGCCGCTGATGATGTCTCTGGTTTATCGATAGTCTTCAACGGGGAGAGTAATAATCATGTGGCTGATGAAATTAAAAGCGTTAATGTA
Source organism: Brachyopa scutellaris (assembly GCA_949775065.1). Taxonomy (NCBI): domain Eukaryota; kingdom Metazoa; phylum Arthropoda; class Insecta; order Diptera; family Syrphidae; genus Brachyopa; species Brachyopa scutellaris. The sequence goes on from OX459112.1 coordinate 102,851,679, forward strand.
AACAACAATAATGCAAATTGGGAAACGGCTCGGAGGGGTAGAACAAAGCGAATTCGCGATTGTGAACTCACTGGAACAGGTAGTAGTTCACTTACTGCGCTAACCACTTCAAAGTGGCTTCATGTTTCTAAGTTTCATCTGGATACTACTCCTGAAGATCTCATCAATCATATTTCCACAAAGACTGATATTCCTGCAAATCTTTTGAAGTGTTTTAAACTAATTAAAAACGGCATTTCTCCATCTGAAATAAAATACCTTAATTTTAAGCTGAGTGTACCTGCCAATAGTTATAATCAACTGATGAGTGACCCTTCTATTTGGCCTTGGTCTGTGAAAGTAAATAAATTTGTTAACCGTCCAAAAAACGACGGTGCTCAACAAATTATCGACTTGACTTAAATATGTCTCCTGCCCCCGCTGCTACTGCGGATCGACAACACGTTCCTGAGACGTCATCTACCGATTCATCTTCGCAACCTAGTACTTCTTCAACTAAACTTTCATTTTATTATCAGAATGTGGGAGGTATTAGATCTAAAGTAGATTATATTTACGTCACTTTTTCATCCTGTTTATATGATGTTATTCTTTTAACGGAAACATGGTTAACAAATAATCAATTAAATTCAGAACTTAGAAAAGATAGATGTAACGTCTCGACTGGTATGGGTAAGGGTGGTGGGGTTTTGTTAGCTATTCGGTCTACTTTGCCTTGTAAGCAGATTGAATTACTTTCAAATGCTCTCGCTTCGGATGTTAATTTTGATATTGTCCAATTAATAATTTCATTGTCTCTGATTAATAAGTCAGAGGTTTTTATTATGCTTAGCTATATTCCACCCAGGAGCTCGCTTGAGCTGTATAATATTCATCTAAACAATTGCAAGGAAATATTAGAAAATCTAAATAGCTCACAGCATGTTATTTGCGTTGGTGATTATAATAAGGGTGATATTAAATGGAACTTGGACTTGGACGACAAATATTTGGTTCCATCCTGTGTATCGACAGAAATTGAAGAAAATTTGATAAATTTTTTTAGTTAGTTTGATCTAATTCAAATTAATTCTTATATGAATGATCGAAATCGAATTCTCGATCTTGTATTTGTTGACAAAGAATTGGATATTTGTGTTGAAAAGTCCGATTTCCCTGTAATAAAGAACTCTGTACATCATGTTGCACTTGAAGGAAACTTTAATTTTTATAATTATATAAAGAAAGATATGGTTAACGATATTCTTTGTACCAAATTATAGTAAAGCTAACTTTGATGCAATGAATATTTACTTTTCTTCTATTCCGTGGAACACTATTTTTCACAACAATGATTTAGATTTTAGAGTATAAGTCGATTCGTTCCTTGTAAAAAAAACAAAATCAAAATCCAATCCTGCCTGGTATAATAAGAGACTTATCAATCTTAAGAATAAAAAAATAAAGCATTTAAAATGCACAAAAGAATTCGTGAAAGTCTTGAGCTTCGCGCCATTTATCATAATAATCAACGTGAGTTTGATGTTCTGAACAAATTTTTGAATCGTTCTTATATTTTATCTTTTGAATCAAATGTTACAAATAAAAGTAAATGTTTTTGGAAATTTATTAATTCTAAACGTAAGTCAACTGGGTATCCAACCTGCATAAAGTACTTGAATACAACGACCAGTGATATCAATTCAATCTGCGACTTGTTCGCTATATATTTCCAGTCAGTGTATTCTTCAAATTCTCCATCGATTCAGGAATTGCCAAACGTGTCTGAAGTTGTCGACATTGGGTTTATGGTACTTCAGAATTCAGAGATTGAAGAAGCTTTGTTGAAACTTGACCCTACCAAGAAAGAAGGTCCTGATGGTATTCCTCCAATTCTTCTGTTGAGATGTTCAGCCTCGTTAACTTATCACTCTCCACAGGTAGGTTTTTAGATAGCGGGAAGCTTTCATTTTTAACCCCGGTTTTTAAATCGGGCTCAAAACTGGATATTACCAACTATAGGCCTATCTGTAAAATTTCAGCTATACCTAAATTGTTTGAAAAAATAGTTTACAACAAGCTTGCGTTTCAATTAAAATGTCATATATCTGTGTTTCAACACGGATTCATATCCGGTAAATCCACAACAACTAATTTGTCGCTTATGACTAACTACATTATTTATAATTTTAAAAACAATTTTCAAACAGATATAATATTTACCGATTTTGCAAAGGCATTTGACCGTGTAAACCACAAGGTTCTTTTGCACAAACTGTCATGTCTAGGGTTTCACTCTTATGTCCTGAGTTGGTTGGAATCCTATCTGTCTAATAGGATTCAAATTGTCAAAATTTCTAATTGTATATCTAAGAATATGTATGTTCCATCTGGTGTCCCACAGGGGAGCCATTTGGGCCCTTTATTATTTCTTTTATTTATTAATGATATTCCTGCTATTTTTTTGCATTCGTTTTGTCTCCTTTTTGCAGACGATCTTAAACTGTATCGTGTTGTTAGAGATTTAACTGATTGTCATCTACTTCATGAAGATTTGTTGAGATTGACTGAGTGGTGTCGCGTCAACTTTCTTCATTTAAATGTATCTAAATGTCAAATTATGTCGTGTTTCAGACACACTACACCAATTTTTTTAATTATGAAGTAGAAAAAAATAACTTGGTACGTGTAGATCGAAAAAAAGACCTTGGCATTGTATTAGATACAAAACTTTCTTTTATACCACATATTGACTACGTGGTTAACAAAGCTAATCAAATGCTTGGGTTTATAAGAAGAAACACAAAAGCATTCTCAGACCCGTACTCACTTATATCTCTTTTCAATTCCCTTGTTCGCTCTGTACTGGAGTACTGCTGTCCAGTTTGGAATCCTTTTTATAAAAATTCTTGCAATAGAATAGAAAAAGTTCAAAGAAAATTTACGAGGTATTAAATCATCAAACTGAATTGGAGAATAGATATGCCATCTTATTATACCAGATGCCTGTTATGTGATATAAAAACTCTTGAGAATCGACGTACTTGCTTCTCAATAATGCTTATTAGAGACATTCTAATGGTTCATATAAAATGTACTCCGTTACTCGACTTAATAATTATTCAAGTTCCATATAGGGGCCTTCGTGAGCCTAAATTGTTGTATGAGCGATTTCACCGCACAAATTATGGTCGCAATGAACCGATCTCTCGTTGCATCAGAGAAGCGAACTCAATTTGTAATAGGTTAGATCTTTTTGATAATTGTTTAAGATAATTGTTATATATAATATTATTAACTCTTAGTTTGTAATATGAACTACTATTTGAATGCTTTGAAATATTATAACTATATATGTAAATAATTTTGTAGTAGTCTATAAGGAAATGTTTTGATTGATGAAGTAAATAAATAAATAAATAAAAACAAAAAATATCCGTTCAGCCGTTTGCTGTGTAGTACCATGCAAAGCACTTTTCACTTTGTTTTATATTATTAGGGATACCTATGAAGAATAAATAACGTCGTTTTTAATTCAAACCTTTAAATTCAGCTTGCAATACACTTTTGAATATTTCGATAGTTTTTTGGTGGCAGATTATACTTCTTGGGTTTGTATATTCTTTTGTATTATATCTGTGCATTGTCTGATAACATTTTAGTATGTATATTAATATAATTTAACAATTTCCATTGTGTGACAAGTGAAATAAAAAGACAAGTACAAAAAGAGTGCGAGCCTCGTCCACATAAAATAACCCTTCGGATATTGCTGTCCGATTTGCATTGCATACTACGGTAACCCAGTAAGAGTTTAAAAGGGGACAGATTTCTGCAATCTTTTGTAACAAGACTGGGAGGCAAATGTCATATCTTCACTGTACTGACAACTATTGCGGACCATAGAACCTAAGATGTTTCACTTCTAACGCGCGAGAGTCTCACGCACTTTTTTTCTCATTCTTATAAATTCGTCTTATAACACAGTCAAACTTACTTATCTTCCACCTACACAATGCTTCCGGTTTCATTTTCAAATCACTAAGCTTAACGGACTTTATAAGCTTCCTTCAAAAGTAACAACATCACAACCATGCGAGTATTAATAAGTTCCTGGTATATTTGGTTTGCGTCTGTCAGCGTGAACATCGGCTAATTAAACGCCATCACGGATGTAATCTTCTGCTTCAAAAATAAAATTCCCAATTCAATGAACTTTTGTCTATATTCATCCCCATAGTGCCGACACCATCTATAACAACCTTACATCTTCTCCAAGTTGAGATAAACACACATGCACATAAGTATCTTTTTCTCACTGACAATTCAGCTACTATATTTGTAAATATTCCCTGCTGTCAGTTGATGATATATGTACAAGGTGGGATACGTTACAGTACATTGATGCGCCCGGCCCGTTTGACTCTACTGGAGGTTTGAATTGATGTTTATTTATAATCCACTACAGAGTCGACCGTCTATGCGGTTCCATGCAATTTTACCTAATTAACCGTTAGTTATTGCTTGAAGTCTTTATAATTTATCTTATTTTTTTGGAGATGAAACCTATTTCAAGTCTCACGCGCCGTAGACAGTGTGACGATTTTTTTTGTGGATCCTATTCTAAAACACACAATCCACACAACCGATCGGATCGAGTCCATTCAGTGATCATTTGGTCTAGCTATATTAATTGTAGTGGTGCCAGACGTTGGATATGACAACGGTTTTTTTTTTGTTTGCTTCTTCGAATTAAATTTGCAAAAAGAAAAAGAAGGAGATTTATTTTTATGACCACCCACATGGAGGAGTAATTTCGTTAAATAGCTTCATTTAGCTATGATTTCACTTTTCTTTCTTTGTGTGTGGTTCCAATTTCATTGGTTTGGACATTTCCCTTCAATTAGGTCAGATAATGGAAGGAATTTTTGACCATGAGATCACATTTTGTTTGCATCAATCAATTATAGCCTTCCTCTTCGACTCAATCTATAGCAGTCACTCACACACCACATTGAAGTGTTTGATTGACTTAACAGAGCTAATAATGGAATTTATAAATATAATTTAAAGTTAATTGTGTGAAGAGGATTTGCTGTATGATAGCAGTTGTACCGTATTTACAAGAACGAACCAAGGTTGACGTTCGCTCTACTTTCAGGGGGACTTTCAGACCTACTAGGATATGCGCCGTGGCGTGGTTTTTTTTACGGTGCCACCTTTTTTTTAATTTAATTTATTTATTTAATTTCATCGGGTGCTTTAACAAAGTGGCCAATTTTCAGGCACGTTTCCGCACTTTTCCCTAATGACGCGAGGAATATTGTTAGTTAGCTTTGGAATGGTTTAAGAATTACTGGCATTAACATTCACAAATATTCTAATTAGACGGCGTCAAATCGCATAAAACCACCTGGCCATTTAATATCAGTTCTTTGCGAGATAAGTCGTCCAGGAAACTATCGTATATCCGCAATAAGTCAATTCATTCGCTTTATGGCAGCTCGCATCGTCTTATAGGAACAACATTGTAGTCAAAAACAACGTACCTTTCAAGCTATTAAAGTGGAAATGCACTTCGTCAATTAAGATGATTTTCAAAAGTTCCGCATCGCCTACCTGGCTTTCCAACACTAAATCGGTGTCTTCACGATGCGCCGAATGGTCGATTAGCAACAATTTTTGAATCATGATTTCACACGTTGAAAACAAAAGTGGCACTATATAAAATTTTCCACTTTTGAGTTTGAGCCACATCTAGGTTCCAATATATACCACGTATATATAGACAACGATCTCTTGAATAACGTTTTTACCTCACAGGCAAACTTCAACTGGCAAGAAACAAACTACCCATCCCCCATTGGGATTACCTCCGAAACATTAGAAACAACTTCCGATGGACCCACAAATGACTTTTACTTAAAAGCCACTATTGGTCAAAACAGTGGTTAACCCCTAAATTTCCAATTTTTCACTTATTTTAATATCTCATCCAATGAAACGAAATAAGAGAACAAAACTTTCTTCGCACTGTAATTTTAATTTTTCCTCTATATACATTTATACAAATAAGTTAACTTTGATTACTCTAATTCTGTATAACATATACTCAATATGAATTTTTCTTACATTAATATATATATATTTATGTAAATAATAATCTTATTAAATACTTTTCTATTTAGAATTTAATAACCGTGTACAAATAAAAAACAACAAAAAAAAAAGAAAAGCAATAAGCATAAGTAAATAGAAAGAGTTTAAAATACTCGCACATATAGCTTTCTCACATTTAAATTTCCCTCCATGGAAGGGAAAAATACTTAAAAAATGATTACATTCGCTATATTGCGTGAATACAATCGATTTCTTTCTCTATTTTTCCCTCTCCATTATTTATTTAGATTTAAGTTTTAACTGACAAAATACGTCAAAGAAATTACACATATGTTCCGGTAGCAAGAACAGTCACACTATCTAATTTCCTGCCATGTCGGCATCTACTTTATATTTTAAGTATTTACTAAAAAATAGACGGCCATACATACACAGCCTCTAATGTACAAACTGAAACGAAACAATTGTATATCAACTATGTAAAAAAAAAAAAACCCAAAAAAGTCTAATAAAACTCAATTCAATTCATATATACCACGTATCTTTTGCAAAGACAGTCGTTCTGATATTTCGTCTAATTTTCACAAGACGTCAATAGTGTCACTTATTACTTTGACGTAAATCACTCGGTCGGTAATCGATAAAACGTCATTATTCGTTTAGTGTCGGTTTTCTTCACTAAAAAAACAGTGATTTCATACTCAGTGAATTTAATTAACAGGCACTTTTGTTTTAGAGCCACTCTTTTAATAACATTTTTTAAAAATCTAAGAAAAAAAATTAGTCACAGAGCTATCGACCATGGAAGTTAGTCTAAAACTTTAATCGTTCATATCTCAAAACTATGTTTTTTGTATAGTGACACTTTTGTTTTCAACGTGCGATTTTCATCCCATATTTATTTATTTATTTATTTATAGTCTATAAGTACAATTATTGGTATAATTTACTTTCTTAGAGCTAATGTTCCTAGTATAATATAGATATACATATATGTACATAAGTAATTAATGCCTTCAATCATACACAATTCCGTTCATGATAATATTTTTAAATATTTCTTTAGGACAATTTAGATCAATTATATCGGCATATTTATTAAAGTAATAACAGGCTTTAGTGACTGGCTCATTACAGCCATAGTTTGTTGAGTGAAAAGGTATTGAAAAGAAGTAAAAAGCCCTCGGTCTTAAGGATCGAGCTGGTGAATAAAGCTTAAACAAAGATGACAAGGGAGCACAATTAATTTGTCCAATTACAACATCTCTCGCAAATGAGACAAGAAAATAGATTCTTCTACTTTGAAGAGGTTTGAGTGATATAAGATTGCATCGTGTTTCATAAGGTGGTAGAGGCAATGTCCAATTTAGCTTCCGAAGTGAATATTTCGTAAACCTTTTCTGTATTCTTTCGATACGGTTCGAAGCATTTTTGTAAAATGGGGACCAGACTATGCAGCAATATTCAAGGGTGGGACGAACGATGGTAACAAAAAGCGATTTCAGTGTGTACGGACATCGGAAATCCTTAGAATTCCTGAACAAAAAACCAAGCAAACTATTACCCCTAGAGATTACATAATCTATGTGCATCCTGAAATTTAGATTTGAATCGAATATGACGCCTAAGTCTTTATAGCTGTATACTCTTTTAAGCGTAGCACTCGAAATAGTATATTCAAAGAGAACTGGACAGAGGGACCTCGAAAACGATAGGACACAGCATTTATTTATATTCAGATGAAGACGGTTTAGAGAGCACCAGTTTAATAAACTGTCCAAATCTTTTTGGAGTTCGATGCAGTCGGTCAATGTTTTAATTGATTTATATATTTTTAAATCGTCAGCGTATATGAGACATGATGAATGTTGGATTTTTGGCGGTAAGTCATTTATAAATAATAGAAATAAGAGTGGGCCCAGGTGGCTGCCTTGGGGCACTCCAGAGTGATTGAAAATTTTATCAGATATATTGGAACCAATTTTGACATACTGGATACGATTTGTTAGATAACTTTTTATCCAGCTAAGCAAACTTGAATGCATACCGGTAGCTCTTAATTTCTTCAACAATACTGTGTGGTTGACTTTGTCAAATGCTTTGGAGAAGTCAGTATACACGGCGTCTACTTGATATCCTCTCTCCACACTATTGACACAGAAATTCGTAAATATTGTTAGATTGGTTGTAGTTGATTTACCACTGACAAATCCATGCTGAAAGATGGAGATACTGCTTTCAAGAGTTTCATAGACTTTTTTTTTAACAAGTGATTCGAATACTTTCGGTATAACTTGTAGTTTGGCTATAGGTCTATAATTTTCTATACATTGCTTAGAACCTGCTTTGTGTATAGGAGTTATGAATGAACTTTTCCAACAATTAAGAAAATCACCTTCGCTTAGAGATTGATTAAAAATTAATTGTAGAGGCTTGGACAAGTAGGATCTACAATTCTTTAGGAACACTGCCGGAATATTATCAGGAGGCATACTTAAACTATTATCAAGATGTGATAGTGCACTCAAAACTTCATTCTCTGACAGAGACATACAAACTGCAGTATTTACGGTTGGAAGATCAAGTTCAGTTTCTCTATCACATGAGGCTACATCGAAATTCGATTGAAAAAATGCAGCAAATAAGTTACAAATCTTAGAAAGATCACTGCTTACTTCCCCCTGATTTTGTTGAAATAGCTGCGTGAGATTTTCAACATTTTTGTTATAAGGTTTCGCAATATGCGTTGTTCGACCGTAAACGGAAGCCTTCGCGATCATAGCTGTCATATTTTGTAAGCCATATGATTGACAGTTTCGAAATGCTGCGAAATTAAAACTGAAAATAGCCTTATAACCCTTTATAAACGGCATAAGCTTGTGGAGTTTGGCAATTTTCCGATTGAATGTAGCAGATGCCTTATATTTCCTTTTTAGATAAAAGAAACTACAGCTAATCACAAAAATAAGTAGACACTTACAAAAAATAACACATTTGGGTTATTATTTAAATATATTAATTTAATACGTAGTAGTACTTAACTTAGGATGGCATCAAGTTGGTGTACTTTAAAGTGACGATCTATTTGTGTCCACTGTTCCTTTGATTGGTTCTCAATATATGTCTAATTAATAATACTGCTCGTTTATTCCATCGATCATTACTAAATTTCACACACCAGATGCCGCCATACACCTTCAAACCACTACAGATCCTGCATCATGCTTAACGGTGCCAACCATATTCTTGGGATCTAACTCAGCATTAGATTTCCGCCAAATTCTACCATGCCAACGAATCTTGAACTTGCTTTCGTCTAAAAAAATAACACGATATCAGAAAGCGGGTCACATTTTCCGTGTTATTTTGCAAAATTTAAGCGCTTTTAACGATTCACCTTGTTTACGTATGGTTTCTTCCTAATTGATCCGATTATGACCAAATCATTTGCTATCTCAGATTTAGTTTGAGGTAAGTGGTCCTCAAACTAAATCTGATTTAGGATTTTGTTTTATTTTTCTAACTATAAGTCGATGGTCATGCTGCGTCTTTTTGCTGGTATTACCTTGAACTCTGAATTTTTTAATTATTGTCTGGACTGTCGAATGGCTCTTGTTTACAATCTTAACTATATCCCGAACAGATTTCCTGTCTTAAAAATATTTTATTATTAGGTCCTTTATTTCCTTTCCTCATGGCGCCATTTTGAAAAAAATTACCAAACGAATATTTAAAACGCACAGTACATAGGGTAAAACACCTAGTGATCGGCACTCTTAAGGTCTCGCACAAGTTTCTTGGTCGATACATATCTGGTTTTGGGACTGCCGAGCATACATTCTTACTAATCCGCTTCTTTTAGGTGTCTATTATTGGATTTTTGCTTTTGAATTCAAAAAGAATTCGGATTTAAAGTTTTAAAACGTAAATTGTCTAAAAAGTGCTATTTTCTAGTCATCGGCACAAACATTTCAGAAATCGGCTCACCTCAAAATCAGTTATCGGCACTGCATAAAATATAGAGTTGTGCATAAGTAGGTACACTACCTATACTGCTTACTTACCTATTGTGGCAAGAATTTGCAATAAGACTAGAGGTATCAAAAGAAGTTAATTTAGGAAAATATTATATAAACTTTTATTTATTATTATTCACATTTATTTCTTAGCTTAGGTATATATGTATACTTCAAGTTAAAAAAAATTAAATTAAATTAAAGCTTCTGTTATTTCATAAACAAATAATTAGTAATATTTTCTCTTCCATAATTATTATAAATTTTTCAATAGTAAGGTAGATTATACGTATACCATATCTCTGTAAATTGTGCAATATAGTTTTAAGAACAATGTATTATTTTTCCGCTACAATAAACATCTATAAACATTTATATAGTACTAATTTTTTAAAATTTAATAAAAATAAAAATAAGTTAATTTAATATTTGGTATGTAAACATTTATTTCTTAGCTCAGGTATTACATATATTCTTCAAGTAGGTATATGCAAGTTCAAAAATTGATAAAAAAAATTAGATTAAATTAAAGCTTCTGTTATTTATTTCATAAACATTTATATAGTACTAATTTATTTAAATATAATAAAAATAAAAAGAAGTTATACCTTGAAGTAGGTATGCAAGTTAAAAAAAATTAAATTAAATTTAAGTTCCTAGAGAAACAAGCATTTCAGTGATTTCTTCATCATTTAGTATTATTTTGTTTAGATTATCTATAGATATATTTAGTACTTCAATGTCCTCTTCTTCAGTAGGACTTGCTTCAATTGCAAAATCGAAACATGAATTGCTGATTTCCATGTTGGAATTCGGGTCCTTGTTTTCACCTAATTCATTTTCTTCCAAAAGTTTCTGTATTTTTGCTTTTTGTGTTGTTTCTTTCGATTGTTGTAATTTTAATTTTTTAACTCCTTTTAATTTTTTACATTTTTTCTGTTCGTTATTTCTTTCGCTGATCTGCTTATTTTCAGTTATTTTTATTTCTCTAAGTGCTTTTTTTTTGTCTCTCTTTGATTTTTTCTTATGGCTTTTTGTCTTTCCATTTCATTCCTTTTTTCTAATTTTATTGATCCGCTTGTTTCCAGGCTGCCGATGTTATTACAAATGATCTGTGCGTGGGCGTATGAGACACGCCTTGGATGCGCTGAGATTCTTCGGCTCCAACGAGATAGGTTGTATCGTATGAAAAAAAAGACGTTCGTATTGGGTTGTACAGCGTACTTTTTATTGAAAAGAGGTCTTACTTCGTTGAAGGTTGGGTTAAGAAGAGGAAGTTAGTAAGGTTATTAGGATTGAACTAGGGTGATTTTACAATTGAGTGTGGTGAATTACTAAGAGCGACATCTTACATTTCTTTCGTAAAACTCTATAACAATTTCAATAATTGTCGATAACATCTTGCGTAAACATTGCCGGCCGCCTTGCAGCAATCCCTGCTGTAAACGACCAGCGTAGCTTATTTCTTAGATCATAACTACAAGGATACTGAGAAGGAATCGAAAAAAAGGATTTGTTAGTAGAAGTAGCTTAATACAATTTCATATTGGAATTCAAAAAAAACTTATGTTTAATATAATATATTGTAATTCAAATAAACTTAAACTAAGCGAGCATATAAGTTTGAAATCAGTGCGAATCCATTAGTTAAAGAAAATAAATATATGTATTTATAAATTTAAAATGCTGTAAGTGATAAGGGTTGCTAAAAGAGCTGAGAAATAGCTATCTACTCTGAGGGTAATACACAAAGCTTGACGATTGGCCGTGTTATAGTGCCGTGTTGGGTGCGAATATCTGCGACGCGAACTCGGCAATCGGTTCCCGGATATACTTTTACTACGCGACCTAAGCGCCACTCGTTCGCGGGAAGATTTTCATCCTTTATCACTACCAAATCGTTTCAAATCGCTCAATATGCTTCTGTGGATGTTTCCATTTGTGACGTTCAGGAGCTCTAAAAGGTATTCATTTTTCCACCGCCGACAGAATTGTTGGTGGAGAACCTTTAATCTCCTCCATCGGGTTACACAGTTTAATGAAGATTCAGAAATGTTGGGTTCGGGTGGAGCCAATAGAGGCCCACCTCGAAGAAAATGACCAGGGGTCAAGGGAAGAATATCCTCAGAGTTCTCTGAAAGAGGAGAAATAGGCCGTGAATTAAGGCATGCTTCGACTTTGGTGAGTAGAGGAGAAAACTCCTCAAACGTGAATTTATAGTCAGTCGCAACCTTTCTAAAATGCGTTTTGAAGCTTTTAACCCGCGCTTCCCAAAGTCCACCCATATGAGGCGCACCTGGAGGAATGAACTTCCATTCTAAATTGCGATCGTTATATTGCTGCGAGACAATTGAAGATAGGGATCGTTGGAACTCTTTGAAATCGTTTGCAATTATTTTACTGGCTCCGGCCAGGTTGGTTCCATTGTCCGAGAAAATGGTTTTAGGTATACCTCGACGCGCGATGAAACGATCTAATGCTCCGAGAAAGGATTGACTTGTTAAATCACTTGTGGCTTCCAAGTGAATAGCCTTTGTCGCAAAACAGATGAACAAACACACATATCCTTTAAAGAGACGGTAATTTCGTCCTGTAAAACTCTTCAGTGTGAAGGGGCCTGCAAAGTCTATGCCGGTAACAGTAACTGGTAGTGAAAGTATGGTCCGTTCCGGTGGTAAGGCTGCCATAAGTTGAGTACAAACCTTTCTTCTATGAATGGTGCAGATCTTGCAAAGTCGAATCAACTTTTTTACAAGATTCTTTATTCTTGGGATCCAATACTCACATCTTATTAAGCGTACTAAAAGTTGGTTCTCACCATGCAGGGATACCTTGTGAATGAATTGCACGATAAGTGAAGTTATATGAGCATTGTATGGTAAGATCACTGGGTACCTTTCGTTGTATGAAAGCTGTGATCGTGCCAATCTTCCATTCACGCGGAGGATTTTATCGGAATCAAGCGAAGGGTTAAGACTTATCAAAGCACTTTTAGGTGAGATGGGTTCACCTCTCATCAGACATGAATACTCAGTGCGAAAATGCAACGATTGTGTCAATCGGATAATAAACCACTTTGAACGAAGCAGCTCCTCTTGAGACAATACATTAGATGCATAAACATATTTTGAACTTAACCTTCGAAGAGTTCGATGAAAGAAACGAAGAATGAAACACATAACATGCAATGCCCTGGGAAACGAAGAAAATCTTTGGATGATATCTTCAATGTTGCAAACGGTCAATATGTTATGGTTTACTTTGATTGGCCTTCTTTCTAAGTCCTCTTCATTTGGACATATGAAAAGCGACTGAGGCCAGCATGATTCAGTTTGACCAAGCCAATTTGGGCCCGCCCACCATAAGCTATTTTCTTTAAGTTGTTTCGGAGTTAACCCTCAGGTAGCTAGGTCTGCTGGATTATCAGCGGACCGAACGTGTGTCCACTTGGTATGTGAGCTCTTGTATAAGGGCGACTCTATTTTCAACAAGCGTTCCCCATGTACTTGAAGGTTTGTCTAACCAACACAAAACAATGGAGCTGTCTGTCCAGAGCAGAAGCTTATGGTTTTCACAACTAAGTTGCGGCAGAACTTCCTTGACTAGTTTTGATATGAGTAAGGCACCACAAAGTTCCAGTCTTGGTAGAGATAGCTGTTTAACTGGGGCTACTTTGCTTTTCGCGCACAAGAGATGACTGGCCCAACTGTCAGACCCATTATGTATACGAAGATATAGTGCGGCAGCATAGGCATGCTCCGACGCATCACAAAAGCCATGAAATTGTATTGAATCTGAGTCTGGTGTATATTGAATCCATCGTGGAACTTGAATAGATTCAATTTCGGCAAAAGTATCGAAAAAGTTTTTCCAGCGACGACACGTTAGGGGCTCAAGTGATTGGTCCCAAGACGTCCCGTCCTTCCAAATTTGTTGCATAACAATTTTGGCCGTAATGGTTACTGGTGCTAACCATCCCGCTGGATCAAATAATCGAGTTATAACTGATAAGACAGCCCGTTTTGTTATTTGAGAATCAAGTTCCTTAAACTTTACAAAGAAGTGAAATGAATCGGATTTGGCATTCCATTGAATGCCAAGGGTTTTGGTTACACTCTTGTCCTCAAACTTTAGGAAATCATCATCATAAAGATCTGAAAGAGGAAATTTATTGATAAGGTCTGAACAGTTAGCTGTCCATTTTCATAGAGAAAACCCCGCTGAACTTAAAGCTTCAATTAATTGTCGTTGAATTCTTAAAGCTGTTTCAAGGTCATGCGCTCCCGATAGAACGTCATCGACATAGAAGTCCTTTCGCAAAACAGAAGCGGCTAATGGAAGCGTCGTGCTGACGTCATCAGCCAGCCTATGTAACGTTTTTAGAGCAAGGTATGGCGCACAATTAACACCGAAGGTAACAGTGTTAAGCTCGAAATCAAGAATCTCACCATCTTTGGATTTGCGAAATAAGATTCGTTGGTGCCGTACCGTATGGTCCGGATGTACTAAAACTTGGCGATACATCTTTTCGATGTCTGCATTAAATACAAATCGATAGAAACGCCATCTCAGAATAAGTGTCATCAAATCAGTTTGTAAAGCAGGGCCAGTGTGCAAAATGTCATTCAAACTAATGCCATTACTAGATGCGTTAGATGCATTAAAGACTACCCTTACTTTCGTACTTTTGCTGTCCGGCTTAATTACCGCATGGTGTGGAAGGTAAAAGGAAGAAATTTGATGATCTTTGACAATTTCGGAAGATGAGACTTCTTGCATGTGTTGAAGTAACAAATACTCTTGAAGCACTTTATCATATTGTGATTGAAGCTCGGAGTTTTTCAATAACGAAACTTCCAGGCGATTAAATTGCCTTAAAGCGATGTCTCTTGAGTGGCCAATTGCTGGAGCTGGATGTTTAAATGAAAGCCGAACGATGTAACGACCATTGTCATTCCTGCGAGTCGTAGCAGAATAGTGGTCTTCGCACATTTGCTCAGACAGTGAGAGACGTTTAGTTTGAGATATTTCTTCCACCTTCCAAAACTCCGCTATTTGTTGGTCAAGAGAAATCTCGTTGTAAGAAGACAGAGTTGTTGAGAAACAATTTATATTCGTCTGTTGGAAAGGGCCTGAAAGAATCCAACCAAAAATGGTATTTTGACCTAAAAGCGAACCAAATACATTGTGCTTAACTCCTTGCCTTAAAATGGTTGGATATAGATCGGCACCTATAACTAGGTCAATATTGGAACTTTCATAAAAGAAAGGATCTGCCAGCTCTAAATCACTGGGTTCATGAATTTGCTTTGAATTGATTTCACATGAAGGGAGATTGCTTGTAAGGCGCTTTAAAACAATTGCAGTGGTTGCAATCGTGATTTCTTCAGTTTTGGAACCTAAGACTAAAGAACATATTCTTGAAGAGGTAACTGTAACCACTTCACTCATTCCAGAAATGGAAGCTTGAATAGGTCTTACTGGGAGCTTTAGTCTGCGTTGAATACTTTGAGTTATGAAAGTAACTTCAGAATCAGGATCAATAAGTGCGCGGATAGTAAACTTATCTCCCAAGTGATGGACCTCAACGAGAGCAGTGGCAAGTAGAACTTTAGTATTATTTCGAGAAAAGAATGTTTTAAGTTGATCAGGGTTCGTATTGGACTGTATAGAATGGTTATTAGACTGTTGAGAACTGGTACTGGGTTGTTGTGTAGCTTCTCTCGAAGAAGAGGGAGCTTGATGGTTCGTAGTGGACTGTATAGAAGGGTTGTGAGACTGTTGAGAACTGGTACTAGGTTGTTGTGTAGCTTCTCTCGAAGAAGAAGAACCTTGATGGTTCTCAACGGTGGAATTGCTGTGTAGTAGCGTATGATGACGTTCTTTGCATTGTATGCAAGTCTGCACGTTTTGACAGTCATTTGCTTGGTGAGTGGATGCAAGACAATTCATGCAGTACTTTAATGAGCTCACTGCGGAAATTCTTTCCCGAGTTGTCATTTGGATAAACATAGGACAAAACCGCAAGGGGTGCGAGTTTTTACAAAGTTTACATTGGAAATTATTGGCTTTCATATGAAAGGCTTTGTGCTGGTGACTCTGGAAAGGTTTACCTGTCTTGGAAGATGAAGCAGGTGAAGACTTGGAAGCGTATTTAATATCGGAGACGGTTTCTAAAATGCGGTATCGGTTTGTGAGGAATGTGTCCAAATCCTTCCAGGAGGGAATGTCGCAAGGCGTTTTTATGGATTGCTCCCACAAGGATAGGTGGTTTCTGGCAATCGATTGGAACTCAAATAAACCAAAATTGGGTCCCAGGATTCAACCGATATCTTATGAGCTTTTAGATTAGATAAAGCATCGTTAATTGCCCGCTGAATATCTTTAATTTGCTTACTAGATTCATGAGTGATTGAAGGTAAATTGAATAAAATCTTAAGCTGGTTATTGACCAATATCCTTTTGTTTTCATATTGGTCAGCTAATGCTGCCCAAGCTAGAGAAAAGTTATCATCCGTAAGAGGAAACTTGGAAACGATATTGTAGGCTTCACCTTTCGTTTTAGCGCGAAGGTGCAAAAGCTTTTGTACAGAGCACAGTTTCGTGTGGTTAATATATACGGCTGTGAACATATCGCGGAAAGAGGGCCATGTCACATAACTACCCGTAAACGTTTCTGTATCACACGGTGGGACCTTAATGCATGGTGCAACGGAAGTTTCAGTGATAACAGGGTTGAGAGGAGTCACGTCGGCCTTAATAATTTTAAGCTTTTTATGATTTTCAATGATTTCGGCTAAGCAGTTAATATACGTTGTAGACGACGACCGATATTTGCTTTTGATTACATCTTTATAATCACTGCTTGTTGCATCTGCATCACGGTTCTCACTGTTATCACCGGTGTCACCGTCTGGGGGTGACTGAATACACACCGAATAACATCTTTTGACGTATGTCCAAAGATTGTTCAATTCCAATTTAAATGCATCTAATGAACTAAGTGTTTGATCAACTAAAGCAACTTCCTCATAAGTCGTTTTAAAAATTACCAGCTGATCAGCTGCAATAATAAAATCCTCTAAAACCGTCATTTTATCACTTAGTATGATTGTTAAAGGAAGCTACTGTTAAACCTGTGTCCAACTGGACGTATTGTTGTAGAAGTAAACAAATAAAAAAACAAATGTATAACGCGAATATCACACAACCTAAACTTTGAGGTTATATATACAGATTTGCGTATATATGTATGTCTGTGCAAGTATAATTTGTAATGGGTATTTGTACAAATGTACCTGCACAAATTGATAGATAATAAAGAAAAACTCACCGAAGGAATGGCGCGAATGTCACACGATCAAAATTATATTACTATGCATGTATATATGTATATATAAAAATATATATTTTTCTAAGATTTCAGGGTCATCTAATAACCGTACACCCCGTTAATTAAGCACTCACAAGTAAATGCACTTATTTAACACTATGGACCACTTAATATCATTTTTTTTTCGACAAGCTTTATACATGTATTTACGTACGTATGTACTTAATAAGGAACCTATTTTTCACCTCTTATACTACGTACATAATGTACATATGTATGTATGTATATTTATAAAAATAAAAATGATAAGTATATTGATAAATTAAATGGGCACTGATTTTAAACGCTATGCACGCACCTGATAAGAAGATAATACTGATTCACTGGTCTGGTCTTCTCCTCTGATGTCTTCGGTGGGAAACGGTACTTTCAGCTCTTGGTTCTAATTCAGCACGTACGTAGGGTTAGTGTTTGGCGTGTGGGTATTGATGGTCTTCTCTTGATGCTTTCAGCTTTTTTGGTTATGCTGATGATGTTGAATTCTCTGACGGGATTTTTTCCCCGTCTAACAATATGAGTTTTTGATAGATGAACTCTGATGATCGGTACAGTGGGCGACGTCGTCGTTTGACCTCAGTGTTGACTTTTGGTGGAAATATCGATAGGTGGGCAACTATGGTGTGTAATATATTGCACTTTAGCGATGATATTGATATCGATTATCGAATTATTCAAATTTGATATATTTGGTTAATTTGGATTGGATGAGATCTTCGGAATCGGGGATTGTGCGAAGATGATTTTCAGGATTACGGACGTATTTGTAAATCCTATATGTACTTTTAATCGGCGAATAATTTTTCGAATAAACGTGATTTATTTTTCTTATTATTCGGCTCGATTGGACCAAAATGTGCGTGGGCGTATCAGACACGCCTTGGATGCGCTGGGATTCTTCGGCTCCAACAAGATAGGTTGTATCGTATGAACAAAAAGACGTTCGTATTGGGTTGAACAGCGTACTTTTTATTGAAGAGAGGTCTTACCGCGTTGAAGGTTGGGTTAAGAAGAGGAAGTTGGTAAGATTATTAGGATTGAACTAGGGTGATTTTACAATTGAGTGTGGTGAATTACTAAGAGCGACATCTTACATTTCTTTCGTAAAACTCTATAACAATTTCAATAATTTTCGATAACATCTTGCGTAAACAGATCTATTTTCGTTTTGTCTGCTAAATTTTTTCTGCAGTGTTCTTGGTGATTTTAAAAATGTTGTTATATCTTCCGATTTCGTATGAGCTTTTGAAGTTGATGGGGTGACATCACAATGGTGTAGGAGGAAAAGATGATAGTTTAGTTAGGTTTGATGGAGCAAAGACATTATTTTCAAAGATCGCATTTCCGGACGTTAGCGAAAGATTTCTATTGAGAAAAATAACTGGCAAATTTAATACGTCCAGGGAAGTGTCTGCAGTATCCTCAGTTATTATAAAATTCTCGTCAATCTCAGGCTCACAGTCGTCGATAATTTCAACGTTTATTTGATCGTTTTAAATGGTGGCGTTAGGTCTCCAGCATCGGAAAATGTAAATAAGACCGTTAAATTTTCTTTGGCGGGTCACTTGTCCGCTTCGTATAAATTTCGCGTTCCTTTGGGTGCAACTACTTTTCCAATCTTTGGACAAAGTAGGAAATTCGTCTCATCTCCATTATAAATCCGTTTTGGATCATTGATAACATCGCCAAGCTCATTTTCATCGATGTAATTCCGAATTTTTGTAAACCAACTGCGGATGTCAATTTAAGATACTTTGGCGCTGGCGTCTGTTACTGCCTCCGGAGTCCTTGAAACAATCTCGGGATGTCTTCTTAGGAAGGCCTTATACCATGTGTTACCTGGTTTATTATCTATAAATGGAACCTTTCTGTTAGATAAATCAATAAAATCCTTAACAGCAGCCTGAATATCTTCCTTCCTGCGAGGAAATCCTTTGGAATGGTTATTTAAAATCCACGTTAAAATTTGGCTTTCTTCCTCAGCAGAAAGAAAAGGCGTAGGTCCAAATGACGACTTCTTTGACCTTCCGCTCATTCTAGACTGAAAGTCCTAGGTACATTAAAGACCCTAGCCGTCTCTTTCTTGGTCATTCCATTCTTCACAGCATTTACAGCTTTCATTAAGGCATCCTCTGAGTACCTTTTTTCGTACTTTCCTTTATTGGGACTAGGCATCTCTGTTTTGTTAGCTGACAATTAATAAAAATAGGAATGATAATGATAGAACGTAAATCTAGTAATGGGCACCAGGAAAAATTAGTGATCGGCACTCTGCCGATGAAAATTGTAAAGAACTTACCTCAATTTCTTAACAAAATTCTCTAGTTTTTACGGTTCTGCGTGCTACACCCAACTGCGAATAGTTCTGTGAAGAGTTAAGAACGAACTAAAGTGTCACATTTAAAAGTAGCATGCAAAATACGTTAACCAGACTTGCCAGATTAATATAAAAGGTTTAAAAATACAAATTATTTGTCGTTAATCTAATTATAAGACAAATTGTGAAGGTATGCCCATCACCAGAGGGAGTGCCGGTCACTGGGTAGTTTACCCTATGTACGTATAAGCAGGGTTCGGATTTTGTTGACCAAAAAAAGCCAAAAAAGGCAAAATTATGCCGCAGAAAAAGGCAAAAAAAGGCGAATACAGGTTTTCATGCATTATTATTATTTATTAACATTGAGCAGAGCATAGTTGGAGCCAAGATAAGAGATGTCACATCGTTGACTTTAATATCCAATTTAGAGTTGCGCTGCAAACTCGTTCATTTTCTGAAAAAACCGCGTACAATTTTTTCATCACATCTTCAGCTACTGGCCCTTTAGCCTGTTGTAATTTCTCCTCGATCCCGTTCAGAATCTTTAACACCTCTTCAGTATAAAGCATTGCACTAATATCAAATATTCACATTCAAATACAGCTACTAGAACTCACCTGTTATTTGTAAAAATTTAAATATGTTCTCTTTCGGCTTGAGCAAAAATCTTTTTTCAAATTTAACCACAACATTTTGCAATTGGCTTGAATCTTTTCCCGCGTCTTCGTGCATTTTCACTTTCAATGACAAGCAACAAAATATTTTGGGAACAGCACGCATTTTAGCACACGCAATATTCAACAGACTAGCACTTAGTATGTGACAGAATATGAATCTAGATGAAAAGGCGCACAGTTACGAAAAAAATATTTCCCAGATGTTTTTGTCAGATGAAAAGATATTAAATAAAGCTGCGGAGAATGCTTGAGATCGCATGTACGTACGGCAGAATAAGAACCGCATGTATGTATGTTCAGTTGATACAAATGTATTTACAGTTGAATTGGTGTTGTTACAGTTGTTATGTGCATGTTCATACAAAAGGCAAAGGCAAAAAAAGGCGGTGTGGACTAAAAAAGACAAAAAAGGCAATATGAGTAAAAAAAGGCAAAAAAAGGAAAAGGCAACCAAATCCGTTCCCTCCATATAAGTAATTCGCCAACAAAAAGAAAATAGACAACTTTTGATTTTACATCTTCTTTACTCAGAGATTTCGCGCACAAGGCAACGCGTGTCTACTTGCTTTTGTGATGTAAATTCATACCTTATCGCAAAAGGTACAGTTAACTGCTCACAAACACCGGCGTATATTTGTTTATTTAAAACAACTGCACAAATGTAGGGAAGAATAAGTCTTTTTTTTTTTTAGGAAATACATACGTACTCTGTTCTTATGTTAACCAATAAATGCCGGGTGCCACTTCCTTTTGTGATTAACTGTATAACCTTAACTAGACTGTAAAACATATAATTCCTTTATTAGTTCAATCGCTTTAGATCCCTTTCGAGTGAGACTTTTTCCATTTTTGGCCAAGCTTTTATTTCGCTATATTTGTGGACTTAATTCATCTTATTTGCATGCATTTGCACGAGTATGCTTTTTAACAAAGAAGAAGTTCTCAATTGAACTCCATGGCTAAACCGAAGCAATTAAGTATCTGTCTACGCCTGAATCTGTTAATAAATCTATTCATTGTGCATTGTAAGTGAATACTTTGTGCATGACAAGTGTACTATATATAGATATTTTAATTTTTGACATGAATTATTACTTATCTGATTGGATTGCTTTATGTTCAAAAAGATCAGTTATTTGCTTTTAAAAACAAGATTTGAATTAGCTAACCTATTTTTCCTTTTCGTTTCCTTTTCAGCACTAGTCCCGGGCAACTTCAAGATGTTACAATGGATAATTCTTGTAAGTACTGTAATTTTTTTTATTTATTTTTTTTAATTTGGGAAGACTTTCATTCCTCGTGAAGAGGACAAGCTCGGTCTTTTGGGGATTCACGTTAAGACCATTCTGCTTTGCCCATACCAAAAGCTCTTTCAGAGCGGATTCCATAAGTTCGATGATTGTTGTCATAAATTTGCCTGAGCTCATGATTACTAAGTCATCCGCGTAAGCTGTAATTTTTGTTCCTTTTTCTGAGAAAACCTTGAGGATTTTTTCAACGACGCGACGAGGACCCAAAGTAGGGGTGAGAGTACTCCTCTCTGGGGTATTCCTCTGGTGGTTGTTTTCCTTAATTGGCCAGTTCCGTTGTCTGAGTTGATGATTCTGCTGTTCAGCATTTTATTAACCCAGTCTATAACAAAGTTGGACACTTTTGGTCTTCCAGCGCTCTTCTAATGGTACTTGTTTTGACGTTATTGAAGGCCCACCTTTAAGGTGGGCATGCTGTGCACCACCAAGGTCCCTAGGACTCATCTTTGTTCTGATGTGTAGGTCGAGAATTCTTTCTAGGGTTTTCAGGAGATACGACGAAAGACTTATAGGCCTGTAATCCTTTGCAGTTAAGTGACTAGTTTTTCCAGCTTTGGGAATGAACACTACTTTGACATCTCTCCATTGTCTTGGTACGTACCGTCTTATAAGGCAGTCCTTAAAGATTTTTTTTTTTTTTTTTTCGTAAATAAACTGACAGCAAAGTTGGACAGATCAATTTCCAATGACAAACAGCTAATTGCGAAAATCATTTTCATTTAATAATGAACCACATCCGCAGACAGACTACAAAAACTATTCACTCGATATGCAAGTGACTTCAAAAACCCAATCAATTTCGAACTTTGCATTCAGAGTTCAACAAACTGTCAAATTCAATTTTCAATTGAAATTCCTCCCTAAATTGTCAGACTTTATTCCTCTTCCTTGTATCTATGGTGAATAAACTAGCAAAGTATTTACGACTTTGTTTCATTTATTTGCCAATTGACAAATATATTTCATTGTTGAATATGCCGCTTTGCATGTTTTCGTTTTTTGTTTTTAATCATCTATCATGGCGTCTGGCCATGTAGTTTCCTCAACTTGCTGACATTTTTATGAATATGACCGAACGTTTAGGACTACAAACCGAGTCGTAAATAGTGACTGGGCTTCTTTGGCCGATGGCGATTTACATCGAGAAGGTGTAAATTATTAGAAATACAGGAAACATTATTTAAAAATTAGAAAAACCGAGAAACCTATTTTATATTTTTTTAATTTTAATGATTTTTAATTTTATGCTGCGCTATTAAAACAGCTGCACGTTGTTGTTGTTATTCGCTTTGAATTGGATGAATGCCAGCGGGATTTTTTTTCTTTTCAATGTGGAATTCGGAAATTCATTGTTTTATTGCAATCATGAGTGGGTAGGGGAAGGAATTTTAAGTTAAGCCATTAAAAAGATTAATTTATATAGTTCTTTGATATATCCCACGTGTATTCTCAGGTAGACTGAATTGTGATCTGATTTTAGTCGAATGAAGGTGTTAACCAGAAGTAGTAAATAAAGAACGAAGAAAATAATGACGCAATAGCAGTCGTAAAAATTTGAGTTATGTATCTCATTCATTGATATTTCTTGGGCGGCATTGGTTTACATGGTAAATCGTTGGGCGCCAATTGTAAAATTCTTCGCCAACTGTCAGTACATAAAATATTTTGGATTAAAGTTGATTTCGTTATTTTAAAACCTATTAATTTATGTTGATTTGTTAATGAGGAACAAAACAAATCTCAGCTCACGGGTATACTATGATGTTTCCATTTACCTGACGCTTCAAAATGCTGCACAGGAAAAGAAACTGCTTTTTGGTGACTTGTTTTGGCTACCTATTTTAAGATCTTGTCAGTTCATAATGATCTTAGCAATTGGCGTATACTTTTTTTTTTACAATCCGGGATGAATAGTTCTCTTATCCAGTTATTTTTTTAAATAATTTCCCATCTGTAGCATTCATAACTCTTTATCAAAAAGTGGTTTCATAAGACTTTAAACCAGCAACTAGTTGCAGGATCTTCGAATGGCGAGTTGAGAAGCTTATCGTGACAAATGATGCCCTTGTCAGATATTCTGAAGAGGTGTCATCGGGAAAAAACATTTGGAAATATGCTGGTATTGAACCTAAACATCATGCATAATAATTCGACTCACTAACCACTGCGATACGGTGCACTCACTATTCTATACATATCGTTTCTATAACTTAGCATTTTTGTAGGGTTTCGCTAGAACCTAGAACAAATTATGAAGGTGTAAACCTTATTCATTGTATCTGTTACATTAGTAAAAGTGCACTGTTGGATGTTTAAAATTTGTTTAAACAAGTTGATTTGCATGTACTTCTTTTGCACGATCAAATTTGAACATCCTCCCGATTTCCATTTAATATTATATTCGTTTCAATGACTAACTGACTGAGCAATAGTAAGTGATAGTATTTTGAAATTGTTTTAACTCACTAACAATATACGAGTACCTACGAGAATGTGCTTATGACTTTGGGAAGAGACTAAAACGTCACTGATTGTCTTACTTGTAACTAAAGTTTTAATAAACAAAAATGTCACTCAGACCTGTCATATCTTTTGATCAGATTCACCTCTGACCCTCCGAGCCAGTAATACTAGACCGAAATATTAGTCCCCTTGTTGTTTGTTGTTTACTAATGGAGGAAACTGGCCTAGGTCATCATTCCTCGAGTAAGGCTTGGTACACACATGCGATTGCAGTCGCACTGAATAGTCAATCGCACTGAATAGTCAGTCGCACTGAATAGTCAGTCGCAAAAAATAGAACACATAGCTTTTAATGTAAGTGCGCGCACATGATACGTTGCGATTGATAGGTTTCTGTGTAGCAATAATACGATTGAGGACGTTTTCCACTTTTTAGCAATATGTCCTAAACCACCTGAGATACATTCGGGCTGTAAATTAACTCATATTTTATGTAGGGAGCCTAAATGTCAATGTCATCGAGCCAAGAGGTAGTGGTCATATTAATTAATTAATTTTTTTTTATTTTTATTTTTCTATTGCTTATTGTATTTTTGTTCGAAAAGCTAAGTCAATAGAGTAGGGGCAGATCCTAAGTCCAGAGCGATCTCAACCTCAATTTCCGGCTGAATATTGCCTTTTTGAGTGATGCGGTTGTCTCGCTCTTTCTTTTCGTCAAATCTTATACGTGTCAATGGTTAGCGGCCACGTTTTTTTTTTTTTGGCGGCACATTCTCGTCTCGATCTTGGAATTTGATGATTGAAATCGTTGTGGACTTGGGGAGTAATTTGGATTTTCCGACGAATGTAAGTAGTAAAATATTTCTTTAAAGTTTGTTCATAAACGTTTATGTAATTTTCAGAAAATAAAATTTGTATTGAAATCGAATATTTATTGTCGAGGGAATTTTCATTTGCAAGTCTGCTGCGACGACGACGTCATTTTATTTTATTCTGGTTCTCGATTATTAATTAATTGAAAAGTTTTAATAATGGTTAGAACTGAGTACAGCTGTATTGCATCGAAATGTCGCCAACCAGATGACGATCAGATGGTTGCTTGTGATCGATGCAAACGGTGGCATTGTTCCTGTGCGCAGTTCGATCCAGACCAGTTCGACACGGTTAATCCATGGTTCTGCGAAAAGTCCAATTGCAAAGCCACTGAGGATGGAAGTGTACCAGGTCCTTCCGCTAAGGTACAAAGTGCCGTTGACAACCAGCCTCCGTCCGGAAAAGATGTTCTAGGGTCGCAAATTGCACTCCTTATAGAAGCCGCTACAGTAGCTCAAGCTGTAGTCCTCCAAAGGGATACAGAGCTTTCGGCAATGAGGAAGGAGATGGACGAACTAAAGTTAAGTTTGGCAAAAGCTTCATCAGCACCAGTCCCAGGAATAGCGCGTCCAAGATGTTCAACACCCAAGTCATCGGAGGACAGATTGCTAAAGATAAAACAAATTCAAGAAAACCACAAAACCTTGTTGGACCAGGGCGCTCATCCGAAACAATCTCCTAGGATGACAGAGAGGGGTGCTAGTTTCTCAGAACCATCCTTCCAGGAAGCAGATATGGCAAGTTTGCTGACGATCCTAAACAGAGGGAACGTGCAAGATCTTCCTACTTTCTCTGGAGTTGACAAGCGCGAATGGCCATACTTCGAGGAAGTATTTAAGTCGACGACAATCGAGGGCAGGTATACGGGAAAGGAGAACGTCTCACGATTGCGGAAATCGCTGAAAGGAGAAGCTTATCAACTGGTAAGCGACCGTCTAAAATATTCTTCAGACGCTGATGGTATCTTGGATTCTCTTCGTTCTGTGTTCGGTCGTCACGATGTTCTTGTACATGACCTGACTGCGGATTTGTTAAAACTGCCCCCGTTAACCTCAAAGTGTGATCCTAAGATCAGAGGATGGGCAGTGAAGTTGAACGGTTTCGTCGCCGATATTGAATCTATGAAAAGAGAAGAAGATCTTAGTAATGGATACGTTGTGACGTGCCTTGTTTGTCGGTTGGGTGCTGGACTTTATCAAGAATGGACAAGAAGGAAAGCTGTTAACCCGCGAGCTAATTTCGTGGATCTCGCAGAGTTTTTGACAGAGAAAGTGATAGATTTACCGCCAGAACTTTCCAAGTATGCAGAGCCTCCCGAGATGAAGAAATCTTCAAGATCGCCGACAGTTTCTGGCCGAGTGTTATCTCACCAGCCGGTGTTTTCAAAGGTTTCGACTGCTGTTTGCCTGCAGTGCGGTCGAAAACATAAACTTAGTGATTGTTCAGACTTCAAGGATTTGTCAGCTGAACGAAGGCTCGAGTTTGCTAAGGATAAATTAATATGTTTTTGCTGCTTGGATCCTGCCAAACATGATTGGAGAGCATGTCGTCAGAGGAAGATATGTGGTACGGATGGTTGCGGTAGTCATCATCATCCACTCCTTCATCAACCACCACCAATAAGCAATCCAGTTTTAAACAACGCAGCAGCCCCGTTTGTTCCTCAACCGCAATTCCACTTATCGCATGTGGGATCGAACTTATCCGTCCTCTTCAAAATTGCTCCAGTGCGTATCTACGGAAAGGATAAAAGGTTTGTTGATACATTTGCCTTTCTCGATGGACGGTTCGTCCTTATCTATGGTAGAAAGAGACCTTTTTGATGAACTCGGGCTTGACGGTGATCCAGAGGATCTGATTCTCCAGTGGACTAAGGGAGTTTCTCGGCACGAAGAATCTGTGCGCACTACACTGGCTGTGTCTGGCGTTCATTCGAGCAAGCGTCATCTTTTGAAGGATGTATATACGGTGAAAAATTTGGAACTTCCCGGTCGTATAGTCATAGTCATATAGCGATTAAATGCTAAGCCAAAGATTCTTGTTGGGCTGGACCAAGCTAAATTTCTAATTAGTCGAGGACAACAGCATGGCAAGGATGAAGAGCCCTGCGCAATAAAGACACTACTGTGATGGATCATTTATGGAAAGTCGGCTCCAACGTTGAAGGTTGACGGGATGTGTCAAACAGCTAAGCCGTCGATGCATCTTTTGTTCCACGATGGAATTAGATCAGAGCAGGAACTACACGAGTTAGTGAAACACCACTTCACCACGGAGGATTTTGGAGTCATGGCACCTTGCAGAAGCATTGGGTGTGGTACGCGCCTACGTTTATAGTAGAAAACCCAAATAAGTTCCGACCAACACTCAACACCTACCTGTTGAAGGGTCCCGACAATCTTGTCCCCCTCCATGCCGGACTCTTCAAATCAAAGAGATGTTCCACCGAATTCGGATCATCGAGGAGGCTCAGCAGTGTTAGCGCATCTTGTGGAGGAATTGTGATACTTCCAGAGAACCCGAAGTGTACATTATGGAGGTGATGATGTTCGGCCCCAGGTGCTCGCCAACGTGTTCGCAGTTTGTTAAGAACCAGCATGCTGAATTATTTCGAGAAGAATGTCCTGAAGCGGTTGATGGTTTAACGAAACGGACATATGTGGACGACTATTTTAACAGCCATGACACGGTGGAGAAGGCGATTGCAGTGACTCAGGTTGCAATTCGTATTTGCAAAACAATGAATTTCGACCTAGTGGGCGTCCAGTCGAATAGCAAAGAACTTCTGATGCCATGTCAATCCATGGTTAGTCAGTATAGATCCTAATAACTGTGAATCCGTCATTTCCAAAGTGCTAGGCATGTACTGGAATCCATCTTCGGACTACTTCACCTACAAACTAGCAGACGTTTTTCCATTAGAAGCCGTGATTACCAAGAGGGAAATGCTGAGAACAATCATCATCACAATCAAGATTTGAGGCTTGTTTGGTTGGAATTCCTCAAAGAGCTAAAAAAATATTGAAGACCTCAAAATCCCCCACAGTTATCTGTCTTGGAATCCAGATGAATCGAAGATCAGCTTGGTAGTTTTTGTCGACGTTTCCGAAAAGGCTTTCGCTGCAGGTTACTTGCGATTCGAGCGGACAGGCGAAGTGAACATCTCTCAGGTCATGGCAAAGGCTAAAGTAGATCCGGTGAAGTCATTGTCAGTGCCAAGGCTAGAGTTACAGGCAGCAGTTCTCGGGGTACGTTTAGCAGCTACAATAAAGAACTCGCACTCAATCTGTTTGGATGAAACTTTATTCTTTTCGGACTCCAACACCGTTTTGGCATGGATTAATTCGACCAAATTCAAATGTCCATCTTTCGTAGCCGTTCGTGTTGGAGAAATTTTGGACTCGTCCTCGCCCAAATGGTTTCATGTGAGGACTGGTGATAACGTGGCGATGCGAGCTCAAGATGGTTCAACGGCCTGTTTCACCGTGGAGGAGTGTTGTTGATCCGGTGAGTACCGAAATATTACAGTCAGGGACGCATTTGGTGCACATCAAGCAAAGCTTAGCTTCATACGATGTTCATGATGAGCTTAAGGCGAGGTTTCGTGCAAGATGGTCATCCAGTGTATGGGTAGTGGCCTTCCTGTTGCGTTTCAAGGACATTTTACGCAAGATACCTGTTGTCAAGAAACCTTACATCACCCCAGACGAATTTCTACGCGCTGAAAGCTGGATGTTTAGAAAGATTCAAGGCGAAGCCTTTCCCGCTGTTATTGCCGCTTTAAGATCTAAGTAGAGGGTTGCAGCTTGAAGTATCTTACATAATTTCTCACCGCAATCTTACCCAAAAGACATTTTCTAGTCGACGTTTTCATCACTCATTATCATGAGAGGAATTATCATATGGGAACTGCTTCCGTCATCTCAAATATTCGAGAACGAGCATGGATTATCAGCTTAAGAGCCGCTTTGGAGACAGTACGATAAAGGTGCAATATGTGCAAACTGCGCAAAGCGAAACCAGTCATGCCGATAATGGGACAACTTCCTGAAGCACGTTTGGCTTTCCACTTAAGACCTTTTACACATGTGGGGGTGGATTGTTTTGGGCCCCTGCTCGTGAAATTTGGACGAGGTACAGTAAAGCGGTACGGGATGGTGTTCACGTGCCTTACATTTCGTGCTATCCAGATTGAACTGCTTAATGATATAAGTTTAGATCAGTGCATCATGGCACTGCGCCGTTTCATTATCAATCGTGTAGTCACCCGCTATATCTACAGTGACAATGGACTGAATTTTGTCGGAGCCGCAAATCAGCTGGAAAAGGATGTCAAGGAAATGGAGTTAGCTCTCAGTGAGCATGCTGCTAAGTACGAGGGCATCCTATGGAGATTTATCCCAGCTTATTCTCCATGGATGGGCGGAGCATGGGAGCGTCATCCAATCGGTGAAGAACAGTGTCGAGTTTGTCCTGCGAGGTGTGGTTCCCCGTGAGGACGTCCTACGTAACGCTCTGTTGGAAGCGCAGAGTCAAATTAATCGCCGACCACTAACGCATGTGCCTGTCGATCCAGACGATCCAAAACCCCTCACGCCGAACTCGATGCTGTTTGGGGAAGACGACAGGGATATTACTGCTCCAGGAGTATTTACAGAAAGGGACTTATGCAGCAGGCTTTATTGCCGGCGTTCTCAACATCTTATGAGTCAACTAACCAGACGCTGGTATACGGAATATTTACCAGAAATTACTCGACGCACCAAGTGGCACAACATCTCGAAACCAGTAGCAGAAGGGGATATTGTTCTGTTAATAGATCCTACGGAGATTCTTTCAGCTTGGCAGCTTGGGCGAATAGTAAAAACCTACCCTGGTTCTGATGGAGTGGTTCGAGTTGCGGATGTTAAAGTCGCTAGCGGGAAAATCAAGAAGAGGAGAGCGGTTGGTAAGCTCGCTGTTTTGGACTTGGAGTCTTCACCCAGAGTTTCAGACGGGCCCCGGGATGTCATCGAGCCAAGAGGCAGTGGTCATATTAATTAATTCATTTTTTTTTTATTTTAATTTTTCTATTGCTTATTGTATTTTTGTTCAAAAAGCTAAGTCAATAGAGTAGGGGCAGATCCTAAGTCCAGAGCGATCTCAACCTCAATTTCCGGCTGAATATTGCCTTTTTGAGTAATGCAGTTGTCTCGCTCTTTCTTTTCGTCAAATCTTATACGTGTCAATGGTTAGCGGCCACGTTTTTTTTGGCGGCACATCTTCGTCTCGATCTTGGAATTTGATGGTTGAAATCGTTGTGGACTTGGGGAGTAATTTGGATTTTCCGACGAATGTAAGTAGTAAAATATTTCTTTAAAGTTTGTTCATAAACGTTTATGTAATTTTCAGAAAATAAAATTTGTATTGAAATCGAATATTTATTGTCGAGGGAATTTTCATTTGCAAGTCTACTGCGACGACGACAGTCAATCTGTTAGACGGTCAATAATGACCAAACCTAAATAGACTTGAAAATGTATGAAAATGTATCAACCTACCTTTTTATGAAATAAAAGTCTTAACTAACTAACTAGTTAGCTAATAGCTAATTCGATTTGCGAACAAAATAATGTAAACAAGATCAATACCATTTAAGAAAAAGAAATTTATTTCCATTGGCAAATTGACCAATTTAACTAATATAACACTAATTGCCACATGAAACTCATACCAACCAAAGCAGCACAGCGATCATTCCCCTATTATCTTATGAAATTTCCACTGCAATAATTTTTAATAATAAAAAATTGCTTGATTTTAATGTCAGGCTAAAATAAAATACAAATAAAATAATCCTGTAATTTTGTTTTTTAGTTTATAATACACGTAAATTGTTGTTTAACCTATACCCACCCACAGTCATGAGCGGCGACAGCGAGATTAGTTTTCGGCGCGAATTTCGTTCGAAAGTAATTGTGTCTTCCCAACGATTAAATGGTGCAACTAAATTTACCTTGAAATCTAAATCGTATGATGGATTTTTTTCATTAATCAAAACATTATTTTCTTACAGATGCCATTGGTTACCGATCGCCATGCGTTAGTTTGCAACAATACACGGGCAGTACATCGCCCGCACAAGGTCGTTCCGTACGGGAATTCGAAGAACAAATGGCCACGCTACACAAGGAGAACTTCAATCTTAAGCTGCGTCTCTATTTCATGGAGGAAAGCATTCCCGGTTACAATCAGTCCAACAATGCTGATGGTCAGGAGACTCTAATGAAGCAGCTTATTGATACGAAGGTAGGTTGCCTACGCATAATGTGTCAGATTCTCCGCTCCAAATAATTTCGTTTAACCACAAATGCATTCATTCATGAAATTAATTCCTTTTTTTTTTTTTGTATCTATCTTGGCCGCCTAAATCTTTAGGTTGAAATGGAAATTCTACGAAAGGAAATTCAAGAGAAACAAGATCTTCTCAAGGAAGCCGCCCAGGCCTTAAACCAAATGGAGAAAATCCAAAAAGATACCGAGCTAAAGAGTCAAGCCATTATTGATGACCTAAATCATAAAATTCAATACTTGGAGGTGAGTTTGTAAATAGAAATAATAGAAAAGAGGAGGGGAAGCAATAACCGTTGCACATGAGTAGATGCTTAGTTAAAATTAAAATTGTTCGTATTTGTGGGTGAAAAGTAAATCATGCGCAACACAATTTGCGGTCTAATTTCGATTGCCTTAAAAGTGTTTTGAGTACTTTTCGTAATTTTGAAGCTAAATGGAGTATAAAGGTCGGAATCTTCTTAATAGATTTAAGCGTATAGTTATAAAGGATGCTTTACATGTTTTCAAGGTCTTTTGATGTATTTTTTTTTTTTTTGTTTGTGTTTTGTAATGATCAGTGACAACTGCGCCGTGTTGTACTTTAAAACTTAGTCCCAAAAATTGGAAAACCGTGGTTATCTAACGAAAAATCGCGACATAATTTTATTTGGCTCATAGTACTTGGCCCGTACAATGATCCTTCCATGCTTTATAGGCGTTTGGGAGTCAACGTAATGAGTTTCAAGGATCTAAGTACACAATTTGG
The DNA here is from genome assembly GCA_949775065.1 of Brachyopa scutellaris. Taxonomy (NCBI): domain Eukaryota; kingdom Metazoa; phylum Arthropoda; class Insecta; order Diptera; family Syrphidae; genus Brachyopa; species Brachyopa scutellaris. Next base: position 102,883,902 of record OX459112.1, read on the forward strand.
TTCGTTCGTTATTACGTCACTGAATGCTGTGGTTCGGCTGATTTGAACGCTCAAAGTGAAAAGCCAAATGGGAAGAAATTCATGTTTAACTATCGAACGATTATGTAATAATGCTCATGTGTTGGACTTCAGGAAAACGAAAGAAAACGCTTCTTTGCTCTCTGAAATGATATTTCTTTTAAACGTTTGAAGATTTTCTCGGACTCACTTCACAGGGTACTTTTATTACAGTAATATCAAAATTTCTCTGATCGAAGTGTTCTGAAAATTTAATGCCGACTGATAAAGAATGTGCTCATCAGTCTTGTATGCTTTCAAATATATCTAGTATCGCCTGTGGTCGAAATTCGACCAATCGTGCGAGAGAAACGCACGATATTTATTATTTTACTTGACATACATACTGCACTTCCACTCTTCACAACCTTTCCAACGAAAAAAAAAAATTAAACGAAAATGTTATGTATAAGGCAGTTGAAAATGGGTTTAACTGTTATGCCTCTGCCTATTTTGTAATGATTATCCTTCATATAGGTACTGGTTTCACATTTCACCGACAGAAATGACTTGGAAGAGTTTCTACGCTTATAAGTCGTTCTCTTCGTTTGGTGTTTGCTTTGGAATATTTCCGCAAATAAGATAGGTGATCGTTTTCAATTAATAATCCGGACTATGGCCGTTACCGAGTTTACACCATACAACGCACATCACTCATCTTACTTCTCTAAAGGGGACTAAGCTATAGTAAAAACCTAAGTGCATCCTAAATACATAAAAAGACGATTCTGATTCCTTATGCCGCCGACTGGAATTAAGGCTTTAACACATTGGGGCAACTTGAAGTCATAAACTTAATCATCAGCTCATAACATTGACATGTGGTTATCGAGAATGGCACCTTATTCCCATCCATAACCAATGTGTTCCAAGTTGGTTATTCCAACTGAACTTTTCTGTGGATTTTCAAAACTTGTATTTCTTTTGTTTTAATGGCGATTGGAACGCACTCATTTAAGACTTCCCGACCGCAAGTATAGAGTCCAACGATTTAGAATACATGGTGTGACTGTTAAAATGATAAGCGTTTGTTGCATCCTCATACCTCATATCTTTATTGTTCAGTAAAACAGTGATAAATATTTGCCCCTTCTTTTCATTTCAGATTGAAAACAAAGAAATGGAGAAATCCCAAACGGGACAACTGATGGACGAACTCTTGGGACGTTCCAACGTGTCTGGCAATATAAATGATGTTCAGAAAGTGTGTATTTATTTACTAAATTTGTTGTTTAGAATTGTTTGCAAAATAAATCCTACACAGATTTTTTAAATATTATGTTTTTTCTTTCGTTTTTCCTATCCCATCTACGAACACTTCAGATTCGAGAACTAGAAGGCACCATCAAACAGTCTGAGGAGCAAATCAACAATTTCCAGAGTCAAATCCATAAACTCGACGACATTCTAACGCAACGCGATCAAACCATCCGAGAATGTGAAGACAGATTGAAAGAGCTTGTATTTCAGAATTCTGAACTACAGGAACAGCTCGAAAATAAGGATAAAGAGATTGCCACCGCTGAGGTGAGTTTATTTAAAACAAAAAAAACAGAAAATTCTCAAGAATTGTCTTTCTTGGGAATTTGTTATTTTCTGTCATCATGCACAGCCGATACCAATATCAGATTTTTTAGTTTTGTGAGTTCCTTGAACTACACACGATGCGATGCGATGATAGAAAAGAATGTTCTTAAATTAGAACAAAGAGATAGAAACTAAATTTTTGATGGGGAAAAACATTGACACATGACAGATGACACGGAAAGTGTCATCGAACGATTTTAATTGGTTTTTCATCATTATTGTTTTTATACTTTTTTTTTATTTGTGAAATGAAAAGAGATTTTTGAAAGGCATTCGCCAGGGTAACAAAGATCTTCGTAAAGAAAATGAAATAATCACGAAAACTCTTGAGGCATTCAAAACGAATTACGTACGTGAAATTGCAAATTTGAAAATTTACGAAAAGACTATCAAATGTCAACAGGAAACGATTGCTGGTATGCAAGTAAGTTTTCTGGTTTTCATCCATAACACATTTATAACCTTTCATCTCATTCACCTCGTTTATGCACCTCTTTTTTCATTTATTATTATTCATCCATTCTAAAGTCAGCACTAACAGTTAAAACGAAGAATCTCGGCAAACTGCTTGAACGTATCCAAGATTACGAGAGAAAAGTAACAAAGCTGAATACAGAGAGAAATCTAACTCAGCGTGAGAATAGATTTTTCAAAGTGATTATAGCGAAATTGCAAAAATCTCAGACGCAAACAGTCGAGGAGAATAGAAATTTGTCGATTACGGCGAAATTCTTCCCGAATCTTTTACCGCATCGATCGCAAAGGAAGCAATACGCGACGACAAATATGGTGGACTATCGTGCTGTATACGAGCTGAAAGAAAAACTTTGCTTTAATATCTCGACAGCCTCGCATACGATACATCAATCGAATAGCGATTCAAGTCTTATTTGTATGTCTAGGAGTAATATTTCAATGCTGCCAAATGTATCTTCGGATGATTTGGAAGACTTTGGAAACACTATTCCCCAAAAAAGACGTCAGTTTCTGAATGAACATTTGGTGAAGGTAAAGTGTTTTCCATTTGTTTTTCCATGATATTCGATAGGGGATGGGATTACAGTTGGGTGTTAATTTTTGTTTTTGTTCTTTTCTATAGGAAATGGCATTTAATTCTAGAGGCATGCGTTATGTATGAGGAAATATAAGAAAACTCAATTACAGATCAACGTGCGTTTGTTATTTGTTTTGTTTCTTATACTATATATATATGTATATTTGATATGGATTTTTTTATTTCAATAAATTGTTTCTTATTTTTGTCTTTGGGATGATGTTTTCATTGTATCTGAAGAATATTTCACTTAAAATACACAGTTTGCTGGTTGACAAAGAGCATCTTTGTACTTTGTTTTCATCTTAGGCAGCTTCTGGATGTCAAAGCGAGGAGTACTCAACTGTCGTATGGTTAAAATATATTTTACTTTTTACAGTTGACAGTTGAGTCTCTGGGGTGCACAAGGAAGCAGACTTATGCGCAATTTCGATTGTTTTAAAATAATATCAGTGATATCAACGAATCTTGGAAGTTGTCTATCCCATCTACGTACTTCTATAGACAATGTATTTTTCAAGATATATTCAAAATTTCAAGTAAATCGGTTGGAAATTTTCTGAGTTATGTTTTCGGCCATGGACCCTTAAAAAAAAGGAGACGTCATCGAAAAACGCTGCACAGCCGCCATTTTGAAATTAATCGCTTAAAAAAATTGTTTGTGTAATAAATATTCTTTATTGAAATCTCGATTTCTTTTGTGGTATTTCTGAAAAAAAAATCATAAAATAGCCTATTTTTTCGATCGCTAGGGTGGCCTCACCCCTTACCAAAAAATCGGATTAGCTAAAGAAGCTGATTGTGTAGGTTAAGGTCCACTCCGGGTTCTTGCCCCAACGAAAGAAATATACAAATGAGATCATAACTACAAGCTCGTAAAAATTAAATAAAATAAATTAAATCTTAGATTACACATGCGAGAAAGATGCAGCCTTTGTAAATATAAAAATTAAGTTAAAAAAAAACTAAAACCCGACTGCGGGAAAAACTAACTAACTAACAACTAAAAAGTCCGAAACGATGATGTTCAGAGTGAAGTCCCGAAGCATAGGTATCATTGTTGTAGCAGTGTTTGAAAAGAATCTTCTTTAGGAACTGAGGATCCTCAGAAAGAGCAGCACAATGAGGACCTTGTGAATCTAATATGATTATCGCTATGAAAGCCAAGCTGATTCATTGTCATTGTATAATATTAACCCTTTGTTCCCGGACGTATCAATTTTTTCAAATATTGATATGTTTATTTTAAATTCTTATAAAACCTGCGTTAAGAATGATAAATATAAGCTTAAATATTTTTTATTTAGTTTTGTAAGCCTTTTAGTGTTGTTTAAAAAATCGGTTAGTGCACGTTACCAGTAGATAACAAAGTAAAACAAATAAATCATTCCGAATGACACGAGCAATCAAAGTATGTAAATGCACAAATTATTAATTTTGAAGCATTCACAACTGATCGAGAGGTCAACTTGATTTCATCACAAAACCACTAGGAAAAAAGAGAAAAATTATTTAGTATGTGGTTTCACAGTGAAACCACTAGGAAACAAAGGGTTAAACTCAAATTAAGTGCGAGACGCACTTAATGAAGCAAACGTTAGAACTTCCCGAATTCTAGTCCAACTCCGTTTGCTGACGAAATATCACAAAAAATAGGGGCAACAATATGGTAAAACCCTCTCAAATGTAAACTGCAAATCGGTTTGCTTAGGTAAGAACTGTTAAATCGGTTTAATTTCTAGTTCGTGGCCCCTTTTTTTTTGAAGTTTACCCTCACTTGTTGATTTGTCATATTTTACTAATTTAACTACAAAAGTTAAGGGAACGGGTCTCCGCCCGCAGTCATGTAACTATGTAGTGATTCTTTTCGGTGTGCCTAGATATCATTATCTCCATTGGTTCTTACTACAAGATCTAAAGCACTTTCATTTTCTTCTAATACCATGGTGTTGGAGCATACATGCTCGTACATATACTGGTCTATATTACCAACTCTTAGTCACCATTCTCACAACAACAAAACCTTTTCATATTTCAGTCCCAACGACTACGCGAAGAACTCCACGATCAGAAACTACTACTGGCCGATAAGATATGCATATTGGAAGACACCGAAGAGAAACTGAAAGATCGCACCACACAGCACGAGCAGGCATGCAAAGCCATTCAGAAGCTAATGTTGAAAATTAAGAATCTACAAGATGAAATCGATCGACTGAAAAAGGTAAGGCACATAAAGGTCATCTAGTATTAGTTCATGATAAAATCATATTTTTTTCTTCCCCTTTCAGACTAACAACAGTTCATCGTCTCATCTAAAAGAGTCATCTAACAATGTCACCGAGAGCTCTGCCATTTGTCGTTCGTTAAGTGATACCGAAGGCATTGTCGAGTCGTCTAGCTTACGTGGTAAAATGGAAAAACTTATCGAACAAAAAGATTCGGAGATTCATAAATTGAAAGCAGAAGTTAAGAAAAAGACTGCCAACCTACAGGTGAGGAGTAATTGGGTTTTTTTGCGTCACCTACGTGCTCTGCGTGACCCACTTAAATGCAGGTGCTGTGTGCGTGCACATTCATATTAGTTTTGGCAGCATTCAAATAAATTTATTTTTGATTTTCAGGGCTGTTCTAAATGTTTACTGTTTCATGATTTATACAAACACTCAGCTGCTGACAGAGACGTAATCTATTGGGTACTATTCGAGTAAATTAATAGAGTCTTGTGTGACGCACGATGTTTATTGTGTTTGGCAATATACGGAAAAGCTGAATTTGCACTTGTGCAGTTCTATCAATTCTCTAATATAAAACTGGGAATAATGTCATTCGGTTGATTTAGTAAAGAAAATATGAGAATTTGTTTCCTTGACATCTTATTTCTGGTGATCTATACTGCAATGACTTCTGTCGAAAGTGTGGTTTTGGGTGATGAACTGTTTTCGACACGAAGGAGCAATAGCATGGAAGCATCGAGTTAGTTGTTCGCTACTGTTTCATAGTTCGATTTGACTCCAAAATCTACGGTCAGACAATTTGTCAGTATTAAGCTCTTTTTATCAGTTTTCTGTGCGTCAATATTTGTTTCGTTAGGATGATTTCATAATAAGCCACGAGGTGTGCTAAGATCATGGTATATCAGTTTGCAGTTAGACAACGACTAAACAACCAAAATTATTTTACAGAAACACACGTATCTTCCTCACCCAACCCAATAGAATCGAAATTGCCTTGCCGTTCTCATTCCATGTCCATAATTTCTTCTTGGTTGACATTTCGAACACTCACCCCAATTCTGAAAGTCGTATTTGCGAGTCGCATACGACCATACGTGGTCGCCGTGGCCGTGGTGGTTAATGCGTTGGACTATTAAGCATGCTGCTCGGGTTCTATCCCAGCCCGGGGCCAACACATAAAAAAGTTGTCCATGTTTGCCACCTCTTTCGAATGTCTGACAATCATCAAAGAGTATCATTTGTCACGATTGAGCTACTCAACTCGCCGTTCGGAGTCGGCAAAAAAAAAAACTGTAGGTCCTTTCCATTTGTGCAAAAATATAACACGCACACAAAAATGGTTGAGAGAAGCAGGCCCAGGATACTCACATTTTGTAATAGCAAATACATTACAAAATACGAGTTGGTCGTATGAGACCCATAAATACGACTTTCAGAATTGGGGTGGCTGCTTTTAGTTTATGGCACAATTTGTTAGTATAGTAATAGTCTATACTACGGACTACTGAACCAGCGGTCTTGGGTTCGAATCCCGCCGCAAACACCTAAAAAGTTTTTCACAGTGCCCACCTCTTTCGAATGTCTGACAAGCATCAAAGAGTATCATTTGTCACGATTTAGCTTCTCAACTCGCCGTTCGGAGTCGGCAAAAAACTGTAGGTCCCTTCCATTTGTGCAAAAATATAACACGCACACACAAATGGTTGCGAGAAGCAGGCCCAGGTTCACCTCGAGCTGTAGCGCCAACTAAGTAAGTAAGTAATAGTCTTAACAGTTTTATTCATCACTGTTCGCCACGTTGCGTTGGCTTAGCCACACATGGTGTCGAAAATCGTCTTCACAAAAAAGACCCCAATCAGTTCGGCCGATCTCCCTTCTATTTTAGCAAACTGTTGCATGTGAATCCACTTTAACCAGTCTAAACTGATGGTCGAATTTCTTAAAGTTGGACAGTGTACCCAATAAAACTGCGTGGTCTACAGAAACCCTTCTTCATTCTTAACTGAAGAGGCTGATAATTGTATCAGCCATCGGGCAAAGTCTATGCTTAAAATACAAAGATTCAATGGGCCCCTTCGCCCCACTTGAAAAATTCTGATTTTCTCCTACATATTTTCCTTTGTTCATCATCACCACGTAGAGTTGGTAATGTTTATATTATTCTACCGCCTTCGTAGCTCTTCTCCTCTTAATTATTACGTTAAACTGATCATCTCTTTTTTTTTAGAACCTAGTCAACAAGGAGCTGTGGGAAAAGAATCGCGAGATCGAGCGTCTAACTAAATTGATTAACAAACCAAACTCTCTGCCAACGAGTCCCAGTAAAGAAACTGATCAGCTTAAACAATCCTTCACGGACATCGAATACTCGCAGGCAATGGAGAATAATAAACTTCTGCAGAAGAAAGTAGACATCCTAATCCAAAGACTTGGCTGCACAACTGATCGCAATGCTGATTCAATTATAAGACAACTTAAAGACGAAGTGAAGGAGACCAAAGGCGAAGCTGAACGAGCAGACAAATGGCGTAAAGAATGTGCCGATGTCTGTAGTATTCTCACGGCACGCTTAGAAGAACTTGCCGGATTCCTTGACTCTCTGCTGAGGCATAAGGATGTTCTGGGTGCTCTAGCGGCTGATAGACGTCGAGCAATGCGTAAAGCGGTAGATCGTAGCTTGGACTTATCGAAGAGCCTAAACAACATGTCCATCTCGATCACCGGAATGTCAATGGTGGATCAAAGCCTAGCACACATAAGTAACTTGTCGGAGATTCTTGACTTAAGCACAGCTAACAAGGAGAACAAGACGTTCAATTCGCATGAAGAACTCCGTGGCGAGACAATTGAGACGTTGCAAGCTGAACTGAAGGCACTTAAGAAGGAACTGGATAGAACAAAGGGAACAGACGGAAAGAAGGACAGGCGTAGCCTGCCAATTGCCTTGGACAACCAATCAGAATCTGAAGCTTGGTCGGAACCTGATCGAAAAGTTTCTCTGGCTAGAATTGGATTAGAAGAACCAAGGACACCTAAAGCCTGCAAAGAAGAACGCAGCACCGACAGTGAGAGCGAGCTAAATCAGAGTCGTTCTAAATCTAAGACACAAGAGAAACTCGTCCAGCTAGAGAATATGATCTCCCAAAAGGATGAAAGGATTCTTGATATCCAATGTCAGCTGGTTGAAGCCGATAACCGTTTAAAAAAGGAGAATCTGCGAGTCATCGATATGACCGCGGAGCTGGAGGAGCTTAAGGAACGCAACGAAGAGCTTCAAAGTGAACTGACTGTATACAAGAATAACCAGGGAGCTGGTTTTGAGGCAAACTCTCTCATCAAACAATTGGAAGAGAAAAATCATTCACTAGTGAAAATTCAAAATGAACGCGATCGAATCACTGTCGAGGCAAGATTTGCCGAACTTCAGATTGAAAGTTTGAAGTCGGAAATGGACGAAATCAAACGGAAGCACGACACAGCTATTTCGCAATCGAATGAGCAAGAAAGGCGCAAGCTCAATGAACTTCAAATGCATTTAAATTCCATCATGGAACAACGACTCCAAGAGCAAGAGGAAAAGCATCAAGATAGTTTAGCCAAAGATTGGATTGCCAAGTGTATGTATGAAGAACACACTCGTCAGTTCGAGCAGCTGCAGAAGAAACTCACAGAAGCAGAGAGTACGATTGATTACCTCAACGAGAATGAAGCTGAAATGAAACAGTCATTGATTGAGAATGAGCTATCGATGCGTGCTCTCAAGAAAAATCTCGATGAGACAACTTTGCAAGCGTCCAGAGCGGTTCTGGAACGAACCAAAGCTTTAAATGAAAAGCTACATTTGGAGACTCGTACCCAGGAGCTAGTCAAGCTCATCCAAACATTAGAGGCGGAGAAAATTGAATTGGTTTCTAAAATGTCTGCTCTGGAACAGCAGAAGCTGTCACAGTGGAAATCCTCGAATCACGGAAGTGATATTTCACAGTCTGGTTATACGTCCGAGGAGGTCCCAGTGGGTACTTGCCGGGTCACTGTTGGTAGTCAACGTGTTAATAACTCATCACCAGATTTGGGCATTGAATCAGACGCTGGAAGAGTATCCAGTAGTGTTGAGCTGTCGAATGCACATCTATCGAAATTGAAGACTGTGGAGTTAAAGGCCAAACAAATGATTCACGAAGGTAGTTTGACTTGCACATATTTGGAATACAACTATACAATTTGTTTCTCTTTCTAGATGCAGTAGAAGGATCTAATGTTGCTGAAATAATCGATGGCACCCAACAAGCGCCACCATCCACAATAACACATGATTGTACCAAGGTAGAACAAGAGAATGCTGAATTGCGTTCAAAACTAATTCGCACAAAGCGTGCCCTTCAAGACACCTATAACAAATTACGTACCGCTAACCAAAGAAAAGAACAAGTCGAGAAAGAGATTAAAAATCAAATTCTCAAAACACACAATGTGCTAAAGAACGTTCGTTCAAACATGGAAAACGAACTGTAGTTATGCTCGTAACAGAGCATACCTATTGTTTCTTTTTTTTAAACTAACAAAATGCGAAAAATCACATTTTAATTGTTTCATTAAGGTTCCTTAATTTATTCCCTTTTTTTTAAATGTTTTAATATTATTTGTTGTTTTTTTTTTAACTCACAACTGGCACCTTTTTTGTTACACACGTTTTTACGTCATCGAAACTGCATTGGTAATTTTAACTGATCGTAACGATGGCATTAAGATGAGCAGGAGCAAGCGGTGTTGATTTTAAAAAGGGCTAACACTTCAAGCAAAAGAAGGCGATGAATTTGGAATCTATCTATCAAAGTGAACGAAGTCGTAATCATTGGTTTTTGTTAGTTCTTAGCATGACTATATTTTACTTATAGACAAACGTTGGCAGACTTTGCTCTAAAAGACATTGGCGCAAATTCATAGTCAGCCCATGAATAGTGCCTATAGCCGACTATAGTTACAGCCGGCTATAAATAGAAAAGCCGGCGATAACTTTTCGTTATTCATAAACACGTATTTGCCTGTGTATTAGTTAGTATCAACTTTGGTATGTTTTTGTAAAGTGATTTGAACGAACAAACCCAAACGTCAAAAATTTATATGAGAAATTTATAGCCGACTCTTATTATTTAAAATGACGTTTGGGTCATTTTAAATTTCGAGCCGGCTATAAGTGACTATGAATAGCAAAAAATATATTTTAGGTTATGTTGGTGAATAAATTCTTTTATCGTCGGCTCTATCTGACTATGAATTTGCGCCATTAATTATAAATATTTAACAATGAAAGTTAAAAGGTTTTTGAACAAATGATCGTGAATTTTGTTTCTTTTTTACTGTCATAATCGTCTGTATTTTCCTTTTCTGCGTGAAGAAGTGCTGATCTGTTTGGAAACAAAAAATCGATCAAGTGAATCGAGAGATCGTATTTTACTTTCAAACGGTTTCCGAAGAAGTGAAAATCCTGTGATCTCTATTCCTTTAATGTTGGATCGTGTCATTGTATATATTTGTCTTGCAAGCCCTTAAAAAATTGAAGATCTCAAAACTGTCAATTAAATCCGCTTGTAATATATCATAATCATATTTTTTAAAAAAAAATACCTGTCTGATAGATCGTTTCATTCAAGATATTTGTCTTCAAAATCGTAAACACTTTCTACCTTTACTAAAAAAAAAATTCAATGGCGAACATCATTCATGCTTGTGTTTTTCTATTTCTTTGACAAGACGAATGAATTGCAGTTCCGATGACGCTCAGATGTGTTAAGCAATCAACGTTTTTCGATGAAGTATTCTCTTGTTTTGTTTAAAATACTTTCCTACAATATAGTTATTGTTCATTGACTTACTTATGAATACCAATTTTATTGTAATAAAAACATTGTAAATTAAAAAATTACTACGGAAGAAATAATGTGGTGTCATATCAGGAAATATTGTATCACAATTAAGATAAAAAATTATGACTAGAGAGTGTGTATGTATATTGTGTATCCTAATAAAAAGGAAATTTTAATGTTCAAATAGACAACATCGTCACAAGTGAATGCTAGTATCCAAATGAACACTGCGAACGCTCCTTGTGGAACCGATGTTCTCTGCTTGGAACTGTAGCTGTAGATTTTTGTATCTTCGTCGTTCATATTGAATGAATTTATAGAATTAAGAATAGTGTGAATTAGTTTAATTTTTACAATAGAAAAGGGATGGCTGAGTTCCAAAATGTAAAAAAAAAGGTTTCGATGCGGTAGCAAAACATTTTTGACACGCATCCGCAATGCAACCTTAATGCTTTGCATAAATTCAACTTTGTAAAAGTTTGACGTTTCGGAACGCATTTTATACAGAACCGATTGGCATTGCTATTTCCCACAACAAAAATGTCTAATAACGTTATATTTAAAAGAATTTTAAATCAATGGTTTGAAAATGTTGACAAACCCATGGATGTATGATGTATCCACCAACAGTAGAAATATATCTGCAATACGTATAAGGACATTTTTTAAAACTGGCAGAAACAGACGTGATGCAGCATTATCCAATAAGTCTAAGGAATTCCGAAGCAAGATTCCTAAATCTATGATTTTTTTTAAACTATTGAAAGATATCCAAGAAGTTCCCATATCCAAGATTCCAAGTACCTAATATTTATAGAAATATGTTCAAGGCTGTTGTTGGTAGCAACATGAAATTTATTGAAATTCAAATAAAAGCATCGGAAAACATATCGATGCGCAGTTTGCTTAGTTTATGCGCATCAAAAACGTTTAGGATGCGTTTAGAAACTTGCGACTTTGTCATAATTTTGTTGTTTAAGTTTCGGAACTTATGACTTTGTATCTACAACGCATCTGATGCATTTTGGAACTCAGCCAATGTTTTTGAATGTCTTTTTTAGTCCGTGCTTAAGTTTTAGTTACTTTTTGTTTTATCTTAAATTTAAAAGCTTTGTTTAGAAAAGTTAAGTTACTCGTAGTTTAAGTGATTTATTGACCTCTGCCGATGTGAATTGTTAAGGGAATTTTTTTTAGTCATATTTTCTTTTTTCTAGTTTAATCCAAAATATTTCAGAATTGAAACAGCATTTGCATTTTTTTTTTAAAGTTGCATGCAGTTTTTTGTTAGTTAATTTTTATACGAAATTTGTGCTCTTTAGTCAAGAGTAAATATCCATCGATCGCTAAATCGTTTTTATCTACTACATACTTGCATCTAATTTCACAAAATTTAATCCGTGTATTTAAAGTTTAGATACCAACCAATAAAACCTACCGTCTTTCTCAGCACAGTTACAGAGGGGAGCACAACGGGCCCGACTTGTGGCCTACGTGAAGAGGAGCAATCCTCACCCTCATAAACCAACCAACCAATAAAAGTGTTTTGTAATCGTATAAGGCTGGTATATTGTTTAAGCATGGATTAGATTGTTGAATTGTGTCATTCTCTTGTGTTTCTGCAAATGAACTAGGATGTTATTTATTTACCCTTGTACCCTCAAATGAAACGTCGAAGACGCATCTAGAAATGATTCTAATCAATTCCTTACATTAGCATCCAGATCAATATGTCAACGATGGCATTTTTTAAGTGTTCGTTTCACACGTGAATATAAGAAATCATGCTGTGCTGAATCTATACTCTGGCAATATCTACTCTAATGAGGAGTTCTAGTTTACTCTCTAGAAGCAGATTGAAGAAGGATAATAAATAATAAGCCAGTCAGTAGCACATACATATTTCTATTTTCAATTCATTTAATTTTAAAAGTTTTCCAGTACATTTTCGAACACCCCCACTCACTACTAACTATGCAATCATTCAAACTTTAAATAATAAACTGTTTAAATGCAAACATTTCTTTATGTAATGTGCTAATTTTTGCAATAACAATCAATCAGTCAACGTAATCCCTCTTTATTTATCTAATTTTCTCTTCCCCAATTTTATAGATCGATGAAGAGATTGCTTTTTAATTCAATTAACAACCATTTTTATTTATTTTTGTTTGCAAATAAAATCGATTGTAAAACAAAAACACAAAACCTTAATTCTTTCGGCCTTATATAATATGTTCCTCGTACTCAATGTATTTTTCATTTATCTTTAGTTTTGAATAAAAATAATGTTAGTAATGAATTTGTATAAGAAAATACGAGCAACAAGAAAAACAGTGAACCTTGTATTAGTTATGTATACTATCTAAATAAGAAAAAAAACAAGAAAATAACGTTTATCTTTTTTTTTTAATAAAAATAAAATGAATTTTTATAAAAAAAATTATCGTTTTACTCTTACTTTTACTTACTTAGGTGGCGCTACAGTCCGGGGTGAACCAAGGCCTCAACCAACAACCTCTTCCAGCTAGCCCGGTCCTTAGCTAGCCGCCTCCAGTTGCGCTGAGGTCTTGTTCTACTTGCTGCGCTGACCCTCCGGGTAAGAGTCGAATATTCTCCGAGCCGGAGCGTTGATGTCCATACGCTCTACATGTCCTAGCCATCTTAAACGCCCAATCTGCAGTTTTTTGACCAGGTTGATGTCGCTGTACAGTTCGTGGTTGAATCTTCTCCTCCGGAACCCGTCAACGCAAACGGGACCGAATATCTTACGAAGGATTTTTCTCAAAGCGACCAAGGATATCTTCATCCGCTTTTGATAAAGTCCATGCTTCAGCTCCATATAGCAAGACTGGGATGATAAGGGTCTTATATAGAGTCTCCTTAGTCGATCGAGAAAGGACTTTACTACTCAATTGCCTTCTTAGCCCAAAGAAACAGCGGTTGGCAAGAGTAATCCTTCGTTTGATTTCCGACGAGATGTAATTTTTTGAAGTTATGGCAGAGCCGAGGTAGACAAAGTCCTTTACTACCTCGAAGTTGTAGCTGTCTGTTGTGACGTTCTGTCCAATTCGTCGATGTTGAGTGTCCCTTTTTGTTGACAGCATATATTTTGTTTTGCCCTCGTTTACCGCTTAACCCATTTTAGCCGCTTACATTTCTATACTCGCGAACGCACCGGTGACAGCTCGCTGTGTTCTACCAATGATATCAATATCGTCGGCGTATGCAAGTAGTTGAACGGACTTTTGAAAGATCGTTCCTTGTGTGTTGGCTTGTGAGTTTCGAACAATTCTTTCAAGTATGATGTACTCTTACTTTTAAGCTGAGAAAAAATGCATCTATGCTAAATTCACTTGAACCAACTTTTATTTTACTTGTTTATTTATTTATTTATTTATTTTCGTCAATCAGATTATAATCTTACAGACTAAATTAACTAATGTGGTGAATGTATACATTTGTACATAACGTTCAAGATTAACATTCATTTTAATATTTAACAAATATATATTTCTAATCATAAAAATCGTTATTTATAACGTTATAACTAAAAACACATTGTATGGATATAATTTAATACAAAGGACCTAAAAGCATCTCTTGAACAATTTACATAACAATCATAACTATTACAAATTAAATTTGCTTCTCTGATGCAACGCGAGATAGGCTCATTACGGCAATAATTTGTACAATGGAACTGCTCATAAATAAGTAATCGCCCACGTGTAAACCTTGATTGCCCTCACAAACTAAGGCTAGCAATTTCGGACATTTGATATGGCATGTAATAATGTCTCTTATAAACATAACAGAATAGTATATTCGCCGATTTTTAAGAGGTTCCATTCCAAATAATAAACATCTGCTGTTATATGATGGCCTTACAATTCTCCAATTCAATTTATAGAAAGCATATCTTGTAAAATGTCTTTGAATCCTCTCTATTCTATCCACTGCATTAATGTAACAAGGATTCCAAACTATACTACAGTACTCCAGCACCGACCTTACTAGAGAAATATATAAGGATTTGAGGGTATAGGGATCCGAGAATTCTTAAGTGTTTCTCTTCATAAAGCCAAGCATTTGATTTGCTTTGTTAATCATGTAGTCGTAATGTGGTAAGAATGAAAGGTTAGTATCTAAGATAACACCAAGATCTTTCTTCTGTCTACTTGTTCTAAATTGATATTGTTGATATTATAATCAAACAAAACACGATTAGAAATTCTGAAACATGACAATACTTGACATTTAGAAATATTTAAAAGGAGAAGATTCCTTTGGCACCAATGATCTAATCTTGTCAGATCTTCCAGCAAAAGAATACAGTCTGATTCGCAGGTAATCCTACGATATAGTTTGAGGTCATCCGCAAAGAGAAGACAAGCTGAATTCTTGAATATCCTTGGAATGTCATTAATAAATAATAAAAATAGTAATGGTCCCAAATGACTTCCTTGTGGAACACCTGATGTAACGGAAATATTACTGGAGTATGAACTCTCAATTTTAACTATTTGAACTCTACTAGTCAGATATGCTTCTAGCCACTTTAATAATGAAGAGTGGGTACCTAGAGAACTTAATTTATGCAATAAAATTTGATGGTTAACTCTGTCAAATGCTTTTGCAAAATCAGTAAATATAATATCCGTTTGCGACATATTTTCCATATTTTATATAATTGTATTAGTCATTATAGCTAAGTTTGTCGCCGTAAATTTTCCAGCAACAAAACCATGTTGATAATCTGATATGTGGTCTCGAAACAATTGTGATAGTCTATTATAAACTAACTTTTCAAATATTATTGGTACAGCGGAAATCTTACATATTGGTCCATAGTTTGTTATTTCCTGCTTTGAGCCGGATTTGAAAACTGGAGACAAAAAAGACATTTTCCAAGCCTCCAAAAATTGCCCTTTGGCAAGAGAAATATTGAAAATTCTGGAAAGTGGCTCAGCTATAGCGATAGCACATTTTTTTAAAAGAAGAGCAGGAATCCCATCAGGTCCCGCACTTTTATTTATATTCAAACCCAAAAGTGCTCCTTCAATTTCCATAGGACTTAGAATTATCGAACCAGTGTCAATAACTTTACTCACATAAGGTTATTCCTGGATGGATGGAGTATCCAAAGAATAACACTATTGAAAAAAATTAGCAAATAAATTGCAAATCGTTTCTACATCACTTGTATTTCCTAGCCTAGGTATTTCATACAGCTTGGTAATCCAATTGATTTTCTTTTTGAACTTATATAGTTCCAAAAACGCTTGCTATTCAATTTTAAATCACTTTCAATCGATAATATATAGTTACGATATAAAAACTTATTAAGATAATTGAAATAACGTTGACAATTAACGTAATTTATGGCGCAGTTCCAAGTTATTTTTATGAAGTTTATGTAATTTGTAAGCTTTATTTTTTTTATTTTTTAGATTATTTAACCTTTTATTATACCAGATGGGACTAGAGTTATTTCTTAAATGTTTTTTAGGTACATATATATCAATTGCACCCTTCAAAATACTTGTAAAAGCAGAATAAATGCTATCTAAGTCAGAAGACCAAAGAACACTATGCCATGAAAGGGCCAATAAATAGTTAACCATTCCATCATAATCGGCTTTCCTATAATCATAAAATGTTTTGTGATTGAAATATTCTTTCCCTAAATAATTATAAAAAAATATAGTTCCATCAACTGCGATATGATGGATAGAATTTTCAATAATTGGGAAAAAGGACTTATCAAGACAAATATCGAACTCCTTATCTACAAAGATCAGGTCAAGTATCCGATTTAGATGATTGGAATAAGAATTAATTTGAACTAAATTAAATTGACCAAAGAAATCAATCACTAGGGATTCGATATCATTAGAAATATTAAAAGGAGTTAGATAGCTGTCTTCCAAGTCCAAATTCCATTCTATATGACTTAGATTAAAATCACCAGCAAATAAAATATGTTGCGAATTATTCAAATGTTCCAATATGGCTTTTGAATTATTTAAATGTACGTTATATAGTTCTAAGGTGCTCCTAGGAGGGATATAGCTAGCAAAAATAAATAATTCTGATTCACCCATTCTTATATTGACTATGACTTGATCAATATCAAGGTCAGAGTTGGAAGAGTCTGATTCCAAGTCAATTTGCCTACATGTTAATGAAGCACGAATCGCAATCAATACTCCACCACCTATTTCCATACCTGTCTTTAGTTTTGATCTGTCTTTTCTAAAAACAGTGTAATAATTGGGAAAACATTCAGAAGTTAAATGATTGTCTGTTAACCAAGTTTCAGTTAAGATAATAACATCATAAGTATATGAAGAAGATGAAACGAAAATATGATCTAATCTAGTCCTTAATCCACCAACATTTTGATAGTAAAATGAGAAACTATTAGATGACGGCTTCGGAAGAACAGCAGCATCGGCAACGGCTTTACAATAGATGTTTGACTCTTTTACGCCTACATCACTATTACCATAATTATTTGGCTTTAGTTTTTTGGACAGTTTTTTGACTGAGCCTTTTTATTGTTAGGTCTATTAATGAATTCTTTCACGAGCATATTGTTTGGCCAAAAGCTCGGATTCATCAGTATTTTACCAATTTGCTGAGAAGCCAGAATTTTAAATGATGAAGATAACCGTCCTGGAAGGTTTTCTGCCGTCAGGCTATGGCATTTTATATTGCTATTGTCAATACCTTTCATAGCAATGTAATTCATGATGTCACTGCTTTTCGTTCCATACACTAGTCGCGACAAAAATATTGAAAAAGGGGGTGGTACTACTTTGAGCGAGCAATCGGATTCGCGAACGCAGTTCAAACGCTGAAGTTCATCTAAAGCTTCTTTACTGGTAGATGCTTTATCATTCACGTTTGAGTCATCTTCACAGATTACTACTTCAATATTAGACACTGCATTGCTTATACCACTCCCTGAAGGTGAAGAAGCAGTTTGATTTAAATCACGCGAATTTGATCGTAGAACCCTTGTAGTTTGAGGAAGCTGGAGCTGATGACTCTGATTACCCAGAACTGAACTAGGGTTTTTAGGTCCTTCAGTTATAACCAATTTGTTTTCACTATGTGGACTAGGACTTTGAGGTCGTTGTGGCAAAGCTAGCTCAGTCAAAGATGGTATTTCTTTTTGAGACTCCGTGTTTACTGAGTTAACTTGTTCTTGATAATAGGGCTGATCATTTCAGTCAGCGATTGATGAATCTGGTGCAGTTTATTTTGTTGGAACATCTGTTCAATGCTCGAGAAACCTTCAGCCAACCTTTCACTGGAATAGACATCAAACTTAAAAACTTCATGCATATCCGAGAGTATCGACGATATGTTGTTAAAGGCTTTATGCAATTTCATAATTTTCCAGTGTAAGGCATCTGGTGAAATACTTCGGTGCTTCTCGCAATAAAAACTAAGACCAGACGTAGAAATTATTTTGTCGGCATCCTTTCCTTTTATTCCTAAGCATTAAGCATGGGCAGTAGCAAAGCAAATTCCACATGATATATTTATATCATTGGTGTTTTTTTTGCAAATGTAACAATCGGAGTTACTCATTTTTTCTTTGCTTAGATGGCAACACTGCAAGTCGTATAGCAAGTACAACAACCAATTGCTCAGTTTGGATGATATGATGACAATGAGGTTTGTGGATGAGATAAAAATAATAGTGTGGTAAGTATAAGTCTTGCTTTAGCGGCAGAACATACACTAATAATTGTACTCACACGGGAGAAGGAGAACGACGACCAAGTATTTTCCGCGTGCTGGAAGAGGACGAACAGCTTCAGCAAACAAACACTCGAGTGCCGCAGTCAATACAGTTCCAGTATAGAAAGAGAACCGTATAAAGAGTTGAGTGTAGATCAACAATGTAGCTTCAGTGGCAGAACATCCACTAAAAATTTAACTCACCGGGATAAATGAGTCCAGAAGATGTAAAATTATGTGAAAGAGTGAGATAGCTGTATTAACATTCACTCACAAAGTATCACTCAGCGAAAAGAAGAAATAAAAGTTTATGATCTCCAATAAGAATTTTTCCTTAAAATAACTCGAATGCGAAGAGAATAACCACTCGCGGATATATAACTACTGAGATGTTAATAAAAATGTTAAGTACAACTCAAGCTTAATTTATATTTGAATAAATAACTATTTTAAATGGTTTGAAAAGAGAGCCGAAAAAGACACGTCTGTTACAAAGGCTACCACTCAAGTACGATGAAATTGAGAATGTGAACATCGTCAACTTATGTACATATGTACATATGTACCCCTAATCTTCCATCATTATCAATCACTTTCTTTTCACCCTCTCTAGGAGAATATTCTTAATTTGACAAAACAAAACCAAATATGTAGTACATACCTACATACTTTCCTTTAGTTTCCAGACATATGGCAAACCTTAGTCTCTGTATTAGTTATTAATAGGGCCCGGATTTCTATTCAAATGCATAAAAATTCATGCAAATTCATATATTGGCTTATAAATGCATCCGCTTTTGATAAAGTCCATGCTTCAGCTCCATATATTAAGACTGGGATGATAAGGGTCTTGTCTCCTTAGTCGATCGAGAAAGGACTTTACTACTCAATTGCCTTCTTAGCCCAAAGAAACAGCGGTTGGCAAGAGTAATCCTCCGAGGTAGACAAAGTCCTTTACTACCTCGAAGTTGTAGCTGTCTGTTGTGACGTTCTGTCCAATTCGTCGATGTTGAGTGTCCCTTTTTGTTGACAGCATATATTTTGTTTTGCCCTCGTGTACTCGCGAACACACCGGTGACAGCTCGCTGTGTTCTACCAATGATGTCAATATCGTCGGCGTATGCAAGTAGTTGAACGGACTTTTGAAAGATCGTTCCTTGTGTGTTGGCTTGTGAGTTTCGAACAATTCTTTCAAGTATGATGTACTCTTACTTTTAAGCTGAGAAAAAATGCATCTATGCTAAATTCACTTGAACCAACTTTTATTTTACTTGTAGCACGATGAAATTGAGAATGTGAACATCGTCAACTTATGTACATATGTACCCCTAAGCTTCCATCATTATCAATCACTTTCGTTTCACCCTCTCTAGGAGAATATTCTTATAGACCAAGAGCCCGCAGTAATTTTTGGTTGTGAAAGGTAACCAAATGACATGCATATTACTTTTTTCCAAAACCGGAATAATAAGGGTAACCACTTGAATTTAGTTCTAAATAACGGTATAGAACCCCCTAAATAGGGATACATAGATCCAAGACGTTTTTCTTGTCGCCATGTCCTTGCCAGACGCTCTCAAAGTTCAGAAAAATTCCCCATTTTGAATAGTTTAGGTAACCACACAAATTTCTATAGGAAATAAGAAATTGGTTCCCCGAAAAGGTGTATAAATAAACACATTTAAATCCAATTTCTTGCTGTTTTTTGTAATTTTGAATGCATATTTCCTTAACTTTTAGAGCATATTTTGAGGTTTTTAGTAGCATGGTTATGCGCATAAAACATGCTTTTTTAGGGTTGGTGATGAAATACCTCTTTTCAAAATACCTTTTCCAAAAGGCGCGCGCCTTCTCTATATACCACATTTCTAAAAATGTATTCAAGTCTGGATTTGGGCAGAAGTTGCTGACTTCCTCTTTATTAATAGTTTGGGCTTCACTTCTATTTCTGGGCATAGTATTTTTTTCTAAATTCCAAATATTTTTTCCACCATTTGATTTGATTTATCCTGTAACATACAATGAAGATGTATTTTTTTCTATTTTTCCCGCTTTCATTACCCAAAAAAAAAAAAAACAAAAAAACAGATGGAAGCATCAACCCACCACATCCTCGTCGTGGTTCTGGAATAACAGAGAGTGGGTTGGATCTAGTATTGGCGAAATATCTTCAAAATCCCTTTTTCTCGAAAAAGGGTATTTTGTCCAAAAGGTATTTTCGCAAAAAGAATTATGTCCAAAGGTCAGAATATCAAAAAAAGGTATTTTGGAATTAGGTATTTCGTAGGGTTCCCGCTTTTTTAGAGCATACAAATCCGGTCCTTAGTTATTCAGCTCACCTTAGAGTGGATTATTAACGAATTTTGATGATCCATTGTTCTAGTAGTGGCTTTGCTGGTCAACCGCATCTGATTGGCTGTAAGGCAGTAAAAAGTGAATCAATAAATCAAATGGAAAACTGAAATTAAAAATTGTGTATTCAGCACATTTCAATAGTATAACTCCATTGATGTTTTTATACCTAAATTTACTACTTTTGACTCCGGACTTTTCTGACTGCCCATTCGCTATCAACCTCTTCACGAAATTATGAAGAAACGTCATAGGCAAACCTCAAGTGTGTGCGGCGAACAGCCATTAAAAAAGCAAATCCTTGTAACTGGAAGGGATTAAACCCTTTAAACCGGGACCCAAATATGTAACTCGATTCTCCAATAAAAATTTTCGAATTCACAAAATGCGTACTCTATAACTGGCCGAAAACAATGGTGAAGCTGTAGTTGAAGTATGCACCGTGCTGTCAAAGTTAAAATACACGTAAACCCTATAGCGCGAACACAATGCGAAGTTACAACTGTAGTATGAATATGTATGCTGAAGCGCAAAGTTCAGCCAACTCAACTTTCGAACGTGCTGCGTTACTTTCCATTCAGGGTTATCGCGAATAAATTCCGATGGAAATATTCCCTTTGTCAGCAATTGTCAGGATTTAGATGAAGCGATTTTTCCAGTTTGTCGCCTCTGTTTGTGGATGAAGGGGTTGAAAAGAGCGGGGAACGAAAATGTCGTTTGGGTCGCTGGAATTCCAGACGATTTCTCTGTTCTCTTTTGTTTTCTTTCCAGTTTTTGACATTTGCTTGTGTGGTTACCATAGTAACATATGCGAATTGAGCTAGACAGGGCTGTTTGTTGTTGTTTGTCGCCCGGAAAAAATCGTCTCGTATGTACAATCCATACGAGAACAAAAGAGAATTGAAAAAATGTCGCCTGGAAAATTCGCTTCATCTAAATCCTGACAATGTACATCAGATTGCTGAATGGGAAATATTTCCCGGGAAAATTTATCCACGATAGGCCTGATTACTTTCCGGTTGTGAATAACATTGTTGTTTCTCAGAGTTTCATCGCTGTACGCAGACTTTTGTCGAACACTAGCTCAGTAGCTGACGTGTATACCAATAGAAAAGTGGAAGCTTGTGTAATGAGTTAAAACATATAAATACATATTTAAATATATTAATTAACTATTTTATTATTATTCTTTGGCATTATTCTATATTTGAAATATTTGATTTCTTTTTAAGTGTAATCAAAGCACAACTTTCTTAAAAATTACTTATATTCAAGATTATAATTATTTTTTTGTGTGTGTAATAAAAAAATATGCAAAGATTGTCCTTAGTGAATAAGAATAAAACAGTTTTGACGTGTTTGTTTGGAAAATATTTTCTTTTTTCTATTTAATTATTTTAGGTTATCAATTTTGTTTACCATTAATTCTTATTGTTATTATTTACTTCATCAACTTGATGTTTAACTTTACATTTAACATTTAAGCCACTGCTCCAGCAAACTGATGATTTCTCCTAAAGAATCCAACTAAATATTTATTTATGAACTTACTTCTGTTTGGTTTTTATTTTTGGAAAATAACGTTGCAAAATTCATTCCATTCTTTGTCCCCTAACTAGCAATTTACAGATTGATACATAATGTAAATATGTAGATGGTAGTACATGGCGTAATGGGCGTCTTGGGTTTTATAAAGTTTACCTGTGATTTTTTCCGATAGCTCATTCAGTCCTTTGAGGATGAGGATTATTTGAATCTATACGAATTGGTGTTTCTTCGCAACTGTTTTAATTTATAAATGTTAAATAATATTTAATAATTACAATAAACATAGCAGTTTGCAATAGATGAAGATAATTCAGTCATTTTGTGATTAACGATAAATTACAAGAAAATTCGATTAAAAATTGTATTTTCTAACTAACTTAACTCTTACATATTTTAAATACCAATAAGTCCGACTAAATAATGTTTATTTTGGCAGCCATTCTGGGAAAAGCTCGTTTATAGTAATGTACATGAGTTGAGGGGGGTTGTTTTAAATCTTAACTATTGCGCAGGCTGCAAATAGAACAACCACACTCCAGTGAAGAGGATTTTTGAAGCCGACTGAGAAGATTATAGAAATGCTTTAAACAAAGACTTTTCGATGGTCTAAACAAAGTGAGTGCTAGCACATGACTATTAAGAAGCAAACAAAATAAAAGCCCTTCTTGTACCGCTTCATGTAACCAAGATCAAGTTCATTTAATATATATGTTAAACAAGCAAGGGGCCTCATACATAAACCGTTGAAAATAAAATGTAAAAATCTTCCCTGCAACTGGAATCCTCACAGGATAGAATTAGATAGCACGGATCGCGTAATAATAATACTACAAAAGAAGGACCCTATAATGGGCCGCCTCTTTGATCTTCTTTTATAGCTAGCGTACTGCAGAGGACGTGGGGTCGATTCCCACCCAGGGTTTGGTTACTTAGGGGAAAAAATCGGAAAAGGGGAAAAAAGGGAACCAATGTGGCGGCCTGTTTTGGCTATCTGTCGACACATATAATAATACTGGCCAATTCTGTAAAAAGAACGATAAAAAATATTTCAGTCTTGGTCGCAGTCAAACTTAAAAGTACGTCAGCATTTTGTAAATTCATAAACTGAAAGTGCAATTCGTCAGTGCTCCAGGAAATTATCTTTCTTTTGACACCTAATTTGTTAAGATTGATTAAGTGGGAGAGCCTATACTACAGAAATAATATATACATATGATGATGATTAAAAGTATACAACTTTGTGTTATACATATTTCAAGATCCTTTATTTATACTTAACTAGCTGACCGGCGAACTTCGTGCCGCCTCAAAATTGATATATGTTGTGTCAACTTATAAGCTGAATTAAATTCAGTTTTTTTATTAAGGTGAAATAAATACTCAAAATGAATTAATTTCATAAATGTACAACAATCAAAATGAAATGTCTATCTATCTGTCTGTCTATCTACCTATCTGTCTGTCTGTCTGTCTGTGTATCTGTCTATCTGTCTGTCTGTCTCTTTGTCTATCTGTCTGTCTCTCTGTCTATCTGTATGTGTATATGTCTGTCTGTCTGTCTGTCTGTTTGTCTATCTATCTATCTATTTATCTGTCTGTCTATTTGTCTGTCTATCTGTCTGTCTGTCTGTCTATCTTTCTGTCTTCTATCTGTCTATCTGTCTCCTTGTCTATCTATCTAACTGTCTGTCTATCTGTCTATCTATCTGTCTGTCTGTCTGTCTATCATATATTGTGAATATGAGTCATTTTGGTCAATTAATATAGATTTTGTTAATAACTCGACTCCAGCGCCACCTATCGGGTCCAGATTTTGCAGGTTTCTGTTTTGGCACTATACCAACATATACATATTGTGAACATGAGTCCTTTTGGTCAATTAATTAATGATGGGAACTATCGAATAAAAACAATCGACTTATTCGATAGTTGAAAAATATTCATTTATTCGATAGCTATCGAAAAATCGTTCGTTACTATTTTTCAGAAATCATTCATTCAAAACAAAACAATCGACTAAAAAAATTATTCGAATAAAAAAGTTATTCGAATAAAAAAAACGTTCAAATGAAAAAATAAGTCGAATGTTTCTCTTTGGATACAAGTAGTCCGATAGTTTGAACGAAAAAAAAGTCGACTTATTTTTCATTTGAATAAAAAAAAAAAGTCGACTTATTTTTCATTTGAATAAAAAAAAAGTCGACTTATTTTTCATTTGAATAAAAATCAAAGTCGAATGTTTTTCTTTGGATACAAGTAGTCCGATAGTTTGAATGAATGATTTTTTCACTCGTTTGGACTTTGGACTATCGGTTGACTTGTGTGCATGCATACTTTTCATACCTGACTCCGGCGATGGGGGCCCGGATTAGCATTCGATTGTTTTTGTTTTTGTTTGAATGAATGATTTTTTCACTCGTTTGGACTTTGGACTATCGGTTGACTTGTGTGCATGCGTACTTTTCATACCTGACTCCGGCGATGGGGGCATGGATTAGTATTCGATTGTTTTTGTTTTTGTTTGAATGAATGATTTTTTCACTCGTTTGGACTTTGGACTATCGGTTGACTTGTGTGCATGCATACTTTTCATACCTGACTCCGGCGATGGGGGCCCGGATTAGTATTCGATTGTTTTTGTTTTTGATTGTTCAGTATCATTGAACGGGTTGTTGTTTACCGTTCAAAAGAATTTGCATTTGGTTTTTTTACTTTTAGGTAACTAAGAAGTCGTTGCATTTATGAATTTTTGTATTGAATTTATGTTTTATTTCATGAATTAACATATGTATATAGAGGATTATGCCTCCTGGTGAAACCTCTTGAAAAAAATCCATATTGGAGCTCCTACCTGAAATTATGGGGGCGGTGTTTTGGAAACGGACGTGTGAAGCGTCGTATGTGTGAAAAAAAAAATATATGTAGTAGCAAATCGAGCAAATCAAGCATCCTCAAGCATATATTTTTTGCACGAATGGAAGGGACCTACAGTTTTTTGCCGACTCCGAACGGCGAGCTGACAAATGATACTCTTTGATGCTTGTCAGACATTCAAAACAGGTGGCACCGTGAAAAAACTCTTTTAGGTGTTAGACCCGGCCAGGAGTTGAACCCGGGCAGCATTGCGTGGTAATCCAACGCACTAGCCACCACGGCCACGGCGACGGAGAGAAGAAAGAAAATCCAACAAAAAAACCGGCCAAGTGCCAAGTGGATGATATTATCGAAGAAGTAAATCCTGTTGGAAAATATAAATTTGAACAAATCAAAAAATCATAATAAGGAATAAATAAGCGCCTAACTAAATGTTATCCAAACCTTTTTTTGATAGCTAAAAGATGTGTGAATTATACCACATTTTATCGGGATGTTTGTAAAAACATTATCTACTAGAGCCCCCGCATACTACATACTTTCTATCGGGCGATAGTTTGGTCAGGTTAGGCTGGTTAGTGCGCACACTGGGCCGATTAAATAGTCGGGTTGGTAGTGAGTGCAGTGCGCACACTAGACAAACAACAATCGGCCGACTTTTCTGAAACGATTTGCTATTGCTAGTCGTTAAACACATTTTGCAGAGAATAGTCACTTAATGGTAGTTAATAAAAAATGTTCCAGAGAGGTAATCATTGCTTTACGCCAAAATATGTCCATATTTCCATATTTAAATACGAGAAAATATCTGGAACAGAATTAATTTAAAACTCAGAGCAAACTGAGCTATCGAAAAAATCGGCCGACTTTATAGTCTGTAGTGTGCGCACGTGGAAGAACGCAATATTATTAATATTATTAACCGTCTGTAGATAATATTGCGAGGTTGTACAATATCCAGTGGACGCTTGAAATGGTGAACAATCCAATATAGTGAACACACAATATTTTATACAGGCTATTCTAAATAGTGAACAAAAGAAATCTCGCTACAGTGAACATTTTTTTTTTTCTTTGAACCTTTCAGCATGCAAAAACACGTCTAAAACTCATTAGTGCTATGCAGTCGGCAATATCCATACAATCGTCCAAATTTACCGTTGGTTCTACTCGTGTTATGCGAGAATCTGGCATGATTATATATGTACATGGTACACAGTTTGTGGTTGTTTGTAGTGCAAACACAAAGTGCGTGTTGCTTATTTTGTTATTTTATGAACGATCTTCTTTGTGACCATGTCTCGTAAGCATTTGACTCGCCCTGTTTAGGAACGGGCTGGACAAATCTACTCGGAAAGAGCCCAGAGTAGGAAAGATAGAAAAGCTTACGCAACGGTTTTGCCAGCGTGGAAAAACACCGCTTTAGAACTATGGGAGATATACCGTCTGGACCGGCGGATTTGTGAATGTGAAGATATTTAAGTATACTCTTGCAACTGTACGAGTGCGAAAGTGGATTCGTCCCATGGAGTATTCAACGCTCTCAAGTACAGGCGGAGGCCTCAATTTTTGGTCATGGAAGAATTTCACACGTCATTTCTGGCTTGTTTAAACTTCTTTCGGTTGTCCTCAATGGGGTTGGCTTTCATGCCAAAGAGAATAGTGTTTGAGATCACATCAGTGTCCAAGTCATTTGGTTCACACACCACTAGCTCAATTAATAAATTTTCATGAGTAAACACATTTCTTATTTTACACCACTCTTTCATCCATCTGCGCATTTTGTTTTCTTTTTTTTTCAAGCCCTCGGACAGTGAAATGGCCACACAACAAAACTTCAGTATCACTCAACATGTTTTCTATACAAATATTAGCCGACTACTAAATTATTAGGAAAAATATTGTATCGTCTAGGGCACAAAGCAAATAATATTGCACAATAATCTGCGTCTAGGGGCCGCTTAAGAGCCCGACTAAACTGTCGGCCGACAGAAAGTCTGTAGTGTCCGGCTCTTAGAGTATTTTCCCTCGCAGTAAATTCTTGTATCAATGGACTTAAACCGTATAGCATCAGCTCATTTCTAGTGTTTTTCCTGTGTTTTTTTTTTCTTTTTAATTTTGATTATTATTATTAATTCATTGAAGTAGGTTTTTTTCTTTTGGTTCTGTTGTTTTTTTCTATTTTCTATTTATTTTTTTTCTTATTCCTGATGACAGAACAGAGTAGCTACGAGCTGATATTATTTATGTATTATATTTATGTATGAACTTGGATGAAAGCTATTTTGTAACCGCGGGGGCCGAGTGTGTAGCGCGTCGCATTTTCTCCTTTTGGCGCAGTATTACTGAGTTTGGGTTCGTTTCCTGGCGAAATCTGTACTTTTTTTTTTAATTTTATGTGAATTTCTCAAAAACTATACAACTTATGAGATTCGCTAGTTATTCCTAGATAGCTTAACATATACAAACTATGAGATTTTTTCATATTTTTGACTTCAGTAGTTTCAGAAATGGGGTGTTTGCTATGGAGTTTTTGCACACATTTTCAGTACATTTTTAGTAATAACTCCCAAAGTTTCAAGCGGGAAAAATTGAAAAAAAAAGTTGGATTCTTTGCTTTGAGCCCTGACATGACATTCCACATACTATATTTTGCAGAGTTTTTATTTTCGAGTTCACATTTTGCCCACCCTGTATAGTTGTTTCACAATATTTTTGAATGATTAGTTGTCTCATATATGTGGACCACCGAAATGTATAACTGTGCCAAATTTCAAGTTTCTAGCTGGAACGGTTCTTGATGTTTTTATCGTGACCGACATTTTTGAGTTAGAGCGAACTTATAATGGTTACGCATTACCATATGGGTACGGAACCGTAAAAATAACCGTAATTATGTTATGTTGCTTTGATCTTATTCTTCCAAAAAAGCATGCGAAATTGTTGGCTCATCAGAATAGGTTTAATAGCAATAATTTTAGTTTAGGTTGAGATAAGCCAGCAAATCGTCGCGGTTTTTTTAGTATTCGATAGTTATAATTATTTTTCACCAACAGTTTTGAAAATGCGTCGCGGAAGGCCTTTAACGGATGAAGAAAAGGGCAAAATCAAAGCGTTTAGTTAATCGGGCCTAAAACATGGTAATATCGTAAAAAAAAATAGGACGAAGCCAAAATGTTGCTTACAATTATTTGTAAAATGAGTTGGGCTACGGGAAAAATGTAAAGGGAGAGCCATCATCACCATGCGTCCAATTCTCTACTCTACTACTCTACTTCGAAAATAAAGGAAACAACCGGTGTTAGCTTCAGCTTGGCTACGGTAAAGCGTATTATACGAAGTGCTAAACGTTTAAAGAGGCTGAAACTTAAAAAAACCAACACTTATTGCCACTCGTTAAAAGATACGCCTTAAGTTCTATCGTGAAAATGACTTGGAAAACCGAATGGCAACGTGTTGTTTTTTCAATAAGTTCAATTTCGGGCCAGATGGATACAACTATTCACCCCAATTCCCAATGTCGTATTTCCTACTCGAATTCGACTTCAGTCGAACATTCTTATTCCCAAAGTCGTATTCTGCGAACATACTCGCATGTCTAATTGCCTTCTGTCAAAAGCAAAGCATCGCATTCGACTCACGAAATTTTTGGTATTCCCAATCTTGTATTTTGCTCGTATTTGTGGCGTATTATAGTCGAGAGCTCATTTGACTACGGGTGGTTGCTATTTTTATTAAAAAAATGGAGAAAAACAAATGTAAGTAGACAAATTAATAATTTTACATTTGAAAATGTGTTTTTTGCTTTTATTCCGAACTAATAAATATTTATTAAAGATTTTTATGAACTATTTTATGTCTACATATATTTTCCAGAAAGTGAAGAATCGTGGCCAAATGGAGTATCCTGAATCGCCTGAAATGTACGCATTGACTGATTAGTTTATGTTGTTGATTTTACATGAATTTTACCTAGTGCTAGCATACATGTATTTGTTTCTCCTTCCCTAGATCGTTGTTCAAGGAACGGCTTTTTGTCCCAATTCGTCCATTTGAACGATCCAGGACGTCTTGCAATACGTCTCCGCACTTAGACTAGTTTAATCCAAAACTAATTTAAATGCTTCTTTAGAAAGTTCAAATGTTTTTTTTAAAGTTCATGTATTAAAAAAGCATGTCACAACACTTGCACTTTAGTTATTTAATTTTTAAAATATTAGGAATTCAGTAGCTCTAAGATTTGAAACTATCAAGAATTATTCTGCGAGCTGATGACAAATTGTTAAATTATCCGCAATGCCCTTTTTTTCACTGTCGAAAATTAAATCCACTGAATTTATAATTTATTGAAATACAAAATTATCGTTTAAAAAGAAACCAAACACTTAACGAAATTTCCTTAATTGAAATTTTATACTTGACACTTGGTATTTGACATTTCAAATGTGCGTTGGAATGCATTCCATGCGATGGGTTGTCGTGTACATCGCATTCGACTTCAGGAATATCTATTTGAATGCGATTCGACTCTTAAGACGACTATGAATACGGGTCGAAGTACGACATTAGGAATTCGGGTGATTATTTCCATGACTTTGGAAAAGGATAACATCATTTGAGTCATCTCCGTAGCTGTAAAGGTAGTCTGATTGTTTGGGGAACAATTTACTACTATACAACTTGCGAGCTTCAGTTTCTCACATCAAGAGCTTTAGGCGTAGTTTTATACGATGTGCGATATGTATGACACAAAGTTGTAAACTTTTAATAAACATATATTAAGAGAGACGAGCAGAGGTAAGATAATAATTTTAAACCTATTCAGATGAGCGGCAGTGTGTATAATAAATAATTTGTGCAATTAGCTCTTTAAAACAAAAAAAAACCAAAGGAAAAAATAGAGAAGTTTAGTTTAGTTTAGTTTAGTTTAGTTTGCAATCATTGTAATTCGACAACTTTTACAATCAAGCTTGGCACTACACTTTGGCCATCACTTTGCACTAACATTTGGGAACTAAATTCTTGTACAGGACGACTTAAAGTAATTCTCCCCGAATTAAGCTAACTGTATTGTTATCTTTCTGTACAAATATGCTACCATATTCGAAATGATATCGTAAATCGATATTTAGAATGTTTTTCGGATTGGACTTCAACAAAACTAAATTAATGCAGTCAAAGCCGAGTTCCTATAAAAAAGCATAGAATATTTTTTTCATCGGAAATAGGCCAAATGCGGTTGTCCTGAATACATTTGTGGAATTCCAAGATTCGATACAGGACATGTTATACAAATAAGTTTTGAAAATGCATCTGTTGACTCGACATTTGGTTCGACATCGTGGTCATAACTTTACGATCAGTCAGTACTTTCTTAAGTTTCAAAAGTGTTCTTTTCGTCACAAGTCTTTATCTAGGTATACAATTAAATGACTTATAACAAGCTATCCCATGTACATACTTCCTTAGCTTAGACTATTTACTTATTATATGGCTGCTTTCTTGTTTTTTTTTTTAAATTTAAAAATGCACTTGTTATTAAGAGAATTGTATAAAACTTATTTTTAGACACATTTCCTCTAATTTAAAATATTAAATGTGCGCTTATACTCGTACAATATGAATAAATAAATGTTTTTTTCTTATTCATTTAACAATATTAAATTTGTTGCATTACAAGGTGTTAACTTTTTTTAAATTAAATATTACTTTTTCTTTTATAAGAAAAGGATTCAAATTCTAAAGGTAGAATGTTAGAAACCGTTATGCACTTGAGTGAAATTTATTGGTCGAATCGTAGATCTACAATACTATGGAACCGCTCTTTATCAGCTGATGACTAGATGCCAAGTAAAAGTAATCTTCACATTACTGGGCGTATATCACATGCAGCTGTGCAACAGGCTTTAAAGAATAAAGAAGTGGAGAACACAACATATAAATCTGGTCAAAACAAGCAGTCCTATCAGTACGTGTATATTATGTACAGTGGCGAGCATATAAATAGGGAAAAACAACCAAAGACAGTAATTTCTGTGTGTTTTGCTTAAACTTTAAACAATTGGAAAACTATCAATTTTATTTTTTTAGCAGTATACATTTTAGGTGTAATATTATAAGGTATCTTATAACATCAGTTACAGGAATAATTGAACTTAATGAATGAAGAAAAATCCTTATTTCTTGGAGAACTTTAAAACGCCATTTATACGTTCTTTCGCAAACAGAAATGTAGCCTTGAGATTTTTTTACTTATAATCGGCTTTTTCTTAATCCAAATACCGCTTAGCGACGTCGTACTGTGTGTACACTCACATTCAAGTCTTCTTGTGCCGAAATTTCAGCGTGAATGTAAACAGAGGTCCTGAAACGATCCTTTTCAGAAGGATCGTTGCATCATCCAATCAACACGCGGTGTAGTTTTTCGTGGTCTGGGATCGCGAGGTTTATTAAAACTGCTACCATAGCGTTTGACCTGTTCCAAAGCTCGATGACAAACATTAATTGATATATTTAAATGTTTCGATATTGCAGAGAGCGTAATATCTTCACTTCTTAAACGAAAAATTTCTCGCCGCTGTTCAGCCGTTATGTTTTTGCCACGTCCCATTCCTATAACATCACAAATCGAGTTATTATGACTAGACAATAACAAAGCAATATTTATGTAAACATTACATACTGAAAATTAAACATTTTCACACAGAACTTGAGCACAAACTAAATACAATACAATTTCCCTATTTATGTGCTCGTACCAATTTAACACTTGGCACGGTATTTTGTACCTGTACCGGGAAACGTAGACCAAAATATGTTATGCAGGTTACAGTTAGTTCTAAAAAATCTGTTTTGATGATAAACTTCGCATTTTAGCCAAGCTATTTCCTTAAATGCCTGTATATGGTGCTTTGAACTATGTTGACTGAATTTCCCTATTTATATGCTCGCCACTGTATGTGGAGCTTAGAAATAGACGGAAACACTCTACACTGCATTGGCTATGCAAACGACATTAGTATGAAATCCTGAGAGAAGTTTAATGGTACATATTATACGCTTTGAAATCAACCAAAAACTTTACCAAGACTAGTATCATAAATTGTTTGTCACGGAGAACTTGATCTACAAAAAGTATTTATAAGGAAATTAGATGTCAGCCGAAAAATGCAAGACCCTGAGCATGTTTCCTCATTACGCATGCTAAGACTTTGGTGCTTTGTGTATGCTTTGATCACTACTTCTCCATCTCTAATACTGTTTTTCATTTAAAACTATATTCTAACAGATTCTTTAGCAAACTAAAAAGCAAATCAAAAAAAAAACTATTAAATAAAGGACCGGTTTCCACGTTTTCTTTTTAATTTAAGATCAACAGTTTCCTCTATTTACATGGGGGAGTGGGAGGTTTGTTTCTTTCATTTCTGAAAATTCGTTAATGAAAAATAAATATGTGTATTCATATGTCTTTGTACTACGAAAGGATTTGTTCTGATCCTTTTGTGAAAAGAAAATTTTCATCGGGTGGGAGATCAAAAAACAAAAAAATGTTTCCTCCTACTATCGAGGATTATAAAACTGATTGATTCCTAAAGCGTGCTTTTCTTCGTGGTATTTTTGAAGGATATGTGTTATGACTGTCGTTGTGTCGTTATCACCGCCGTAAATCCGTACGGAGTTTTCATTTTCCAATATCGCAAGGAAAGCTAAAAATAAGAAAAAAACAAAAAACAAAATCATCTAAGAAACAGAGATAAAACGATCGACCTACCGAAAAACACTTTGGGACTACTTAGGCTCATTTGAACTTTGGGCAGATCAATGATCGCCTTTAAAATCGGTGAATCTTTCGACAAACCATCACGTAATTCGATTAAGCTGCCACTTCGATTACCGCAGAGGTATTCACAGGCGGCCGCTTTATTATTGCAAGTTTTCTTTAAGGCTTTTAGCACTTCTTTCTCCTCGAAACCCATTTCGACAAGGGAATTAACGGTATCCCTTGACGGAGGTATCTCCCTATGACTATAGATACGTACAACTTCTAATAAAGCTTCGGTGTTCGCAACGATGCTCTGAGGAGAAGGGCAAATCTGTTAGTTGTTAGATTAGAGAAATAGATAGAAATTTTACATTCTCTACACTTAGCGTTGACGCGGCGCAGGTAGTTGAACGATTCATGCTATCTTCGTCGCTGGGTATGTCTTCACTTTGATGCTGAAGCAACCATTCGAGAGTTTTTGTGTAAACGCCGCTGGAAAATAAATAAATTAAAGAAATAGATTCAATTTAGTAGTCTGATCATTACTGAGTATAAGAATAAGATTAGTTTACAACAGTTGAGGCGGAGCAGAACGCAGTTAAGCCTAGTACGCTGCTGATGCGAAACGAAAAATCTCATACAAAAGTGACACGACGAAATCGAAAACGGAAAATTTCGTCGTGATTTTCGTTTTGCAGTACGCTGTTCCGCTACGAAATTATGCTGATGGTGATTGTATTAGATAAATCTCTCCACTCAGTTTTCGCACAGAATTTATTGTCCGGAACATTAATTCCTTGCGAAATGTTGACGTTTGTATTTTATTCAAATTTTATATTTTCGGTTTCGTGTTTGTTTCGTTTTTTTTCGCTTTTTTTGTGCGGGATGACAATATCATTCTTCCGCGAGGGAGCCAGAATTGAAGCGGGTTTTCATAGGCATTCTTTCCGCTCAAATACGACCGAAGTAAAGGAATCGTACACATTGATTGTCGGCCATGGGAAAGTGATTCGCTATTTTGTTTTGCAGAGCGTTGCAGGTTCCTCCAGAATCATGACATAATATTTTGTTTGTGTTTTGTTTTGTTTTTTCGTGCTTTTAATAAAGAATGGGAGTTCTAAAAAGTGGAATTATGTAGTTGTTTATCATTTAATTTTTTTTTTTTTGTTCAATGTATTTAAATTATTGTCGCCTGTCACTATTGTCAGTTGGTTTTTTTATAGCAGCTGATTGAACTCTCCGTAAATTTTTTCCGTTGATATTCCGCAATCTTTTCGCACTCAATTTGGAGACCACAGGAAAATTTCGTTTCGCATCAGCAGCGTACTAGGCTTTACGCTCAAAACCTTCGTCTCCACAAGATATTTCTGATGGCAGGATTTCATTGGGAGAAAAAAAAAGAGAAAAGAAAAAAATGGGACGCCATATGGCATGTGAAAAATCCTGCTATTGATGGCACGCTATCGGCATATGGAGGTCTCCATCAGCCATTTTGATAGCTTGCAATCTCTTATATTTTCTCTTTTTTCTCTTCCAATGAAATCCTGCCATCAGAAAGGTCTCGTGAAGACGCGGTGTTACGATGGGACAGAAAAAAACTCTACTCCAAGGATACATTCATTTCTCGTATGTAAGGCGATTCGGTGTTAACACAATATCACTGTAATATATAAATGTGAAAGTTTGGATGTTTGCATGTTTGGGACTCAATCACGCCTTAACGGCTCAACAGATTATTATTATTATTATTATTATTATTATTATTATTATTTAAAAGCTAGGCTAGTAATTGAAATTACTAGTTAGCTGGATAGCCATAGCAACAAAGGCCTTCGGCCAGTTAATTACAATATTAGATGAGGTTGAACAAGTTTGTTATTTTGAGAACGTCTATTATAATTTTAGTATTTTTTGGATTGGGGTTGGAAAGGAGTTCTTTGGGGTTGTTTTGGGGAAGGAGTCGGAGTCTATGGTTGTGGAATGCCGGACAGTCGGAAAGAATATGGTGGATGCTGATATGTGGGTGGTTGCAGTAGGGGCAGTGAGATGGATTGTTTTTATTGATGTAGTGTTCGTGTGTGAGTTTGGTGTGACCGAGTCTAAGCCTAGTTATTTTAGTTATTTCGATACGGGATATTTTAGAGGGTTCTATATTATCTGTGTAATCTTTGATGGACAGTTTATTTTTATTTATGGTTCTGTACCATTCAGATGATTTATGCCAGAGTAGTAGTTGGTTAGAGTTAGCTTGGTTTTTAATATGTTTGTTAAGGTCTCGATGGTTGAAGTTAGGAGAGAGAAAGGATGGAGTTCTAAGAGTGTCTTTGGCGGTTTTGTCCGCGAATTCATTGGCCGCGATCTGAACATGCCCTGGGAGCCTGGGACCCATATGAGCTTGATATTGGCGGATTTTTGGTGAAGGAGATTACGTACTAGGGAAGGGTAGTAGGTTTGGTTATTAACGTTGGTGATTGCATCGATGGACGATAGTGAGTCAGTGCAGATGGCAAATTTTTTGTGTATTGCAGGGCTTTTAGGATGGCAATTATTTCGGCGGAGAATATGGAGCTGTACGTAGGGAGTAAGAAGGAGGAAATCGTTTCATTTTCAGAAGTGACGCTAAAGCCTATGGTGTTTCCTACTTTGGAGCCGTCTGTATAGATGAAGTAGAAGTCGCTTAAGTTATTTTTGAGTTCGAGGAAGTGGGCTCGAAATATCTCCGGTGGGGTATGTTTTTTTTTCTGGGCTCTTAGAGATGAGATAATGGAGTAAGGATTGAAGAGCCAAGGTGGGGGGAAGGAGGGATGGGGTTGGATGGGTTTCTGAGGGATGTCGATATCATTACAGAGGTTTGTAGAGTGTTCAATACAGGACATGATTTTTTTATTTTTTTTTGGGTTTTCTTATTATTTTATTAAGGGGGGAATCATTGCAGTATAAAGTGGGTTTGTACAGCTTAAGAGTGGATTGGTAACATAGGGTTTCAATCGTTGGCATTTCCGCTTCGAACAGGAGGTAGTTAATGGATGTTGAGAGCTTTTCTAAGAGCAGTATTATATATGGATTTGATTTTGTTTAGGCGGGATTTGACGGAATAACCGTAAAGGAAGAGACCGTATTTTATTTTGCTGACTATTATAGATTGTACGATAGAGGTTAGGGTGCATGGGTTGCAATTGAGTTTTTTGTAGGTAAGCAATTTTATTATATTTAGCTTTTTTTCCAGGGATGGGCGGATATGTTCGATGTGCCCGTTCCACTTATAATTTTTTTGGAATACAATGCCCAGGATTTTAAGTCTGTCGACTTTTTCTAGCGTGATATTGCTTGATAGGATATTGCAGGAGCATTTGTGTTTCCGGCAGATATAGAGATGTTTGCTTTTGACTAGTGATAGTTTGGCTCCAGAGTATTCGCACCAGGATAGTATGTCTTGGAAGGTGGAGTTAAGGTCGATGTCGGAGTTGGAGGTTTTTTTGTTTAGTTTTTTGATGATTGTAAAATCGTCGGCATATGCGCAGAATTTGATTTCTTTGTGTAGGGATAGGGTGTGGGAGAGTTTATTGAAGGCTATAAGGAAGAGGGGGACGGATAAGGGAGATCCTTGGGGGATACCGTTGTGGAGAGGTAGAGGAGACGATAAGGAGTTTCCAATACGGACCGAAATTTTCCTATTTGTCATAAAATTATATATATATCTTATGATATAGGGTACTGCATTCCATATTTTCAGTTTGTTCGATAATTGTATGTACGTCAATTTTATCGAAGGTTTTTTGTAAAGTCAAGGGAAACGAGAGAAAGGTGGCTTTTTTTTATAGAGCGTCTGTAATATGGTGGTTTAAGTATAGTAGAGAATCGGTTACAGATTTGCCTTTTTTGAAACCAGTTTGGTGACTGCTGAGAAGTTTGTTGTGGGAAACAAATCACCATTTTTGCTATTATTTTGTCGAGCACTTTGGCGTAGCAGGGATTAGGGGAAATGGGTCGGTAGGATTTCGGGAGGGATTTGTCGGAATAAGGTTTAAGGATAGGGATGACTCTACTGTTTTTGAATAGTTGTGGAATGATACTATGGAAAATGGAGTTGTAGTATTTCAGGAGTCGAGCTTTCGTGGAGGGGGAGAGGTTTTTTATCATAGGATATGATATTCTATCGTTGGCTGGGGTCTTGCCTCTTAGATTATGTAATGCTGAGTTGGTTACTGCATTTTTTGATGGGCGGTACGAAATGGTAGGGGTAGTTGAGAGTTTATTTTGGCAGAACTTTGGGGGGAAGTTGGAATTGTGGGATTCTTTGGACCAGAATTCAGCAAAGTGGTGGGCTAGGCTGAGGGTGTTTGTAATGTTGGTGTTGGCGTGATCTGAAGGAGTTATGGAGTGTATGGACGAGAAGGTTTTAACGCCACAGAACCTTCTTATGCTGGACCAGATTTTGGCAGTAGGGGGTTGATTTCTGAGGTAAGTTTGTGGATGGAGTCGGTTTTCGCAATTTTTATTTGTCTTTTGAGCCGGGCGTTGGCTCTTTTATAATTGATTATGTTATCGGTGGAAATGTTGCATTTTAGGGATTGCCAGTCTTTTTTTTTCTGTTTTTAACTGGTCCAGTCCCTTGTTCCACCAAGGGACTTTCTGTCTTGTCGTCGAGAAAGAAGTTTGGGGGATTGCGCTTTGAAGGGTAATTTTGTGAATATTAGCTGCTTCTTTGTTAAGGTTTTTACTAATGGGGTTTTTACTAATGTCTAGAAGATTTTGGTAGATGTCCCAGTTGGCTTTGTCGATTTTAAATTTGGGTCTTCTTTTAGGGGGGAAGGAGGTCGTGTGGAACATGGAAATGATAATGGGGAAGCGATCACTTCCACAAAGATCATTGAAGACGTTCCATTTGGCGTCGACAGCTAGATTCGGGGAGCAGAATGAAAGGTCGATGTGGGTAAAGGTGGAGTGGGTGCTGAAATGTGTGGGGGATCCATCATTAAGAAGTTGATGCTTCGATTTTGTTAGAAACTTGGAGATGGTGTTGCCGCGATGGTTATTTTTGGGCGAGCACCAGCTAGAATTCCAGCTATTGAAGTCGCCTAGTACTAGACTTGGTAGGCGTTGGTGGTCGCGGATGTTTTTCAGGTTTCCAATGTTAAAGGTTTTGTGTATTATAGAAAATTTAACCTAAGATGTTATTGTGATGCTAAGGGCTTCGAAGTCATTACCAAGGTTATTCTGGTTGCATTGTATCGAAGTGTGAATTAGGAAGGCAATTCCACCATAGGGGTTAAGGGATAGGTTTTGGGGAATAATGTGGTAGTTCACTGGAATGGGGATATTATTTGTGGATGTAAGGTGTGTTTCTTGTAAAGCTATTATTTTAGGAGAGATCGATTTAATAAGTATTAATATTTCATTATAGTTGTTTAGATAGCCTTTGATGTTCCATTGGATTATTTTTATTGCTGGTATGATGGGTTGGAGATGGTTTCCGCTGGGTGTGGTGTTTCGGGTACTGATGCGACCCAGCCATCCTGAATTTGAATTGCGAGGGCCCAGTGTTGGGCCCGGGATGAACGGTCTGAGGATGGCAGGGTCGTTAGCGTTATTGGTGTTGGTTTGGTTTTCAGATTGTTGAAGCTCCGTGAAGAGTTTTGTGTTGTTGGTATATTGTTTGTAGGCGATTCAAACAACAGTTCAGCTAAGAATGTTCTTTATTACCTCTATTCTTTCTTCTTTATAATGTAGGTATGTAGGTACATGGTAAAGTGTTAAGCATTACATAGGTATGGCAAGAGAAAACTGTAACGAGAGTGGAGACATTTGGGCAGATCACGCGATATCGCTTTAACATTAGTTATGTATGCTAAATCATTACATAAGTACTAACAATTACAGTAGGGTCAAGAAAAGTTCGGACACATTTTAACAATATGCCTACAGTTCGACCAACCTGACCGTGCAATCGACCCGTTTGCCTTCACTCTCTCAGTACAAAATAGCAAAATTAAATTTTATGGTACATTCTCAAAATATTCAGAATTTTACATTAAAAGATACAATAGATAGATTTAAATGTAATTTATACTTATCTAATAATTTATTTTATTTATTTTATTATATTTAATTTATGTTTATATAATTTATAGTTTGTTTGTTTTACTACAAAGCACAAACATAATATATAGTTTATTCAAAGGAAATAATGATTATAAGAATAATAACTATGCAAAAACCAAATACAAAAATGTATGTACATATTTAATGTGATAGTGTAATGTAATAGTGAATGTAGAAATCTCACTCGGAAAAATGGTCTGGGTTCTATCTGATAAAGAAATGCTTGGACGTATTACGTTAGTCAGCATCTAATTTATGGCTTCTTTTTCCATCAGCATAAGCTAACCCGACGATTGCACTAGAAAAGGTCTCATATTGACAGGTGAAGATACACCTTTATAGGGCAATCGTGTCAACTGCAAACCATCGATATCAGTTATGACGTAACGATCGTTGGATAAAACTTTTTTAACTTCATAAGGACCTCTGTATTTGGCGAAAAGTTTTTTTTATTAATACCAGGAGTAGTTATAATATTCTTAGTCATAATATAGTCACCCATTTTGTACGATTGTGGTGGTTTGTGGCGCTTGTCATAATATGCCTTATTATATGACTGGCTCTTTTCAATGTTTTCTATAGCCTTAGCTCTAACGTCATCAAGATTTGCTTGTTTTTCTTCCAACCTTTCCCCTAAAAACTCTTTTACCCTATCGCATAACATTCCCTTTTGGTTTCTTCCGAATAAGAGCATACTAGGAGTAAAACCGGTGCTTCTATTGACGGTGTTATTAAGAGCAAACTCGACTTTAACTGTGTGCTTATCCCAATCACTCGTCGTATTAGCATCGCATTCTTTTGTCAACATAGGAACAAGTATACTGTTAACTCGTTCGACTTGACCATTCGCCTGAGGAGAACTTTATAAAACCATCGACTATAAGGAAAATATGTTTTTTCTTTGCGCTAGATTTTGCTAAAGGACCAAGGTGGTCAACATGTAAGGTGTCAAAAGGGGTATCACCTTTTGGAGTAGAGTATACATTTAAGACAGCCCTTAATGTATTCTTTTATTTTTTCCTTCATCTTCGGGAACCAGTAGCTTCCTGAGATATGTTCGAAACACTTTTCTAAGCCTAAATGGTACATCGCTTCGTGGTGCGTACGTATAATTTGATTTTCCAGCTTGGAAGGTACATAAAAGAGGACTTTATCCTTAGCCTTACGATAAATTAATCCATCTATCATTTCGAATATGGAACTTTCGGCCTTTTCTAACTCTGAAGCAATAGCAAGTATTTTCGGATCCTGTTTCTGTGCGGCTGCTAGCACAAACTCAAATGATTCATAATCAACGTGGAGAATATTGAAAGACCTACTTAGGGCATCAACATGTAACATACGATTCCCCTTTCTATGTTCTACACTGTAATCAAAACTTTTTAGCTCTAGAGCCCAACGAGAAATTCGCGGATTTAAAGATTTTTTCTGCAAAGTTAAAGTTAGTGCCTGTCAATCAGTAACAATTTTGAAATGTATACCAATCAGATAAATATTAAATCTACGTAAAGCATATATAATCGAAAGAGTTTCCAACTCATAGCTGTGATATCTACTTTCTGATTCTGTAGCCCGTTTTGAAAAGTAGAACACTGGATGAAACTTATCATCATTCTGCTTCTGCACTAAAACTGCACCATATCCGATACTACTTGCATAACAGTGCAATTCGGTAATATTATGCGGGCTAAATATAGATACAACTGGAGCTGCAATAAGCTTCTTCTTTAATGTCTCAAAAGTTTCGAGTTCGGTGGGGCCAAACGTAAACGGCGCGTCTTTTTTAAGAGATCATACAGTGGCTTTGCAATATTTGGGTAAGCTGAAAGCTGCCCATCTATTGCAAATAAGGTCATTGGAAGAGGCATGCTGCGAATTCTTAACAAAGCAGCTTGATACGTGTAACGTTCTCGGTGTCTTATTTTTTGCAGAGCAATACAACATTACATACCTATGTGAGTATGCTTTTGAGTTTGCTGTACAACATTTAATGGAGTTGCGGCATAACGAGGAATTCTTTTCTTTGGATGTCCATCAACTCAGCAAGCTTATCTCTAGTGATAACCTACGTGTTTACTCTGAAGAGGAGGTGTTCGATAGTATTTTGTCATGGGTGAAACATGATAGAGGTCAACGGGAAATATGCATTGAAGAACTTTTTCCGCATCTTCGATTGACATCGTTACGGCCCAGTTCACTGCCAATGCCGTGGGGCCAGCTATCCAGTCCAGTAAATGCAAAGAGTTAATTTACAAATCATAGAAATGGCATTGTTTGCCAGAATTGCGACAGTCATTACAACCATAACACCAGATCAAGCAAAGGAACTTAAACGAAGCTTTTATTGCTATCGATGGATGGGACATCGTCGAAATCGTGATGGTTTACAGTTGTAGTATGATGACCTTTGCCTTGACGGATATGATGACCTTGACCAGATGCAGCCAGATTATCTTCAGCCCGCTTCTGCAACACCAAACCAATTTTTCCCAGAAAATTTATAGAATAACAGGATAACTCATTGAAAACTTTTTTACAACCAAAACTTGCAAATTAATAATTAAATTATCAAACAAAATTTTACTACTAATACTTCCCAGCACATCGAGCGGACTGTTGTTAACTCCACAGTAGTTTTGGTTTCCCAAGTCTGCTTTCGTTGCCATGGATGGCGGTATGAACTGCTCCTGCATAAAGCTAATAGGACTCCCCGAGTCCAGCAACGTCAACAACGTCATTGAAGTTTCCAAATTCTCACTGGTAAATTGGTAGTTAATATAATTCTCAAAATCATTGCAGTCAGCCATGTTTTGTTCAAGTGTTATCACTGGTCTCAACTTCGTACAGCTCGTAGAAATGTGGCCTTGCTCTCCACACTTGAAACAAGTTATAGGCCCCTTATTGAATTGCTTACGATTGATGTTACTTTTAGCTTCAGAGAATCCGTTGTCATCTACCTTCTTGGACTTACTAAATGATTGGTTGCGTTGGAAATTAGACGGGCTACTTCTCGCTGATTTATCACCATAATTGAATCGATAGCTGCTATTCAATTTCTCGTACTTGCGTAGTGCCACTTTTAATTCGGCCATATTATTAGCACTGTACAAAATGATCTTACGAATCAGAAATACCTCTAATTATGAACTGCATTAAATCCTCCTCTTCGACCAAACCATGAAATGCAATTTCTTGCATATTCAATACAAACTGCTGAGTGGTTTCATCTCGAATTTTTTTCCTATTGCGAAGTTCATCACAGACGTCTGCTTTTGTTACCATTTTCTTAAACTCATTCCTTAATGCGGGTTTCAGCTCCAACCAACTCCTTGAATTAATAGTTCTCACGAACAGTTTTGCTGTGCCTCTTAGAAGTCTTTCCGCATACAGATATTTAGTCCTGTCGTCCAAGTCCACTATCTCCGAACACTCTTCAAACTGTTCGATCCAACGTTGAATTGAGAAGTTGTCGTCGCCACTGAATATTGAAATGGAATCTTCGAAGTCCTTAAAATGGTAAGAAGTTGACGGCTGATTACTGCTTCCTTCCTCTCCCAGCTGAAGATCACGGAGTTGTTGTTGCTATTTCTTGTTTCTTGCTGCAGATTCGACGGAGTTTCTCCAATTCTTCATCGAGTTGATCCTCCTCTTCTCCATCGGTGGGCATGTGGCCGCTGCTTGGTGTTTTGTCGTTAGGAGTGTAAGAATTTTCTCGAATCAATTGAAGAAGTGCATCCCTTGTAAAATCCACCACTGCTTGCTGAAGACGAAGTCTAAGTTTGGGTTTGGAACCTTCGGTTGGTAACTTCAAGGATCTCAACATATCCCTAAGTACAACGACTGTTGCAGATTCCAGAAATTGTGTCCACTCCTCAGACATTTTTCTCGTCATTTTAGTTTACACCACGTAAAAACACTTGCCAACTGATTATTTCCGTAAGTAAACTAATTGCACTACTCAGTAAAAGAACAGAAAAAAAACTTGTCACACAACTATTTTTTTTTTTTGCACACGATCCCACTTCTGAGAAGTTGTAGGCGATTCAAACAACAGATCAGCTAAGAATGTTCTTTATTACCTCTATTCTTTCTTCTTTATAATTTAGGTATGTAGGTACATGGTAAAGTGTTAAACATTACATAGGTATGGCAAGAGAAAACGGCAACGAGAGTGGAGACATTTGGGCAGATCACGCGATATCGCTTTAACATTAGTTATGTATGCCAAATCATTACATAAGTACTAACAATTACAGTAGGGTCAAGAAAAGTTCGGACACATTTCAACAATATGCCTACATGTTTTTTGTTGTTGGATACGTTGAAGGAGGTAGTTAGTGGTTGGTTTGGTAGGTTGTAGTATGTGTTATCGCGTATGAGTTTTTGGGTTAGGTTTGAAATTGGTAACATTGTGTATTGGTTGTTGGTGTGTGAGGAATTTTTGTTGGATTGTGTGAAGATAGAGTGCTTGGTTGCGATTTTGTATGGGTAGTGGGTTGTGATGGTTGATATGGTGTTTATATGGACAGATCTGAGGTATTATTCTTGGTTGAAATGCGGCTTTTTATGACGTCGGCCATGGTGAGTTTACGTTAAAGATTTGCCAGGCCTCGCGGACCGTGCAGCGTCTATCGGCTTTGATTTTGTTGACCGACTTGTATCTAAGGAATGTTGGGCAAGCAGGATCGTATGAAGTATGGTTGTCTTCTTTGCAGTTTACACAGTATACACGGGTACATTCTTCATGCGGTGGAGGGAGGCAACATTCTTTGCAGGTCGCCGCGTTTGTACAGCAATTTTTTGTGTGTCCCAGTTTTTGGCAGGAGATACACCTCCGATGGTAGATTTGGGAAATCAGAGTCTTTTAGTTTTTGTAATCCGGTTTAGACGGCACTCCCCGAGTGTTAGTTATGAAAACCGGTTTTTATTAGGGGGTTCCGTACCCCCTTTCATTTTGGTTCGAAAAAAGATTCTTTTCACTGAAAGATTGTTAATGAGATTGAATTGATTCACTTGATATAAAGAATTAATTACCGCGTGGGCGGCAGAAATTTGAAACTACAAGTGTAAAGAAACGGTTTTTTTTTTGTTTTCACTCTCGCAC
Organism: Brachyopa scutellaris; assembly: GCA_949775065.1. Classification (NCBI taxonomy): domain Eukaryota; kingdom Metazoa; phylum Arthropoda; class Insecta; order Diptera; family Syrphidae; genus Brachyopa; species Brachyopa scutellaris. Next base: position 102,928,198 of record OX459112.1, read on the forward strand.
TACGAAGTCACACGTCTATACGCGGCGTTTGCCAGAATGCAACTGCGGCTCAACAGATTTGGATAAAACTTCCTGGATTAGCCAATGTGCTACTTTTCACCCCGAAAATATAATTCCTTAATTCCATAATTCGCATTTTCCAGTTTAAGCTCATATTATTTTTCTAATTATTTGTTGGGTAAACTATTGTCATTGATCGTCAGTCTGTTGATAGAGTGGGTTGTTCGTGTAGTTATTATGCTCTTTTCTTAGACCATAACCATCGCTATTGCTTACTCTTTTATTTTCATTCTTCCCATATGCGCATTGGTAGGTAAAACCATTGTCATTGACATTGATCGTCAATCCAGTAGTCTGTTGAGAGAGGGGGTTGATCGTGTAGATATTATGCTCTTTTCTTCGGCACATACATATAACCATTAACCATCGCTATCGCTTACTCTTTTATTTTCATTCTTCCCATACGCGCATTGATGCCTTGATGCAGTGTTCCCAGATTGCGGGGAAAAGGCAACGCGTATTTAAAATATTATTTTCGAAATCACAAAATCCTTTAAAATAAGTCACCAAAATGCATATATATTCGCTGTCGACGAATGATGTGTTTTACCAGACAGCGTAGGAAAGTATAATTGGTTGGTTGGTTTGAGAGCCTGAGAAGATATATTTCCTCTTCACGTAACGCGCGAGTCGGGCCCGTTGTGTTCCCCTCAGGAACTGTGTTGAGAAAGAAAGGATTAGGGTTTGTGTTAATGAAGGGGGGAATGGAAAGGTTAATAGCAGTGAAGAAGAAGTCCTAATGCGACAAAAAGGGGAAACTCATTTAGAAAATCTGGGAACCATTGTCATTGATCGTCAGTCTGTTGCGAGAGGGTTGTTCGTGTTGGTATTATGCTTTATGGCACAAAAACCCATCGCTATAGCTAACTCTTTTCCACCACTGACATCCGTGGCTTAAGTGTTCAGGGAGTACATAGTTGCCGTAAGTGTACTAAAATAACTTTAAACCCGAACTATATTAGAGAGAAAACCTACATAAGCAACAAAAGGTCTGTTTGGTGTGTCGATAGTTTTTGCAATACTATGCTAACTATCATGGAATCATGACAGTTTCATGGCTCTCAATTTTTTTTACTCTCATTTGGCTCTCTCTTTGCGATGAATCATCTGCAAGTATCTGCAAGACCTTTTCGTCGGGTTGGACTATTGAACTCTGTCAAACCAAGCCATCTGACAGTTTGAGAAATGTCATAATCTTCATTGTAGTGGAAATCAAAAACAAAAGCTGTTTCAAAAGCGTTTGGTGCCTTTTGTTCAAGTTTTTTCTCTGGGAGAGGATATCTCTCTCATTGAGAGGATTCTACTATTTAACAGATATCAATCACTTACGCGAAAAAGACACACCAAACAGACCCAAAATATTTCTGCTGGCATTGCGATTCTCATTTTATGTAAGTAGAGGAGGGATGATTTTGCTGATATTTGCTGGCCGAACACAATGGTGAAGCTGCAGTTGAAGTATGCAGCACTGTCAAAGTTAAAATACAGGTAAAATCTATAGAGCAAATACAACGCGAAGTTACAGCTGTAGTATGAACATATATGTGCTGAAGCGCAAAGTTGAGCCAACTGCCATTCGGGCAGTTAGTTGTGTTTCGGCTTCATAAGCATGCATGAAGCGAAGTACCTGGGCATGCTTATAGATAAAAAATTGACTTGGAAATCACACATATTATATAAACGAAACCAAATAAAAAACAAATTCAGACAACTCTACTGGCTTCTAGGGAAGAACTCAAGGTTATCAACAGAAAACAAACTCCTAATCTACAAGACAATAATAAAACCTTTATGGACGTACGGGATTCAAATCTGGGGAACTGCCTGCATGACAAATATTAATATCATTCAACGACTACAAACGGAAATTCTTCGGACAATAGTAAATGCACCATGGTACATAACCAATGCAGACTTACACCGCGACCTAAACATCCTCACCGTAAAAGAAGAAATAAAAATGATCAGCAGACGACATCAAATAGCACTTTGTGACCACACCAACTCTCAAATACGAAGTTTACCTGAGCAGGAAATGAATTCAAGAAGACGACTAAAAAGACGCAAGCCCGTTGACCTATAAAATATTTAAAGTACTCGTATATTTATGTAAAAAAAAAAAAAAAAAAAAAAACAAAACAAAATAATAATAATAATAATAATAACTAAATAAATAGAAAATTGTGAAATAATTGTACATAACGTTAGAAATGTATCTACAGACAATGGTCTAAGTCTACAAATGTATCCCTTCAAAAACTTTAATAACAATTACTTAGTGTCATCATTAAGACAGATGTAATATTTTAATTTGGGGAATAAAAAAAAAAAAAAAAAAAAAAAAAAATAAGCATGCGGATGCAGATCGAGAGAAGAGAGGGAATGCACAATTTCTTTTTTTTTGTTACTTTTTGCATCAGTATTAGCATTGTATATAAAAGACATAGTAGTATCACTTGAGGAATTCGGGTTAGGTACATATGTATGTAAGTATATAAAGAATCTTTTGATGTAAAATAAGTGCAGTAGGTAGGTGCATTCATAACACAAAATGTACTTAAATGTATGTATTTTAATCGAAACTTACTTAGGTAGGTACCTACAAAGCGTAAATAAGGACTGAATGAAAACAAACGACTTTTTTTATCTACACCTGCACCTACTCATCCACATCCGAAATATTGCAACGTTGCAAATCCCTTATGCCCATAGCGAAATGCGATCAATTCAAATGTTGCACCGTTGCAAGTTCCTCATACTCTTAGCGAAATGTAAATGTAAAGTAGATTTCCAAAAAAAAAACTACCGACCTACCCCAAAATATGAATGAAATAAGAAAATCGTATATATATCACAGCTGTCCATATAGCATCAACGAATGAATGACACACGAACACGATTTCTCACATTCTCTATTTTCCTGTGTTCTTTGTTTTCATTATTCTTTTGCCGACTCCGAACGGCGAGTTGAGAAGCTCAATCGTGACAAATGAATTGTGTATGTGTGTGAATAATGGTTTTGACGTTTAGAAAAACGCTTGCGAAATAAAGTAAGAAAAAAGCTAAATTAAAGAGTGTTAAACAACTAAAAATATCCCAAACCGAAAATAAAAACGTGGATAACGATCTGATACTGGAAATAAACCACCACAGTAAAACCAAAGAAAATAAGATCTTTTAGAAAATTTAACAAATCTTAGAAAAAAGACAGTAAAATCAACAAACTGTAAGTAGACACATACATCAATATTTAGAAAATTATTATAGCCAGAAGAAGACAACAATACACCAACATCTGGGCAAAATCAAAACATAGAAAAATAATCAACGCCACCTACCGAGAAATAGAAAAACAGAGTTTTGGAAAGCTGAGCTGCCACTTCAACATGAATAAAGAAGAAATGAAAATGCTTCTGGATTCCTTCAAAGAAGATATACAAAATAATTTTAAAATACAATTAGGAAAACAAAAAGAAGATCTGAAGAAAGAGATTAAAGAAAGTAACGACAGTATAAAAGATGAATTAAATGAACTAAAGTTGAGTTTCAAAACAAAAATCGAGGAATTAGAATACGATATAAAACAACTAAAAGATACGATCGCAGAACAGCAAACTACGATTACGTACCAAGAGAGAACTCTCAGAGAAAACAACTTTCTCATCTACAACATCCAAGAAGTGGAACAAGATGAGGAGAAGTTGTATAATATCGTAAATAGATTCATAGAACACAAACTGGGAGTAAACATTTCTGAATCAGATATAAGCTATGCGGCCCGAATCGGAAGAAATAAAGGCACTGACAGACCGATAATCGTGAAACTAACCTCGCTCAGAAAAAAGAAAGAAATTATGCAGGCAAAAATTCAGCTAAAAGGCTCTAAACACTTTATCGGAAATGATCTGTCCAGAGACGACCGTGTACTACGTTCAAAATCCCTCAAAGCAGTTGCAGACCTGAGAGCAACCGGAGTAGAAGCCAAACTCAGAGGATACAAAGTTATAGCTGACGGGAAAATAGTAAACATTAACGAAACCAACACCGAAAAACCTACAACATCTGCCTTTGAGGATAACATACCGCTAGCGAAAAGAACAAGATCACCCGAAAAGAGTTACGAGGAGAAAACAAACGACAGCAACGAAATAAAAAAGAAAAGAGGAATAGAAAAAGGAAACAAACCATTAACAAGAAGCAACAATTAAAAGAAGAAGATAATATGAAACATATATAAATACTATAATGAAAGATAATACAAACAAATTATGAAGAAATAAATAGTAAATAGACATAAATGGATTTGAAAATAAACACACACACACATATAAGAATATAGTTGAAGTAAACACGTACATAAATTAACAAAACAAAACTCGCCAACACGCAATGGCAAGCGCGGCGTTTTAATAGCCAAACCCCTTCTAATAAACAAATGAATACATGTCAATTTCTGAAAATACAATACCCCAGGCAAGTAGAACAGGACGATGTTCAAAATCTTGCCCTGAAGCTTCTTCAGGCTGTCCCACGGATTCTGGGGGGGGCACTAGATTGATATATACAAATAACAACCAAATAAGGAAAAGAAATACAAATAGAAAAATCTTAAATATAGTCACATACAACACAAGATCTCTATCAAATAGAGAAAGACTACTTGAACTTGAAAATGAATTACAAAACTTAAACTGGGACATTCTAGGATTATGCGAAGTAAGGAGAAAAGGAGAAAAACAGATAACACTACATTCAGGACATGCCTTCTACCATAACAATGCCATTAACTCAAACGGAGGTGTCGGCTTTCTTATACATAAAAAACACGTCAAAAAGATCGAAAATATCAAAAGCATATCAAATAGAGTAGTGTACATTATTATAAAATTAAATAGCCGCTATAAACTTAAAATAATACAAGTATACGCACCAACCACTGACTACGACGATGAAGAGGTAAATATCTTTTACGAAGACATCGATCAAGCATTGGGTGAGAACGTGTGCCACTTTACTTTAATTATCGGAGACTTCAACGCAAAAGTCGGCAGACCATTGGATGAAGCTGAGATAGCTATAGGAAAATTTGGACTAGTGGGAAGAAACGAGAGAGGACAAATGTTAATCGACTTCCTACACCAAAACAACTTGTACCAAACAAACAGTTTCTTCAAGAAAAAACAACACAGAAGATGGACATGGGTTAGCCCCAACGGAACAACAAAAAACGAAATCGACTTTATCATAACAGACAAAAAACAAATAATAACAGACGTTACAACATTGAATAAGTTCGGAATAGGAAGTGACCACAGAGCAGTCAGAGCCACATTAAAAATAAATATAAAAAACGAACGGAGAAACATGATAAATAGAAAAATTGCGACGAAATGGACAAATCCAATTAACCCCGTAAGGTTTGAAGAAACGATATCCTCGAAACTAATCAACATTCAACGAGACGACATAGAACACTTAAACAATTCAATTACAGAAGCAATATCTCTAGCGCAAGAAAAATACTGCAGAAACGATAATAGAGGAAACCGTAACGAAAAACTTAGCAACACAACAAAGCTTTACATAGAACAAAGACAAGAAGCAAGAAAGGTACAAGACATTACCGAAATACGCAGATTAAACAAAATAATATCCAAAGAAATACGCAAAGATATAAGAAGATACAACTACGAAACAATACAGAAATGCTTAGAAGAAAATAAAAATATGAAAGTCCTGAGAAAAGCTGAAACAGACGGTAAAAACGAAATAGTAAAGCTGAAGAACGAAAATGGAGAAAATATATCAAATAAAAACGAATTACTAAAAGTTGCAGAAGCTTACTACAGAAAACTGTACTCAAGCCAAAATACACAAACTTCTCACACTGAATTAACCAGACACGACCTTGTAAATGTTGGATCAGAGGAAATGCCGGAAATAACTGAAGATGAGGTACGCAGATCTCTAAAGGATATGAAAAACAATAAAGCACCAGGTGAGGACGAAATAGTAGTAGATGCCATAAAAATAGGCGGTGCCAGTCTGGTAAAAGAGATAACAGCACTCTACAACATGTGCATAGAACAAGGACAAATACCAAACCAATGGAGAAACTCGTGCACTTATCTAATTCATAAAAAGGGAGACATCGCGAACCTGGACAATTACCGACCGATAAGCCTCCTCTCACACCTCTACAAACTGCTAACAAAGATTCTTACCAGAAGAATGGAGCGAAAACTCGACCAATACCAACCACGCGAACAAGCTGGATTTAGAAGCGGTTTTAGCACGAACGACCATCTACAGGCAATAAAGACAGTAATCGAAAAATCTATTGAATACAACCGGCCGCTGGTTCTTACTTTCGTAGAAAATAAATACCTAGTATTATGGAATCATTAAAGCAATGTAGAATAGACGGAAGATACCTTCGACTTCTCCAACATATATATGATACGGCCACCGGATGTGTCTTTCTGCATGAAAAAACCAACACTTATCGAGTAGAGAGAGGAATTCGACAAGGAGATACCATCTCACCAAAACTTTTTACAGCGGTCCTAGAGTACGCCTTCAAGAACCTACAATGGGAAAACAAGGGTATCAAAGTTGACGGAGAGTATCTAAGCCACCTTCGCTTCGCGGACGATGTTGTCATCATAACCGACAACCTCTATGATGCAAAGCTGATGCTAGATGAGCTCGGGGCAGCCTCAAAGAACGTGGGCCTAAATATCAACTTCGAAAAAACTAAATTCATGACCAACCTTGTTCCCAGTGGCAACATGGAGACAGCAGAAGGTATGATGATCGACCAGGTTTTTAAATACAAATACCTCGGTCATGAAATAAGAATAACGAGAGACAACCAAACCCGGGAAATCAAACGCCGCATCGGACTAGGCTGGGCAGCCTTTGGCAAAATGAAAAACGTGTTAAGGAGTGACATAGCCATGCGCCTGAAAAGAAAAGTGTTTGACCAATGTATACTGCCGGTTATAACATATGGAGCGGAGACCCTTACCCTAACAAGAGACACCATCAACAAACTGGAAGTAGCACAACGAGCGATGGAGAGAGCAATGCTGGGAATAAGCAGGAGAGACCGGGTTACAAACGAAGAAATCAGAAGAAGAACCGGAGTATCTGATATAACCACACAAATAGCAAAGGCGAAATGGAGGTGGGCAGGACACGTGGCAAGAATGACGGACAACAGATGGACAAAAAGGCTAATCGAATGGAGACCAAGAGAGGACCTGAGACACAGAGGAAGACCACCGGCACGTTGGAGTGACGACATCAAGCGAATACCAGCGGACAACTGGATCCGCACAGCACAGGACAGGACAGAGTGGAAAATATTAGAAGAGGCCTACGTCCGACTTTGGACAAGACAGGCTGCATGATGATGATGATGATGTTATATTTTTGCACGAATGGAAGGGACCTACAGTTTTTTGCCGACTCCGAACGGCGAGTTGAGAAGCTCAATCGTGACAAATGATACTCTTTGATGCTTGTCAGACATTCGAAAGAGTTGGGCACTGTGAAAAACTTTTAGGTGTTTGCGGCGGGATTCGAACCCAAGGCCACTGGCTCAGTAGTCCGATGCACTAACCACTCGCGCTACGGTGCCTACGATACGATTTCTCACATTCTTTATTTTTCTGTGTTCTTAATGTTTTCATTATTCTTGCCCTCTTTCTCTGAGAGATAATTTCGTTTAGTTTTTAGCAAAAAAGGCGCCACCTGGTGAGAAGACAGCCAGTTAAAAAATACTGCTTGATGATATGATATGATGATATGATACTATTAGTTTCATATACAATGGTATTAGGTTACCTTAAGGGTTAAGTCAGTAGGTACCCAAAGAATAAAGTTTTACCTTTTATTTCAATTCACGAATACTATATTTTAGTAGGAGTAGGAAGGCGTTGTTGAGTTTAAAAATTAATAAATAGTTGGTGATTTCAGACAGACCTTAGCAATTACACCACGATCAAGACCAATAGATGTTGCAATCGTTTAATATACAGGGTGTTTCCAAGTTTAATGTCAAGACTTTAGCAACTGATTCTTGGGTTTATTCTAAGAAAAAATTCGTTCTACAGCAAGGGTCTATCTCCAAGTTGGACATCATTAATATACACAAGAAAGATAAATTTTCTAGAGATCTGATGCAGTTGGATACAGCTTATGACACAACCCATGATATAAACGGAAACGCAAACAAAATGAATATGAATTTGAGAACTACAGTCAATAACAATATTGCAAAGAAAAAGATAAGGACGGGCAATAAGACAAAGTTATGGTTTAATAACACACTCAGAGATCTAAAAGCAAAGAAAATCGAGAAGTACCAATTAGCAAAATTTAGCAACAGCAGAGAGCAATGGCAGGAATACAAAATAATAAGGAACCAATATAAAGTCGAAATCAATAACGCTAAAAACCACTACGTAAACAACCAAATTAGGAATGCGAATGGTCAGAAGGAGATGTGGAATCAAATAAAACATCTAGTGCTAAAACAACAGAAGAACAAAATTAAAAATGTGTTATTTGATGGTGAAGATCATGAAGATGAGGCGTCTATTGCGAACAAATTCAATGAGTACTTTATAAAAAGTGTAAAAGAAATTGGTGACTCAATCGAAGACACTGAATATGTTAACTACATAAAACAGACAGAAAGCAGATTCAAATTCCGTCCAATAACAATAGATGAACTTAAATCAATATGTCAGAATCTTAAAAACAAGGCGGATTTCGAAAGAATAAGTCCGCAAATACTTACGGATAACTGGAATATATTAGGACAAACAATACATCAACTAGTGAACACATCACTTCGAACAGGAGAATTTCCAAGCCCATGGAAGGATTCAATGGTGACACCAGTCGAAAAAGTAGCGAAAACCAACAAAAGTGAAGAATTTCGACCGATAAATACGCTGAGAACGATTGAGAAAGTTTTAGAGATGGTGGTAAAACAACAACTGATGGAGTACGCCGAAGACAACAACATACTGTCAATATATCAATCTGGGTTTAGAAAGAATTACTCCTGTGAAGCAGCAGTAAACCATGTATTGAATGAATGGAAAGGTGGTGGGAATCGTAAAAAAACAATGGCACTCTTTTTAGATTTCAAACGGGCATTCGAAACAATCGATAGAGAAATTCTTTTGGCAAAACTTTACATGTATGGTATACATGATGAGGAGCTCGGTTGGTTCAGATCGTTCCTCACACATAGAACACAACGGACGAAAGTCAATAATAGCGTTTCAGGCTTTATCGATGTGGAACAAGGAGTGCCACAAGGGTCGATACTAGGGGCGCTACTATTTATAATATACATAAATGATATGCCAGAAATAATAAAATTCTGTAAAACAGTACTTTACGCTGACGACACTTTGATATATGCAGAAGGAACAGACGAAGAAGAATGCAAACGTAAACTAATGGCTGACATAAATAAATTGACCTCATGGCTGAAAATGAACAAGCTAAAACTCAATGAGCAGAAAACGAAGCTAATGGAGATAAACTTGAATGGCACAACAAATATCGAAATCAACGGAAAAGCGATCGAAAACGTTAAGAGCATAAAATATCTCGGAATGATCATCGATAAGAAATTAAAAATGCACGACCATGTAGATTACATCTGCAAAAAAATTGGTAAAAAAGTAGGGTTTTTTAAAAAGATCCGAAGAAGAATGGACTACATAACAGCTGTTACAGTCTATAATACCATCATCAAACCGCATTTTGAATTTTGTTCCTCAATTCTATTCTCATGCTGCAACCAGGGGCAGGTAGAATGGCTACAAAAACTGCAAAACAAAGCTATGAGGAGCATCCTGAGGTGCAACAGATTTACTTCAGTAAGGTACATGCTAGATGCCCTTATGTGGCTTAACGTTAAACAGAGGTTGGAGCTGAATACACTGTTGGCTGTTTTTAAAATAAAACATGGGGCTGCGCCAAGATACCTTATAAATGAAGTCAGGCATGTTGGTGATGTTCAACCCTACCAACTTCGGAATGCAAGTGACCTTAGGTTGAGAAGACAAAACTCATCAGCTGCGCAGAATACGATCATCTACAAGGGATTTAACTTATTTAACGCGCTTCCAAGTGAAATAAAAAATGACTATAATTTTAGATCATTTAAAAGAAAATGTACTGAATATGTGAAAAGACATACTTAAAATACGTAAGTGCAATAAGACTGGGAAAAAACAAAAAAAAAAAAAAAAAAAAAGTTTAGAATTTAATATTGATTTCTTTTACTATAGTTTGAGTGCGTGTGTTTTCTATTCTTTTTTAAAGTTTTATCTAATATTGGGAACTTAATAATATATTTTTTATTTTATATATAAAGTATTTAAAATACTAATTTTTTCATTTATTTTTCTCCCCACGAACAGTAGCAGGAGGTTTCCACAGAGCCTAATCCCGAGTATTCACTAGGGATAGGTACCTTCCGGCAACTGTCCGAGAAGAATGAAATTCTATCTATCTATCTATCTATCTATTAATCGAGAATTTAAGAAAACACCTACTTTGGTGTACCTTGACCCAAACTAACTCAAATATCAAGTAATTAATACGTCTGTTTTATGGCATGGGTACATACATATAAAAAAAAAACTCGGTACCAGGATAAGGAATGGAAGCGAATCTCATAAAGCAACATCCAATGTGTTCATTGGCGGACTAAGGCCGAAGTTTCTAACAGCTGTAACTTTGACAAATAGTAGACTGCATGCCTTTCATTGCCCTGCCATCTAGGATGTTCTTACTTTACCACCGTCAAACTAGTAATCCACCCATGCCCTTTCCGTACTCAAACTTACTTGTGCAACTTTAGAGCATATTTTGACTTCTCCGTTGGGAATCCCATGTCGATAAGGCACTGCAGTGTGTCGTTTTGATTACTTCGTCTATTGGCAAGCTTTTGTTTCAGTATGGACACCAACTTCTGAGAATATGGTCCCGCTCCGATTGTACACGCCGACTCTTGTGCCAGAGAAATTATTACTTTTCTCACATCAAACTGTAGCTACAAATGCACACAAAATTAGTTTTCTTCATAAATCTTCAAACCCCAATCTAATCTCACATCTGACTGCTGGAAAATCTCATTGATATCCATTAGACTCGTATGGTTGTTTGAGTAGGGCACATCCCTCGTTGCATTTTCGATATCCGATGGGGTCGGCGGATCCGCCTGCTTTGGTACCAGCATTTGTTGTGAGTAAAACCGTCGCTTTTGTAAAACAAACGTATCTTGGTCCACAACACCCAAATCATCTAGAGTGGCCTCCTCGTTGACCTCAACTCCCACTGATTCGGCTTTCAGCAGACGATACTTTGTAGCAAACAGCCAAGCGTCGGCAACTTCAAATGAAAATTCTCCACTCTCCTCGTACAGCTCCAGCAATACCTCCTGTTTTAGATCAACCAACTTCTTTACGGGATCAATAATAAACGCTAGTATCCGACCATTTGAACTGATTACGCGTACACGAATTTTCTCCTTTGGCTTACCTTCGTCTTCTGTGGCTGAACTTGATTTTCTACAAACAAAATAGATATAAGCTCACATACTTTTGTGGGAAATTGTTGAAAGAAAAATCTTAAAACCTTTTATTGAAAATATCTCGAATTTTTTTCATAATTTAGCTGACAAATAGGTTTTTCTCTTGGCTTACTTACAATTTTGAATGTTTGTGTGTGGAATTACTTTGCCCACTGAATTGGGATTGAAGTTGCGAACTACAGGCTGCTTCGGATGTGGAATGCGGGGCGTCTTTTTCGGATCGTTTATTGTTATTACGGGATGCTACCCATTTAGCACGGCGCTCAGCAAATTTCTCCCGCACCCAAGGGATCATGTCTCATGTGGGTGCTGTGGGGTTGTTTTTTAATGCACTAAACTCGTTTTTCCATATTTTCTGGTTACATTTATAGTTTCACCGATGGAAAAGAAGCATGGGTTTTTATTTTACACATATTTGCTGGTTTTTTTAATTCAATAAATTAAGTTTTTGTCTGAAATAAGGCTTTGTTTTCGTACGATTTGGATTATTTTGTTGTCAAAAATCATGACATTTTCCATTATTGGAAGGATAATTCTTTGAATACGCTGGAAGTTGTTCAGATTTTTTGCATGCGGATGAAATGGAAATGAGCTACAAGGGGGCCGTTACATTGTAAGATAATCAGCATCTGTTCAATTAAAAGATAGATGTATGTAGGTAAATTAACTAAAACTAGTTTCTAAGTAATAATAGGCGTGTTTTTTTTGTAACCTGTATAGGCTAAACATGTGTCAGCAGCATGTTTACCCATGTAAAATACAACAAAACCTAAGCCTGGATAATTATCGAGTCTTATTTTTGCACTGAAAGCTTTTTCGAAGTCCATATAGGTTACAAAAAAAAAACACGCCTAATATATACTCATTGCTTAATACCTAGTTTTATTACTATTATACACTTTGTTTGCCATATAGTTACTATTTAGAATCATACTTTCATGTTTTACAAGTGTCGTTTTTGGGGTTTCGAAGATAAGTTAATAGTTGAGTTTCACTAACGAATCCCTCAGAGATTTTCCTCCGCTGTCTCAGCAGAGATTTTTCTATTAAGTGGAACAACATTCTCCGCAGAGGAGTAATGTATCTGTCAAAATTAGTATTCTTCTTCAATAACTACGTTTTCCAGATTCATTTAATTGAACCAAATAATGCAGAAATTAAAAACATGAGAATTTTCTCACTTCACAGCATTTAGAACTATGAATTCCTTTCATAAAATGTCCAAAATAACCACATGCTCGGTTTTAACAGAAAGAGTGAGGAAACAAATCCAAAAAAATAAAGTCTCAGCAAATGCAAAATAATCTCCCTTTCCTCAGTTAATCGTGTTCCACTTGCGGATCGCTCGGAGATATCGGAGGCATTCGTAAGTGGAATTCGACTAATGATTCATGTGTTCGATCCGAGAGCGTGAAATTGGGCACATTCCAAAACTTAGATAGGTACTTGCAAATGCAAGTAGTTTATGGCCTCTGATTGGTCGAGAGCGCGAAAAATTTGACAGAACATCTAGTCTACTCATTGTGGTCAGGGACTGGATTTTAGTCAAGAAATTCTAGACTAAACGTCGAAAACAGCTGACTGATTTGCTTGAATGTACTGCGTGGCTGTTATTTGCTTATTATAAAAGGCGCGTTTTTTTTTTCAAATATATATAGACTTCGAAAAAACTTTCCAAGTTTTGTTTTGTTCTATTTTACATTGAAAACATGTTTAGTCTATATAGTTTTGAAAAAAAAACACGCCTAAAAATGAAAATTTAAGTAAATTATGAAAGATTTTATTTTTATATTTTTATTTTTTTAGTTTTTCATGCAGTATACAATCGACGAACTCTGCAAATCGTGCATCCTCTAAGTCGTCCATTAACATTTGGAAGTTTGTTTTTGTTGATAATAAATTTTTTGTGCTGCAATCACAATTCTCCAAACAATTTCAGAGGGAAAATAAAAGTAAATTACGTTTTTGACATTTGAACTGTCGAATAAATTATTTTGTCGCAGGGCCGTTCCGAAACTTAGATTGTTGCATTTGCAAGTACAGTAGATTCCGCTTTATTGGGACGGCGTATAATCGAGACAGCCGCTTAACTGGGACAAATGGTCAAGAACAGTACAGAGCAGATTGATTTTTAACTTGATTGTTATCCCGTTTATATGCAGAGTTGAAGCCAGCTTCAACCTAGGTTGAGATGCATATAAACGCGAGCTGAGTCGAAGCTGGTTTGACTGGACTCGACTGAGCTGTGAGATCTCGGTCGGGTTGAAAAAATGCATGTATACCTGGGTTGAGTGGTTGAACTGACAAGTTGTCTCTATGTGGGTGTGTGATCTCTATGTTTATGTTTTAGTTTGCCTTTGTTGGGATTTGAAAATCATTTTGTTTTGATTTCGTGTCTGTGGTTGCGGGTAAAGTGTATTAAGATATCTGTCAGTTCAACCTCGTATGAGAACTTCAACTATTCAACTCGGTGTGTTGAAATACCTAAGTTGAAATATCAGCTGAGTTTCAACTCGACCACTCAACTCTCCTTATAAACGGTGTGTGTCACATCGCATTATTGGGACAGCTGCTTAATTGGGAAAAAATAGATCTGGACCGAAGTGTCCCAAATAAGCGGAATCTACTGTATCTAACTTTCGGATTGCGCCCATTGATTGCTTTGCTTAGAAATAACATATATAAAAAAATTTGTACATATTAAGTGTGTTTGTTTACTTTTATTAACACAAATGGGACATCTGTCAATAGTAAAAGTGGGAGAAAATCCTTTTTTCTTCTTTTTTAACTATTGAATATTTTCACGCGAAACTAATTTTATTTTATTTTTCTAACAAATAATTATTGAGACTTCACAAATTGTCGGATTGCTGTTTGATAGATGTCCCTCAGTCACTACATGAATTAGATTAAGCACGATTTCTCAAGAGGGGACATTTTCTGACACTGTCATTTGGCTCTCTTCTCTTGATTTTTTACAGTTGAATGTAAATTTACGTATATAAACAGGTTACCAAACAGACCTATTTTAATATCTAAATGTCCCATTACCCGAGATTTATTTTCTAATTAGGGTTAATTGCATATGTATATACCAGAATCCAGGTCGAAATCACCTTAATGGTGTTAAAAATGTTAGCCCCCTTATCCTTCCCCTTAATTACCAGAATACAATTAATAAAATTATAATCACATATTTCTTAAGAAAGTGACAAAATAATTAACCAAATGAGGTTATCGAAATTCCATCTACCTGGCAGTGCTCACTTCAGTCTACATAAAACGAAACGCTCCGAATCGAAACATCATCTTTTCTCAAACGGCCATCTTGGTAAGCGGTTAACGTCAAGCGCTTTTGTGTGTTTTTTTCTCGCAATTTATTCGTTTTTTTTCACATAAAATTTATCCGTAAATTAACAACACGACGCACGCAAATTATTAATTAAATCGTTCTAAACAAAAAAAGTGCGGCACAACATTCGATATGAAATAGTTATTCAATGAAAATTCACAAAGTGTTAATGCAAGTCCCAAAGCAAATCCATCATCGCTAGCGAGGAGAAAACGAAAAAGTTCCATCGACCCACGACGACGACGAACCAATTTTCTCTTTAAAAAGAAAGAAAAGATTATAAATTTGCTGAAAAAGTAAACGAATTAAATTTGCGTTGCGTCAAGACGTTAAAAGAAGGCAATTCCACAAAAGGTTTGTTAAAACTTGGTGTTTCTGTGTTTCTTTTATATATTTGTGATGGTTTATTTTAGTTATTTTCGAAGTGCGTAGAGGTGGATCGTACTCCACCAGAGAAGACAACAAACGCAAGCAAGCGTATAGTACACATTGGTCGTGTTTTTCTTTAGTTTGTGCGTGTTGCGTTCCCTTTTGTGAGTGTCTTCGCTTTTGTTTTAAAAAAATCCGCCAGCAAAATTTGTTTAGTCACCTCTTTCCTGTGAATTAGTTTCGTTTTAAAAATTCGAAAGAAAGAATTGGCTATCGCTGAAAATTTGTTTGGTAAACCCTTTTTTTGTTACTTCCAACTTATCAGTGGTTTTGAATTTTCGATTTGCTATCGCTCGTTGCTCGGCTTCGACATTGGTAGTACATACGCAGTGCTAATCAGTAAATTTGCTAATCTGGAATATACAGCATAAATGCAAATAAATAAGTTTTTGTTTACAATAGTTTTTGCGAGGACGTGTTTGTGTGTCGGGTGTACATATTTTTGTTTTGAATTTGGATGTCTGTCTGTGGATTTCAGTTCGATGGCCTTCGTTGTTTTTTTTTTTTGTATTTTGGAAAAATCGAGATCCTGGTTAAACTGGTGTTGATTACTACTTTGCACCTTCAATGATTCATGAGTTTGTGTATTAATTCCAATGAATTTGTCCGGCTTCATTTGAATGGCAATGAGTCACTTAGATATAACTGAGCTTAGATATCACTCGAATCTTCTTCGCAGGAACGATTTCTCTGTCAAATACATACATTTTTGCAGATTTTTACAGTCGCCCCAAAGAGCAGAGATTCGAAAGAGATGATTTGCGACGTTCAATTTAGGTTACGAAGTTTCAAATGGAAGCAGACTTACCACAGATTATTTCAAACAGTATTCAGGATGTGTTTAGGGAATTGTATGAGGATTTCTGTATTTTAGACGCACGAGTCGATTTTCTTCAAAATAAAGTAAAGTTACCTTCAATAGATTGAATTGGGTATGTGAAAGAACCAAACCCTGCAAATTCAAGTCAATCCTACTTAGTATGCAGATTTTCTTTTGGGTTTTGACTGTCGCAAGCCTTTGTATTTTCCCATCCTATATGGTGTCCATTTCACCCAATAGGCAGGTTACCTTTTTTTAGTCTTTGCCTCGGTGCAGAATACGCATACGAAAACACACATGCACTTCAAGTTTCCTTCACACACAATGTGTATAAAATTAGACCAACTGCTGGCAGGTTTCCTATGAGTCCATTTTTTCTTATCAGAGTTGAAATGTGTGCAAGCGAGCAAGAAAATATTCCAATCATAGAGCAAAGAAAGCTTAGACTAAACCCACTTAGAAGCTGAGAGCTGAACGCATATTTTTATCTTCTGGACAACAAATTGTCCATTGTTCTTCGTCAGTTGTTTACTAATTTAGGAGGCGTTTCCATATTTGTTCTCTAAACTGTTTGAAAAGTCTGACTTTGTTTCCTTCTCCTGACCAAAGTCAAAAGATGTATAAAGAAGGCTGCTTCGTGAGTTTTATTCGTTACTATGCACTACCGATCGTCCTGTTAATTTGTAATAAACGAAATGATCGTGTATGTGCTTATTCATCAGCCAGCTTTTCAACTTGCTCTAAATGCCTTTCATTCGCTAAATATTTTAGTTCAATGTCCACATACAAAGAAATGAATATTTTTAATAGCCAAACTATGAATTTGAAACAGCGCTACGGTAGACTGGCAGCGCGTCTACAAGTCCAAACTACCTCTGACATTGAAGCAATTTTCGCATCAAATCTTTTATTAGACTGTCAACAGCAATTCCATCTGTGACCGTTCGGTTTAAATACAAATCACAGTCACTTGCCCTCTCAATTGGCATGCATTTAAACTGGCATTGGTTTTTTTTTTCAACCACTAGTCCTTTAAGACGATTCTAAAACTCTTCTCGTCTCTTTTTCTTTCAGAATTGTTAAAATTAGAATAAAAACTATAAAAACACAACAGAAACCAATCACACAAGACAACATGTGGAATGCTGACGCAAAACTTCAGACCACTCAACAGAATGGTATTAAATCATTGTCATCTGGATCCGCATCGGGTGGGGGCGCTTCGTCTGGCAGTAATAAAGCACAATTGCCGCCGAAAACACTGGGAATGACTTCAGCAATTAGTCTGGCCGAGCCACGTCTCGAGGATATGCAAAGGACAGACGAATTGCGTAATACCCTCGAACCGTATAAGGTATTCGAAACACAGGATGAGCTAAATCATCGTATGGAAATTTTAGCCAAGCTGAATACACTCGTCAAGCAGTGGGTGAAAGATGTCTCAATTGCAAAGAATATGCCCGAAGTTGCAGCCGAAAAGTTGGGGGGCAAAATCTACACATTTGGATCCTATCGTCTTGGAGTCCATCATAAGGGCGCTGATATAGATGCTCTGTGTGTGGCGCCACGGAACATAGAACGCACAGATTATTTCACATCGTTTTTCGAGTTGTTGAAGAAGCAACCCGAGGTGACAGAATGTCGCGCAGTCGAGGAGGCCTTTGTGCCCGTGGTTAAAATGAATTTTGATGGAATTGAAATCGATTTGCTGTTTGCGAGGTTATCACTCAAGGAAATACCAGATGATTTCGACTTGCGAGATGATAATTTATTGAAAAATCTTGATCCTAGATCGGTGAGAAGTTTGAACGGATGTCGTGTAACAGATGAGATACTTAGCCTTGTGCCAAATATTGAGAATTTCCGTTTGGCATTGAGGTCCATTAAACTGTGGGCGAAGAGTGAGTACATTTAAATCTTTTTTTTGTAAAGCAAATCAGTTTTGACCTTTGCGTTTTTTTTAGAACATGGAATTTATTCAAATTCGCTGGGATATTTTGGAGGTGTTACATGGGCGATGCTGGTAGCCCGAACCTGTCAACTTTATCCGAATGCTGTTGCCGCAACTTTAGTGCATAAGTTCTTTTTGGTATTCTCCAGGTGGAAGTGGCCCAACCCAGTCCTGCTAAAGCACCCAGAGAATATAAATCTTCGGTTTCCTGTAAGTCAAATAGAATGGTTTAAGATTTCGAGAAAATTTGATTAAGAATCTTGTTTTTAAGGTATGGGATCCACGTGTAAATGCTGCCGATCGTTATCATTTAATGCCAATTATCACGCCGGCGTATCCTCAACAGAATTCCACATTCAATGTGTCGGAATCGACGAAGAAAGTTATTTTAAGTGAATTCAATCGTGGAATGTCGACAACAGACGAGATAATGCTGGGCCGAGCCAAGTGGGAGCGGCTCTTTGAAGCCCCAAGTTTCTTTTATACGTGAGGATTTGTTTTCAGATTTTCCATAAACTATCTAATTATTTGTCTTTGTCTTTTTAGCTATCGACATTTTATAGTTCTTCTAGTTAATTCAAAAACTGCAGAAGATCACCTCGAATGGTGTGGCCTGGTCGAGTCTAAAATTCGTCTGCTTATCGGAAATCTAGAGCGTAATCAACATATTTCTCTAGCACATGTTAATCCAAAATGTTTTGAATATAGGAAAGGTGACAGCAAGTGTCAGAATAGTGGTGGGAACAGCAATCAATCGCCCGGTGCTACAGAAAAGCATCCAGTCTCCGACTCGGCATACTGTTCGATGTGGTTCATTGGTTTGGAGTTTGAACGCACGGAAAATTTAAATGTTGATCTCACCGAGAATATTCAGAACTTTACCGAGCACGTTATATCACATGGGGTAAGGCCGTTCGACCCTTTGTTCTGCAAATTAAATCAAATTACATTGAGTTTCTTTTTTTTTCAATAGGTGAATATAAAAATGCTCAAAGAGGGCATGACAATTGAAGCGCGTCATGTCAAACGTAAACAACTTAGTTTATACTTAGACGGGGAATACTTGAAACGGGAACGACGCTCAATGGAGAGTCATAATAATTTTAATAATTCGATTTTAGCAAACAGAAAGCGTCTATCCTCCGAATTGGAGAAGCAACCATCGCAGAATAGTATTGGCGGCAGTGGTAGCAAACGTAGTCGAGTTAGTGAATCAGTAAGTCGCGCATAAGTTTCATTAATCAATCTTCGTATTAAATTTGTCTTCATTTTTCTCTCAGCAAAATGAAGACAATTCCAATGCATCATCGGGTAATAGTGATTCTGCTACAACACCATCGACACCAACGTCGACGACACAATCAGCACCACAATTTCCCACGTCTGCATCGAAAATAATACAGTCTACTTCGCCGCCACTCATCAAGAATGGCAGCGATAAAAGCCCACAACGGTCGTTGGACGATTCATCATCATCGGCCACAGGTGTTAGCAGTACAACAACAGCATCCAGCAAAGTCGTTGCGAATTCCAGTCCAAACAAAAATGCAACACCCACAGCAGCTGAGGTTGCATGCTCGTCGTGACAACAGAAAATAAAAATACCTTCTGCCGCCACCACTACAAATAATACTGCTGCCACCGCTGCCAATGCTGCTGCTAGTGCTGCTGCTGCTACTGTCGCCGCAAATAAGAGTAATGAGGGACCGATTTTGACGACAATTACTTGTAAGTTTTCTATTAATAATTTCACAAATTCTCTTTTTAACCCTTCTCGTGTATAAAAATTAATTTTTAGTTAAATTTCTGACAAAAAAAGGAAAAAATAAATAAAAACTTAAAAAAAACTAAAAAAAAAAAAATCAAATAAAAAACAAGAAAAAAAAAGACAAAAAAAATAAATGATTTTGCAAATAAATCGAAAAACAAAAAACAAAAAAAACATCAAATTCTTCTTTATTTTTTTTTACGAAATCAATCGACTGCGCTCCTTCTATTCAATTGGCGATTTTTCCACCACGCAGCGGTAGGCACTAGGTTTTAATGCATGTAAGGCATGTAAGACATGTAAAACTACGAGCATACTTTAGAACCGTTGATAAACCGAATAGGGGCTACGATGGGAGTAAATCGATCGCAATACGATAGCACAGAAAAGTAACCATTAAGGATTTTTGTATGACTAGACCGGCGAGCTTTCATTTGCCACCATGTTGTGCTGCTGTATACTAGTCGTCGGTGTGGTCCTGAGAGATTAAACATTTAGAAAATCAACTGTAGCAGCAACTGAATGGATTTAAGTAAAAGTGAGATCGTGAATCAGAACAATTAGCTAATTTATTATTCAATATCATGTTCGTGGCAAAAACATGATTAGTCGTTCAGATTCTTCCTATGTTGTGGACCTACTGTTAGCTATATACTAATTTATTCGATGATAATTGTCGATAAAAGTAGATTAACTGCCCTGATCTGCATTCCACTTTTAGTGAATTCAACCACCAAAGGTGGAATTAAGTATTCTGTTTTCCGAATGAAATTATGAACCCTGGATTGTATGTTCGAAAATGAATATATTGGTGGTTATTGGAAATAAAACCTGTAAATTCGTGTTCTGCATTCCGAAAATCCTTTTTTTTTAGTGAATTAAATTCACTTGAGTTTATTGATGTGAATTGAATTCACATGTTATTGAAAAGTGAATTAATTAATTAATTTGATGATCAGAATCATTTTGAGTTAGAAAATAAGACTTACTAACAAAATCTGCAATCCCTTATTTTGCAAAAAAAATACATATTTTCTCCTTCCATCTGCAGCTTAGTCCACTTTGAACCGAACTTGTATTCCAAAATGTTTAACATCTCGCCGAGAATTTTGCTGACTGACTGGATCTACGAATGCCAAGATCAAAATGCTTTCCCACTGATATTTGGTAACATCCTTCAGTCTCACGGTTTTCACCAATCAAATAAAAGAAAACAGAATCAATTTTTAATAACATTTTTTTTTTTGTTACGAAGGTGAAAATCTCAAAAGACACTATGGTGGTATTCGATTACCATAGTACTAAAAACACCTCCCTTATCAGGACCAATCTGAGATCGACAGATGATTTTTCTTTCTTTGTTAAAAATCTCGTTGGGGAAAGTTTTTATATTTAAAATAAATTTCCATAGCATTTAATCCATCAGCTCGTGAGGCTTCGTTCTTCTTTGTCTCCGAATGTTCTTGCGTAATGTTAAGACGGCCACTATCTCGGAGTTAACATGTGTTTGCAGACTTTAATTGTGCAATATAGCGTGCTTTTTTACTACTTCGGTAACCGTTTCAATTTGCAGGTCACGGTGTAAGTCGTTGTTTCGTATATACCATGGGGCGTTTACTATTCCACGTAGGGAATAGAATTATTTTGGAGTGTCTGAACAATTTGAGAGTTTTGTTTGAACCATAATTGGATGCCGTACGCCCAAACAGGCTTAATTATCTGTTTATATAGCAAAATTTTGTTCTCAGTAGACAGCTCTGAACTGCGTCCCAGTAACCAGTACATTTTTCTATATTTTATGTTCAACTCTCCTCTTTTCCTTTTAATGTGTTTCTTTCCACTTCAACTTAGCATCTAGGGTCATTCCAAGGTTATTAACTGTAGTAGCATATGGAATGATTTGGTTGCTAATAAATATGGGAAGATTGTTTATCTTTCGATTGGTGAAGTTTATATGAGTTAATTTCTCCTCGTTGAGTTTTATACGCCATTGTTCTGTTCAATCTTTAACTTTATTGACTGCGTTCTGCAGCTTCTCTGTAGCCTTCATGATGCATTTGTCTGATACTAGAATGGAAGTGTCATCTGCGTTATCTAACGAAATATCTCTTGTATACAATAGATACAGGGTTGGTCCAAGAACACTTCCTTGTGGAACACCTGCTCCAATTTTCATTGATTCTGAATACTCTTGTCCATAACGAACTCGGAACAGTCGATCAAAAATGTATTTATTCATTTATTTATTTATTTTTATCAATAACAAATTTAAATTTCTTATTGTAAATTGTTCACCTTGCAAGTCGTTGCACTATGGTACAAACAATATTGCTGTGTACTAATTATGTTATTGCTCACTGCAATAAAATTGTTTTGCTTACGCAGCGATATTGTTCAGTTTCGCAAGGTCAACCAACGGAGAAACGCTGATCTAGCTTCCTGACCCACCTCAACTTCCGACTGGAATTGGGGTTCAACGACGTAGTCGATTGATAAACGCGAACGAGAAAACAACCGTTTTTTATTTCTCTCAAAACACTACAGCAGCAATGAAGAGCACTAGCAGCAAAGGACTATCGGCTCTTTAGTAAAAATGTGTCATTATAACTTAATTCTAAGTATGTTTAGTATTTTGTTTATGATTTCTATGTTGGCCAGGGTAGGTTCCTTAAGTATTTCTATGATGTTGAGGCTTTGGTTGAAATGGTGTGGTACTTGGTCTGATGAGAGGAGGCAGGGTCCAAGCAGGTGGCTAAATGTGAGGTTGCTATGGCAGTTGGGGCAACTTGGTGCTGGTTCTTTTTTGAAGAGATGTTGGTGTGTTAGGCAGGTATGACCTAGTCAGAGGCGAGTAAAATTGGTTATCATTTCTTTGGATATGCTTGTCGGATAGATCGGCTGGTCTTTATCGGGATTGCTTGATGTGTAGTGATGATGGTATTCTGTCCACTGTTGCAGTTGTTTCTTATGGATTTTGCTTTTTATCAATCTTTGAAGATTGACTCGGGAGTACAGTTCAAACATATAAACTGGAGCCATGCGGATATCGTTGGCAGCTTTGTCGACCAGTTCATTGCCCTGTATTCCAACATGTCCTGGGGTCCACATTAATTTTAGTTTTAAGGTTTTAGTTATAAGAGCGTCTCTAACTTTGCGGAGTAAATTTTCAGAATTGTATAGTATTGACTAGGTAAGTCCTTATGTAATTTAAACTCTAGACCTTTATGCCAAACCTTGTCAAAGGCCTGAGCTACATCTAAAAATAGTGCCGAACAAACTTGTTTTTCTTCAAGTGCTTTCTCCACTACATTTGTTATAGGGTGCATTTGGTCAATTGTGGAGTGTTTGGTCCTAAACCCGAATTGATGATTCGCGATCAGTCGTCTTTGTTCAATGATTTTGCTAAGCCTTTTGAGTAATAATTTCTCGAAGACTTGCCATTATTGGTATAAGTGATATTGGCCTATAAGATGTTACTTCTGTTTGAGGCTTACCTTGTTACGGTATAACGATTTAGCTATTTTCCAATGGTGTGGGACATATTGTTGCTTGAAGCAAGCGTTAATTGTCTACTGGAATTTGTTCAAGGCTGCTGGTGGCATTGCTTTTATTATTTGGGTAGTAATAAGGTCGTACCCAGGTGCTTTTTTATTAGAAAGTTTGTGTTCACACATACTTTTTATTTCTCTAAGCGAGACAAAAGGAATTTCCTCTTCGTTGGACATCAGCAATGAATTGTTCAACTTCTTTGTCAATCTGCTCTGTTGTTTCCTAAGGAAATCTTAGGTCTATAAAGTTTTCAAGCTTTTCTCTGAATTCGATCCAATTTGTTCTTTTGTTTGTAAGTTTAAGGTTACATTTTTCTTGTACTTCCGATTCGCTCAGTGATAAAATCACAGGAGTATGGTCGGACAATAACTCATCATTACTTTCAATTCTGGTGTGGTTTCTTTTAATACCTTTTGATAACCTTTTGATTTTTAATAAAACATTTTTTTTTTGTAAATTATTAATTCACTTTCACAAAACAAAAACAAGGAACTGAAAGACTCAAATACTTTTGAAATTATCTTACAGCGGATTTTGATATTTCGAACAAATGAATTCGAAGTGGATTTCAAAAATTCGAATTCACCCGGAATGCAGAATATTGAATGAATTCCAAAATCGATTTCAATCCACTTTCACTCGAAATGCAGAACAGGGCGGTATATACAGTTACAGACAAAAAAATACGAACATCTTTTGGAAATTTAATTTTCAAAGTCAAATTTTCTAACATTTTTGAATGATTATGTTTATTTTTATTTACCATATCGAAAACAATTCATAAAGAAATCCAAATAATCACATTAAATTTTTATTAAAAAAAAAAACAAAAATTAGTTAAGTAACAAATAAAAACGAAGGACACAACAATAAGACCACTTCAATAGACTTGGGTTGTTCTGTTTTCATTTGATAGCAAAATGGGTTTTCGTCAGAATTTTGTAGCATACTTCCATACTGCATACTCCTTATTTTTAACTACTGCGCGGATTTGTTTGGCAAAGATTCGACACGAACGTACAAGTAGCTGTGGGTGTCGCGTACTAAGCTTCTTGGATCTTGCTCCAGAGTTCATTTTTATTTCATTCAGATCTGGAGATTAGGAGGGCCAGCTCATCAGATCAATGTTATACTTGAATCCACCATTTAATTCTAACCGGCGTTTGTTATTATTTGTCGTTATTCTGCATAAATTGCTACCTCAATGGCATTTCCGACTGCATATGAAAGCATGACCTCTTCTAATATTTTAATGTGCCGATTCTGGTTCAGGATTCCTTGATCAAAAAAATTGGACTCACACCATGCCTGGAAAAACACCCCCAAACCATTGTACTTCACTCGATATTTGATTGTTTTGCTTCTATAATGAGGCTTGTAGGCTGCATTTTCTGGATGCGTGACCCATACCATGACCCATATTGCCATGCCATCTTACGAAGTTTATTTTGGTTTCATCCAACCAAAGAATATTTCGCCGGTTCCGAAGCAGACTGGCACGTTTTTCGCCTGCAGATAACTTAAACGGGTCTTACTAGGATAGGCATGTGATTAGGGCATCATCATTGCGCGATGTTTTTCCTGGCCGAACAGTTGGCATGTTGGGTTTCGGTGGCTGCAATAATTTATAAAAACAAAAGTTTTTGGTCTTCTAATGAGCCTGGCCACTTCCCGTTGCGGCTTTTCTTTCTGAGTGGGATTTTGTATTAAAGTTCTTTCAGTTTGGAAGTAATGCATGTCGAGGCTCATTCTGCTGCAATATGATTTAATAAACTGCTATCCTATTATACGCGGATATTCTATTTTTGTATTAATACAGTGAAAGCAGACATTCTGTTTAGCGGACAACTCGCTTTAACGGACACCTCTTTGGGGAACCAATTTCTAATTTCTCATACAAAATGCATTCTTATAAACAGACAGCTCTCAAAAGCTGACAAAAAACTCCGGTCCCGTCTACTTAAGAGAGATTTCACTGTAGTATTATACATATGTACATACATACATATACATATGTATGTTTTTCAGAAAGAAAATTAATTGTTTTTCTGTTGACTAAAAGTTGACACACAAGTTGGTCTAGTTCGAGTTTTCCCATCATTTTCTTCACTTGAAATATAGTATTATTTACAAGTCAAATTATATAACTAACATCACTATATCTTTGTTTTTATACGAGAAAAAGAAAGTTGTTGACGACGTTCTCTTCTGGTCTTATTGTTTTGTCCGTAACTGTATATTTGAAGAGTTATACTGCAGATAACTAACTAGCGAAATTTTAAAAAGCACGCTATTACTGGTTATTACTGAACCGACTACACAGCAATGTAGATAAATAATAATTATGTTCGTTAGTTTGTTTGTTTTATCGAATAGAGGGCTTTAGGAGCACAATTAAAGTGCAGTAGCTTATTTTCTTGGTTTATTCTAGTTATTTTCAACCAGAATTAAAGTTTAGGTTAGTTTAAATGGGATCGGGTCTCTATTGGTACATTCAACCAAAAATACGTAATTTAATGGGACGCACAGTGTTCCGCGTAGTACAGATTAAGTGGACAAAATAATTTTTTTGACTTTTTCATGTTATTATGAGTTCAGTATATTGTAATAAAAAAAATTATGTTTTAAGTGCTTTACTTTTTTTGCGCACTCTGATTTTGCAGCTTATAACTTAGAAGTCGAGCTTTATATCAAAATAAAAACTGACCCGGGGCAAGGTGGGGCTCATATTCAAAAGTCAATGTAAACCTTACATCTTATGATTAAAAAAAATCTTTAAAAAAAGCCGTTAAATTGACTTTCAAAATTTATCAGAATTATAATATAATTTGCTGTGGCAAAAAGGAAAATCAGCGTATGTCGTTTTTACAATTTTTCAGGAGAGCAGTTGAAAGGTTTGACGTTAGTTTACAAAAAACTATGCACCGTATAAGAAAGTTGTTGATATTGAAATAAAGATAAGAAAAAGAATATTTTAATACAAGTACTAATGGTTGCGTTAGTTTCAGTAGCTGTTGGAGCATAAAAACGTATGTCAAAAGCTTACGGAAAATCTTTACTTATGCTGTTTTCCATATGCATATTTGCGGGAAGATTACTGATGTTGTTTTTTGCTGGTTTATAACTCAGCAACCGTTACAGATCAAAGTAAGAAAAAAAATATGGCAAATAGAATTGGACATTGGGCATCCGTTGGTGTAAAAATCTCAATTTCGGCATAAGTCGACTTAAGCTGTTTTTCCTTTTTGCCACAGTTATATTCACTGTGGTAATTTCAATCCATACCAATTTGGTTTGATTTTTCCCACAAAAAAAATTCAAAATTAATTGAGTACAAATTGATCACTAACTGTGCACTTGATTTGTGATGTAACACACTCCACTTTGACTTGCTCTAAAATCATTTCCACGCTCTAAAATAAAGAGAAAATGTCATTTACTTATCTTTCAGTTATCCGTTATAAGAATTGCGTTAGCAAGTCCTCTCAATTTTGTCATGAATTTTTTGAAATTTGTCCACTTATTGGTGTGAAATGGAACACTGTGGGACGCTTGAATTCTGATACTCTTCTCTCATTTAGTTTAATCTCGCTCAATTCCAAAATCGCGTTCTGCTCCGTGGTTCAAATACATACATATACTCAGGATAGTGAAGTCGGTTTTTCAATATTCTCAGTGCGTCGTAACAATTAATTCAAATTAATTCCTCAAATTTGGTGGGGAAGCACAGTCATCGATGAACCTTTCTGCTAAGAAAATATGCTAACCACATTAACACTGTTTTTCATCTGTTTTTGATTGACATTAAAACAGCATGGAGAACAGCAAAATATTTAGACCACTGCGTTTCATATCTACATATCAGTAAGTAGTTATTTGTTTAGAGGTAAATATCGTTGTACGGAAGTCTAAAAGGAACCGTAATAAAAACGACTAAAGTCTTGCTGATGTCTGCTTCGATTTCAAAGAGCTCACAGTTGAAAGGTAATCGATTCGCCAAAAGTAATACAAAATACGTTAAATACCTTCCTCCTTTATATTACTACCAATTGGTAACATAAAAAAAACATACACCTTAGCCTCTATAAACTCAATTTCGATTTCATTTTTTTCTCTCATTTTATTTATATTCGCAGTGTAGTAACAAGAGAACTTTATTAAAATCAACAATTTTAAAATTATCCGGAATCGAAACACAGCAATAGCAGCATCTACCAAACAGTTTGCATTTCCATTTAAATAGGCGGTGGAGTCTGGCTCAAAATCCAACCCGATGACAGCAAAGAAAACAAAACTTTATTATGGGTATTAAAAAAAAAACAAAAAAAAAAAAATAACAATTACCTTTCATTTGATTTCTACTACTACTACCTACATAAACAAAAAAAAAACAAATTAAAATAATTATTATTAAAACAAAAAGAAAACATATACATTTTATAAATATATTTTACAGATTTGAATTAATATGAAAAGGGCTTACAAACTCTCTATCTCAACTATAATTTGAAAAAAAAGTATAAGTTGATACATATATAAAAAAGGAAATTATTACAAATAAATAAATATATAAAGAAAACTGAAAAATTCAAATCGGAAGATTTCCTTTCGTTTAGAAAAGAAATTGAAATGACTTACATCAAAATTAATACTTCGCTTGAAAACTTTTATCCTGTGACGAGGTTCACTGTTATCACTATCAAACACAGACTCAAAAAAGCACATTTTTAATTAAATATTACTTATTTCTATATTTGTATTCCACTTTTTCAAAGATATTGCATATAAAATGCAATCACCTGTCCTAATTGAACCACAATTCTACAAGTGTTTCTTGACACTTTTCGTGTTCGGTTACAGAAAGAGGGATATTATATAATTTCTCACTTGTCATCTTTCGTCACGACAAATGTCGAAGAGCTCACGGACTTGTCGTTTTGCAAAATTTATTTTCATCCAATTACTTTCGTTACATGCACTTTTAATTAATCCTAGGCCATAGATTTACAAATAGGTAATTCCACTCCAATCCCACCAATAAAGCACTGGTTTCTTTTCAATGTATCATACAAGTAGATGTAACCTAATTGTTCACTTATTTTCATATTTGTTAGTTTCGTTTTGAACTGGGGTTTAAAAAGAATTAATTTCGGAATATGTACGAGTTTCTCCAAATATGTACAAAAGTTGCAATGTTAAGTAGTTTTCATAATATCATTGGTACACAAAAACTAGCAATAGATACCAACATTATGTCAGAACGGTGTTAATTAATTTTTATTTTATCTTCAACATGTAAAATATTAAAGCTGTTCAGTATTTTTTAGAAAAATTTTCTGCGTAAAAAATGTGTTCATCCTTCGACGGGGCTTAAGACATTTTTATATTTGTTTGTGGCTTTGAGAAATGTGGTTTCGTTAAATTTTAAAAACAACCTAAACACTTAGCTGGTACTGTTGAGTTGGTAGTTACCAAACCAAAAACTTATCATGCACTTAATATTTACTTGGGTACTATCCGCCCACAAAGTTTCAATAATTCGAAAAAAAAAGTTATCGTTGATTGTAAACATTATTTGTGTAAGACGAGTCGCTTTACTGTTCAAGACAACTAGCAACAAATACAGTGAAATCTCTCTCAAGTAAACATCCACATGATGATGACATGTTCGTTAATAAGAACGCATTTTGTATGGGAAATAAGAAATTGGTTTCCCAAAAAGGTGTCCGTTAATGCGAGTTGTCCGCTAATGAGAGACTTCACTATACCTATGTATGTGGTTTGGTGGTTGCGCGCCGTTTTTTTTGATTAGGAGTAAACCTACAAACATTGAGTTGATTACATACTTATATTCTTATCCCTAAATTAATAATAGACAGTTTATTTTTAAACCCTTTCGTTCCGAAAAGCCGCTATGGTAAAAGAAAACGTATTTTTTAATTTGTGTCATTGGTAATAAGTCCCTACCATTCTGCTATTTCATTTTAGAATTACGTAATTTTGAACATGTACAGTGCTGACCAATTATTATAGTAGAAGTACATTTAGTTGCAGACAAATATTCACCCCAATTCTGAAAGTCGTATTTGCGAGTCGCATACGACCATACTCTCGTATTCAGAATTGGGGTGAGTGTCACAAGAGAAGATTGTTCAATTCTCTACCTGCAAATACGTGTATTCAGCGTCTTTAACTGTGCAGATTTTAAGTGAAGGATTGCTTTTATAAGTAAAGTGTTTAACCATCATTTTATTTTCCACATGTCTCATGTCTGTTTCATAAGCCGACAAAAAAATTAAAACGCTAAAAATGTATATTTTGTTG
Source organism: Brachyopa scutellaris (assembly GCA_949775065.1). Taxonomy (NCBI): domain Eukaryota; kingdom Metazoa; phylum Arthropoda; class Insecta; order Diptera; family Syrphidae; genus Brachyopa; species Brachyopa scutellaris. The sequence goes on from OX459112.1 coordinate 102,958,080, forward strand.
AAGTATTTTGTTTCCTTATTTTGTATGGTATTTAAATCGTGGATTACCCCTCTCCCATCAGTTGCAATTCATAAAATTTCCATTTCTATTACTGAGATTCTTTTTATTATTTGTTAATGTATTTTATTATTTTCGTTTACAATTATTATTAAACAAAATGTAACGATATTTATTTCACTGTCGTATTCATTATACAAACAAACTATGTATAATAATAATAGTATGAATATGTGTATTACATTTGTTTGCTTTAATGCTCTCGAATCTTTATTATACATGTTACTTATGCATAACGTTAAACGAAAAAATTATATAAAATATTTGTGGTCATAATTTGTTATCAATGAAATGAAATGATTCTTGTGAATAGTTTGCCCATTTGTGCTGTAGAACATTTTAGCCTTCAGCCCTCCCTAGTAATGTGTCGTAGCTTAAACAGAAGCTTTGCATATAGTATATACATATACATATATATATATATCAAATAAAAACTCCAGACAACTTTTATTTTGCACAACTTTATTTATTAAACACCAAAAACTTAGTGATCTAATCTATCCTACTTTCCTAACAACTGAGTCTGCTTATTTTCTATTTGCTACACTGTACTGTTAAATCTACATTAACTTAACATACCAAAAAATTAAAGAGTACAGAGAAAGAGAGTCGAACAACAGTGCATACTCATAGTGTCAGTCCGATGCTCATTTCAGTCAAGCAACTGCTCCTTCATACGAGCTACCTTCTACCTGCAACACGATTCTTGTTGATCGCACATAGCATGTACGTAGCGGGAACATGTTGTTGATTTTAGAGAGTTTAAGCTGTTCTTCACTTGTCTCTCTATAAAAATCAATGTGATTGACGACAACGGCTTGTTTGAGTTGCGCGTCTGTTTTGCTTAGGCTAAATTTGCGTAAACAAGTTGTTTACAACGATTGACTGCTGTACGCTTTGAAGTACAGTCAGTTCAGTTTGTCGTAGCATGTTTACATGTAACTCCCTGGGCCCAATTCCGCAAGCGTAAGTTTGATGTGTACACGAAAAAATGTGTACACTGCGTACTGTACATTTTCCGGAGCGTGAGTGAGAATGAGTTTTTTTTTTGACAAATTTCGTGTACACAGGTGAATAATTTTATTCACTAATCGATATTAGGTTAACTCTGTTTTCGGCTGTGAGAACGGAAAGTACCTACTGTAATTTTTTATTTCTTTTTTCGCTAAATTTTCAATGAAAATTTAAAAAAAAAATGTTAAACTAATTTCACCTCAGTCTCTCACAAACGAAATTACTTACTCACCGCACTCAAACTCACAGCATGTTGCGGAATCGCGTGAATTCGAATTATTGGTGCACACAGGCCGTGAATGTGATTTTTAAAAATGTGCACACAGGCTAGAAACTCACACTTGCGGAGTTGGGCCCCTGTGATTAATTTCGGTCGAATTCCAATCCGTACAGTTTTCAATGGTTGTTGTTGATTTTTTAATTTTTTCGCAATCATCCCTTGTAATTCCGTTCGTTTTCAATCCGGTCAGAATTGATCACAGCGGCGATTGTTTCCCCAGTAAGTAACAGTTTTGACATAGAAATTAAACGGAATGGATTTAATCGAAATCACATTTTCTTTTCCAACTTGTGCTATTCGTACGGTTCTTATAAAGGGATTTATATTTTGTTAAGTGTGTCAGTTTATCGATGCAATTAACATGTTTTATAATTCCTAACTATGTATGCACATTGTAAAAACACCGCATTAATCACAGAGATTTCATTTTTTTGTAATCCCAGTCCCTTCATTGATACCATAATATTCTGACTGCAAATATAGTTTTGTAAATATCAATATTAATTCAATTTAAATAGTAGGCACACAAACAAATAAATTAATCATTTGATAATTTAAAATGTGTCCAAACATATACATAAATATATTACATACATATACATTTATTCACGAATATTCATTGAAATTTAAGACGAGCTAAATTTCGAAATCAACAAAATTTTAATATGGAGTTCAATAAAAAAAAAAAAATTAAATCAAAAAACCAAAACAAACAAATCCTTTCAATCAGAATTAATAAATTCAGTTTTCTTTTTTTTAATTAACAATTTGTTTCTCTTCTTTTGCAATTTAAGGGTACTTAACTGATTTTTTTTTATTTATTCAATTTTTTTCAGGTTATTTTCCTTCCAATTTAGATAATTATTTTTTTATATTTAAAAAAACATGTGGTTATGTAATATTCTTAATGTTAAACAAATATTCTTTTCATATTTCAATAAAGGAAAAAATTAACTCGTCGATTTAAAAAAAAACATGTGTTTTCTTTGCTTGCGTATTTTCTAAAACATTTTCAGTGAAATTTATGGTTGTATGGGATGGGATGAGATGCTAGCCGTGTTTTATTATCCCCGTGATCTGATCCGGATCAGATCAACTCATAAGTCTGTGTGCATTACAACAACAATACGAGATCTTGCTTTTTATCAAGATCAATTTTCGTGATCCAAAAATTAGTTCGACTATTTCTCACTATGATACACTTTCATTTGTAAATGCTGCTGTATTATCGACAGTTGCCAATGGTAAGTGTTGCCAGATTAGAATATAAAAATATTATTGGCAATCCAAATTTCATTATTGTTATTTTATTCGAATAAATTAATTATTCTGCCCATAATGATATTTAAGCGATGTGAAACTGAAATTATAGCTACAAAATATTATTCTCATTCGGTTTCTTTTAATGAAAATGAACAATTTGCTCCTAAAAAAATATAACAAGTGCATTAAATTTCCATTTAAAAGAAAATATTCATTCGCATGGCAACTTCGCACTAAATGTCAAAATTAACTTAGCTTTTGCAATCACTATAACACAGAACTTTGATCTAGTTTGTTTTATTATTCTGATCTGATCCGGATCAGATCACGGGGGTAATAAAACACGGCTGCTATTGTTGAAGGTAAGATATTCTGCTGTCTTCGGATTTTCTTGGATGCCACTGGAATTTATAGAAGGACCAGCTCGAAAACGTTGCTACATATTCTACATATGTACTGTACTACATTACAAACCTTTTTTAAGTTATACATTGTAGTTAATCATGAACATATGGTTACTTCATTGCGTAAATCTGTGCAAGAAGTATGTAGGTACATACATACATATGCAATAATAGCCGTGTTTTATTATCCCCATGATAATATAACAATAATAAAACAAACTAGATCAAAGTTCTGTGTTGTGGTGATTGTACAAGCTAAATTAATTTAGTGCGAAGTTGCCATGCGAATGAATATTTTCTTTTAAATGAAAATTTAATGCGCTTGCTTTATTTTTTTAGGAGGAAATTGTAAATATTGATTAACAGATACCGAATCAGAATAATATTTTGTAGCTATAATTTCAGTTTCACATCGCTTTTATATCATTATGAGCAGAAAAATTAATTTATTCGAACAAAATAACATTAATGATATTTGGATTGCCAATAATACTTTTATATTCTAATCTGGCAACATTTACCCTTGGCAATTGTCGATAATACAGCAACATTCAGAAACGAAGAGGCATATTTAAGCTATGGAAACAACTTGTTTCATCGCCTGACGCATATATCCTAAAATCGTCTGCAAACATTAAAATGTTACATTTACTTAAATACACAACTATGTTTAGGGGTGGGAGATAAAGTCGGATGTCTAAATCAGAATCGGTCTGATAACAGACACATAGAGCCAATGGGTAATGCGGGGTTGAAGTCCCTATTTGCTGCCAATGGCTTTCCTGCGAGAGTAGAGGAGCTTTCTTTACTCTTTCCTAGATATTGAGCTTCCAGCCAGGGTTGCCGCGAGCAAATTTCCAAAAGCGACCAAAGAAGGGGTCCCACTTATATTTGTATGAAAAAATGCAATTTTTCGAAAAACTGTATCTTATTGCTGAACTTAAAATAAAATACATATTGGGAAAAAAATAACAAAGATAAAAAAGCATGTATGCAGAACGAGTTTTTGAAAGACAAATTCTGACTAACAAAAATACTTTGTTGATTTCATCACTAGTTGAACAAAACGGGTGTGTTTTAAGAGTAAAGTACCATGTTTTACAAGTAAAAGAAACATGAAATGAAAATAAATTGAAAAAAGGGTCCTATATTTTCAAAATGCGTCAAAATCGGAGTTTTATTGAAAAGTGGGGTCCCGGGTCCCATCGCCGAAAAAGCGTCAAAATTACGCAAAAGCATCCCAAACGGCAACGCTGATTCCAGCTATGTTTTTTGTCCAGGTTGAGACCTACGTACTTTGCTTTGTCGGTGAAGACTAGTATAGAAGGAGGATCAATATGAGGGATTTTATATTTCCTAGTGAAGAGAACCAGTTCCGTTTTCTGACGGTTAACCCCCAGTTCACATTTTTCTGTCCATTTCGAGAGCTTGTTTAATGCAATTTGCATGAGTTCATTGATCGTGTGAAGATGCTTTGCTGGAGATAGCTATAGCGACGTCATCAGCATATGCGATTACTTTGCATCTCACACCTTCCAGGAGTAGCAAAAGTTTATTTATTTATTTATTTATTTATTTATTTATAGTCTATAAGTACAATTATTGGTATAATTTACTTTCTTAGAGCTAATGTTCCTAGTATAATATAAAGGGTGATTTTTTAGCTGGTTTGGTTTTGGCAACACTGGTTTTGACAGCTGACGTGTGTTTAGTACCTTGTGTCACTGTCAAACAGCTTCAGTTTGGTTTGCAATTTAACCATGGATCGTCTTACAAATGAACAACGCTTGCAAATTATTGAATTTTACTATCAAAATTCGTGCTCGGTTCGAAATGTTCATCGCGCGCTGCTTCCATTTTATGATCGGCATTCTCGACCTTCTGAGCAGTCTATTCGGAAGATTGTGACCAAATTTCGCACCAAATTTACTTTGTTGGACATTAAACCACCAACACGTTTACGTACTGTGCGTAGTGAAGAAAATATTGCGGCCGTATCAGCTAGTGTGACAGAAGACCGCGAAATGTCGATTCGGCGCCGTTCCCAGCAGTTAGGCCTTTGTTACAGCACTACGTGGAAAATTTTGCGGAAGGATTTGGGCGTAAATCCTTTTAAGATACAGCTGGTGCAAGAACTAAAGCCAGCCGACCTACCACAACGCCGAATTTTTGGTGAATGGGCTCTTGAACAGTTAATTTCACGTTTCGGGCCGGTCAATTGGCCGCCTAGATCGTGCGATTTGACACCATTAGATTATTTTTTGTGGGGGTATGTCAAGGCTAATGTCTATAGGGACAAGCCCGCTTCGATTGACGCACTGGAAGCCAACATCCATGCATTCATTCGTGAGATACCGGCCGATATGTGTGAAAGAGTATGCCAAAATTGGACTCAGGGGATGGGCTACCTGAGACGCAGCCGCGGTCAACATTTGCATGAAATTATCTTTAAACATTAAATTGCAAGGTTCAAACTATCGATTCAAATAAATATTTCATTCATTTTTTCGAATTTTTTGTGTTTTTTTTTTAAAAAAAGTTCTCAACCTCTTAAAAAATCACCCTTTAGATATACATATATGTACATAAGTAATTAATGCCTTCAATCATACACAATTCCGTTCATGATAATATTTTTAAATATTTCTTTAGGACAATTTAGATCAATTATATCGGCATATTTATTAAAGTAATAACAGGCTTTAGTGACTGGCTCATTACAGCCATAGTTTGTTGAGTGAAAAGGTATTGAAAAGAAGTAAAAAGCCCTCGGTCTTAAGGATCGAGCTGGTGAATAAAGCTTAAACAAAGATGACAAGGGAGCACAATTAATTTGTCCAATTACAACATCTCTCGCAAATGAGACAAGAAAATAGATTCTTCTACTTTGAAGAGGTTTGAGTGATATAAGATTGCATCGTGTTTCATAAGGTGGTAGAGGCAATGTCCAATTTAGCTTCCGAAGTGAATATTTCGTAAACCTTTTCTGTATTCTTTCGATACGGTTCGAAGCATTTTTGTAAAATGGGGACCAGACTATGCAGCAATATTCAAGGATGGGACGAACGATGGTAACAAAAAGCGATTTCAGTGTGTACGGACATCGGAAATCCTTAGAATTCCTGAACAAAAAACCAAGCAAACTATTACCCCTAGAGATTACATAATCTATGTGCATCCTGAAATTTAGATTTGAATCGAATATGACGCCTAAGTCTTTATAGCTGTATACTCTTTGAAGCGTAGCACTCGAAATAGTATATTCAAAGAGAACTGGACAGAGGGACCTCGAAAACGATAGGACACAGCATTTATTTATATTCAGATGAAGACGGTTTAGAGAGCACCAGTTTAATAAACTGTCCAAATCTTTTTGGAGTTCGATGCAGTCGGTCAATGTTTTAATTGATTTATATATTTTTAAATCGTCAGCGTATATGAGACATGATGAATGTTGGATTTTTGGCGGTAAGTCATTTATAAATAATAGAAATAAGAGTGGGCCCAGGTGGCTGCCTTGGGGCACTCCAGAGTGATTGAAAATTTTATCAGATATATTGGAACCAATTTTGACATACTGGATACGATTTGTTAGATAACTTTTTATCCAGCTAAGCAAACTTGAATGCATACCGGTAGCTCTTAATTTCTTCAACAATACTGTGTGGTTGACTTTGTCAAATGCTTTGGAGAAGTCAGTATACACGGCGTCTACTTGATATCCTCTCTCCACACTATTGACACAGAAATTCGTAAATATTGTTAGATTGGTTGTAGTTGATTTACCACTGACAAATCCATGCTGAAAGATGGAGATACTGCTTTCAAGAGTTTCATAGACTTTTTTTTTAACAAGTGATTCGAATACTTTCGGTATAACTTGTAGTTTGGCTATAGGTCTATAATTTTCTATACATTGCTTAGAACCTGCTTTGTGTATAGGAGTTATGAATGAACTTTTCCAACAATTAAGAAAATCACCTTCGCTTAGAGATTGATTAAAAATTAATTGTAGAGGCTTGGACAAGTAGGATCTACAATTCTTTAGGAACACTGCCGGAATATTATCAGGAGGCATACTTAAACTATTATCAAGATGTGATAGTGCACTCAAAACTTCATTCTCTGACAGAGACATACAAACTGCAGTATTTACGGTTGGAAGATCAAGTTCAGTTTCTCTATCACATGAGGCTACATCGAAATTCGATTGAAAAAATGCAGCAAATAAGTTACAAATCTTAGAAAGATCACTGCTTACTTCCCCCTGATAGCACATGTTAGCAGGAATACCAAAGGAATTCCTTTTAACATTGACATGACGCCAGAAACAGCTCGAATCCTGTTTGATTTTTGTTTCCAGTGACCATACATATTGTCTATGCTTGAATTTTTTTAAAAATTCATATTCCCTACGTAGGCGAATATATTTATTCACTTCGAGAACCAAGGTCGACTCTGCTTTTTTTATATATTTTGGTGACAATATTTTTTAGACGAGATAAGCTTTTATTGTACCAGACTGGCTTATTACTTCTTCTCAAGCGCCTCATTGGAACAAATCTAGATATCACAAAATCTATTAAGTTTTTAAATACATTAAAATTACTATCTAATTCCTGATGACGCAAACAAGAATTCCAATCAATATCAGAAAAATAATTGTTGATGCTGTTGTAATCAGCTTTCAAGAAATCGTACTTATAGATAATTTCTGGGATTGTATGAAGAACTGCGTCAAAAATTGTACAATTAATAGAAATACATAGTGCCTTATGATGCACACTGTTATTAAGAAGAGGAAAGTCATCCTCAGACAAAGTTACATCGAGGTCTTCATGTACAAAGACAAGATCTAAAATTCTATCAATAGAGTTAACTACATTATTTTTTTGTGCAAAGTTTAAAGCAGACATAGTATCTAGTACTAATATTTCTCTATCATTAATTACATTATAAGGTAAGAAAGCTTTATCCTCCTCTGAAAATATCCATTTTACAGTACTAAGATTGAAATCACCTAAGACTATAACATATGAATTGCAATCTAATTCGCTTACTAATGTTTGTATGTTACCTATATGAGAGTTATAAATATCAATATGAGATTTACTACAAGGTTCCAAAGGAGGGGGCATTGGACGCCCCATTGGGGGGTGCCTCTGTTGACAAATCTCCTAGAAGAAGCTTCACCTAGCCTAGTGTTGATAATTCGGCTAGTGAGTAGCAAATTTTCAACCCTCTGTTTTGAAAGGGCATCTGCTTTAGCCTCTGATTTAACATTATTGAAGGCACCTTCTATATCTAGGAAGACAACCATTGTGTATTCTTTGCAGTATAGCGTGCAGTGCCGTTTCCTCTGATTTACCCTTACAGTATGCATATTGGGATTCTACGAAGGTGGGTATCGATTAGTCTTTCCATGAGTTTTTTGTAAGAATGCTGAAAAGTCTGAGATTTTGCGGACTGGCGTGAGAGTTTTTTCCCGCTTTGCGAATGAAGACTACTTTGACTTCCAACCATAATCTGGTAATGTAAGTATGTAATCGATATTGCTGTGTCTACACTGGGTCCGATTACAAAAATCGCGGCTGTTTTACCAACTTTAAAGCCCTCTATCAGATTTGTGTCGTGGTGTTGTTAATTATCGCTACTATCGGACTAAAAAAAAGTTCGCTAGGGTGTTGAATAATAAAGCACAAAAATAATTTTAACTTAAGATTTTTAATTCTCATAATTTTCTAATTTATTTAGTTTAGTTTATTTGACGGAAGTACTCGTACAAGTATGTAAGACATTGTCTTTTTTAATATACATTTGAATAAATGTTTTAACATTTAAACATTCAGTTTGATTTAATTTTAACGTAACCCATTTCTTGCCACTACTCAAATCAATTAAAATGTTTGATGCTACTTCATAAGGTGCTTATTGCAGTTCGTTCTCACCTCAGTTCCAGCTTAATCAGTGTTCCTTTCCCTTTGAACACAGAAACTATTTGTATTAAAATTTGTATTGAGGACAAAGCTGTCTTTATCCTCCTAATGCTCCTAGTAGTGATACATCATTGTATTCTGAGCTGTCGCTTATTTTAGGTTAGGTTAGGTAAGCGGGCTGATGAGGATAGTTAGATCCTCATCACACTTAGGTTCATGTGAACCCATTGTGATACCCATAGTGTTTTCCCACCCGTGATATCAGTGGCTTGATTCCAACCATCCGGATCTCCTGGCAAACTTGAGCAGACCTGACGGTGAACGGTCAGATAGCTCGTCGATGTGTTCGAAGAAAAATTTTCCTAGGGTTCTATTTCTTAGTTGGCAGAGGTTAGGGCAGTGACAGAGGAAATGGGTTGTGTCCTCGTGAACCTCTTCGTCACCGCATCCTCTGCATAAGTCATCATCGTTGAGTCGTAATTTTTTCGTGTGATATCTTAGCATATTGTGGCCAGTTAACACTCCTATCAGTATTGACAGGGATTTCCTATCTTCCTGTAGAAGTTTTTTGGTTTTGCTTTTATCGTACTCTGGCCACATCCTTCTTGATATTTCACAGGTAGTTAGTTAGTTAGTTAGACCTGCTATTAGCTTCAGATAGTGTTTTTTGTTCGATTTTGGCCTTGAGGTTGCAGAGTGGAGGCTTAACCATGTAATCTGCCTGCTCTATATCCAGGGCTGAGCCCTTTCTGGCCAATTCATCCGCGGCTTCGTTGCCTGGTATCCCGCTGTGGCCAGGGACCCAGCAGAGTTTTACGTTGTGCTGCGTGCCAAGAACCTTAAGCTCTTCGCGGCAACATTTCACAAGCTTAGATGTTATTTGCGTAGCAGCTAATGCTTTTATGGCCGCCTGGCTGTCAATGTAAATTGTGATATCCTCTCGGGATATTGTCATCATTGACACCAATTGGGCAGCCTTTGTCACTGCTAGAACCTCAGCTTGGAAAACGCTGCTGTGGTCTGGGAGTCGTGTGGAGCTGTTGATTCTTAGATCTTCCGAGAAGTAACCCGCTCCTATACCTATTTCCATTTTTGACCCATCAGTGTAGATGGATTTAGACTCATTTGATACTTCGTTCTTCTCCCATTGTTCTCTACTTGAGAAGGCCCACGAGAAGGGTTTATCTAAATCTAAGTATGGGACAGTGTGGTCTGAGTTGACGTTACCATTGAGATAGTTGCTAAGTATTTTGGTGTGCCCATATGCATTCGGTCTCCAGTGTTTTGACTGGCTTATTCTGAGAGCGCTCTTTGCTGCCGCTTCCTGCATGTAGAGATCTAGAGGCAGGAGGTTGAGAATTGTTTCCAATCCCGCTGTTGGCGTTGTTCTCATCGCGCTGGTTGTACCAGTGCATGCTATTCTCTGTATTTTGGTCATAATCTTTAGGTTGCTAGTTTTGACGGCAGCATGCCACCAGACCAGTCCTCCGTATGTTAGTATTGGTCTAACTATCGCAGAGTACATCCACAGTGTTATTCGTGGTCTGGATCCCCAGTTTTTCCCGAAGAACCTACTGCAGGTATAAAAGGCAACTGATGCCTTTTTTACTCTTTCTTTTATGTTCAGCTTCCAGTTAAGCTTCCTGTCAAGTATGAGTCCTAAGTATTTTGCACTTTCGGACAGTTTGAGGGTAGTTCCCTCAATGGTCGGCAGCCTGAAGGCTGGTATTGTTCTCTTGTTGGTGAATAGCACTAGTTCGGTTTTCTGAGGGTTGACCCCCAGTCCGCATTGTTTCGCCCAATTGTTTAACGTATTTAAAGCGCTCTGTACTAGTTCGCTGACAGTATTTAGGAACTTGCCCGTAGCAAGTAGCACTACATCATCTGCACATGCAGTTGCTTTAATCCCACTGAATCTAAGTCTTAGAAGTAGTTCATTAACGACCATGATCCAGAGAAGGGGGGATATAACTCCTCCTTGCGGCGTGCCTCTGGATGCCATCACTTTTTGACGGGTTCCCCCGAGTTCAGCGACTATGAGTCTCCTGTTTAGAAGACTAACTATAAGTCTAGTGACGGTACGTTCAACATGGTTGTCTTCCAGCGCTTTTTCGATGGCATGTGTCTCGACATTGTTGAATGCCCTTCAATGTCGAGAAACGCTGCAAGCGTGTATTCTTTAAAATGCAGGGATCTTTCAATGGTGCTGACTACATCATGCAGCGCTGTTTCCACGCCTTTGCCTTTGGTATAGGCATGCTGTGCCGTAGACATATTGGTGTGGTTGAGCTTGGCACGTATGTGCACGTCAATCAGCTTCTCGAAGGTCTTCAGCATAAATGATGTACGGCTTATGGGTCTGTAGTGTTTGCAATAGCATGGCTGGGTTTTCCGGCTTTAGGAATGAAAACCACTTTCACCTCTCGCCATGTTTTTGGTATATGACCACAGCTAAGACTGTTTTGAAAAATTCTTTCTAGAGTTGGTGCCAATAGGTGCTTTGTTTTTTGCAGCATGATTGGGTAGATCCCATCAGTGCCTGGTGATTTGAAGGGCTAAAATGACTCAATCGCCCACAGAATTCTTTCTGCAGTCACCATTCCTACTGGTACACTCATCTTCTCTTGTGGTTGGATGTTCGTGTGCAAGTTTTCAGCCTGATTCGTCGAGCATCCTGGAAAGTGTGTGCTGAGCAGAATTTCCAAGGACTCAGAACAGGATTGTGTCCAGTTGCCGTTTGTATCTTTAAGATACCAGGGTACTGATGGTTCTTTTTCAAGGATCTTCCTTAGTCTCGCCGCTTCTGTGGTGCTCTCAATTTTGCTGCAGAACAAACGCCATGAGGTGCGTTTGGAGCTGCTTATTGTGCTCTTAAATTTCCTTTGACTGGATTTGTATTTTTCCCAGTCTTCTTCAGTATTCAGTCTTTTTGCCGCGTTGAAGAGTTTTCTTGTTTCTTTCCTCATGGATGAAAGCTCTTTGTTCCACCACGGCGGTGACTTTTTATTGGGTATATTCTTGGAAGGACATGCCTTTTTATACGCATTGTTGAGGATAGTGCATACTTCCTCGACTACAGCGTCGATTTCTTGTGGTGTCTGTGTTTCTTGGTCTTGTAGTTTACTACTATTTTTCTCTACTTCATTGACAAAAAGATCCCAGTTGGTTTTTCTGGGATTTCTATATTTTGTGCGTATGGTTTTAGGTTAATTTATCTCGAACTCAATGATTCTGTGATCCGAAAAGGATATATCGGTGGAAACTCTCCACCGGTTCACAGAGAGAGAGTCTGATTTATTTGTAAATGTAACGTCTAGGACTTCCCGCCTATTCTTTGTAATGAAGGTGGGTTCATCCCCAATGTTTGCTATCAACAGATTATGTTCTATTACAAATTCAAAAAGAGACTCACCTCTAGGAATGATATCCGTGCTGCCCCATTGTGTATGATGGGAGTTGACGTCGCATCCCATTAGCAAGTCCCATTTTTCGTGCTCTGACTTTCTCACAAGTCTGGCAGTGTCTTCAGATGGTGGTCCATCCGCGGAGTCGTATGGCATGTAGATAGATGCTATTATAAGCGAGGGTTTTCCCTGTCTCTCATATTTAACAACCATCTGGTCACTGTTGCTGTATCTAGATAAAAGAAAAAGCTTAATATGTTCTTTGGAAACAATGCAAGTTCTTATCTTACTTTCACCATTCGGTGCATCGGTCTTGTATGTTTTCAGGCCTTTTGAGTTTAGCCCTATAATTTTGCCTCGGACAGTCCAGGGTTCTTGTATGAGGGCAATGTCAATGTCCTTGTCTCCCATAAGGAAGACAAGGTTAGCGCTGGCCGCCTTGCTATGGTGAAGGTTAATCTGTATTACCTTCAACATGGCTAGGTTTTTCTTTTCTTACTGCTGGATTGGTCCAGCAATTGGTCTTATCTTACATCGGGTAATCCCAACGCGGACTTTAAAGTTTCCTTCGCGGAGTAGCGGCATCGAACGGTGACTGAGGAGTATGGTCACTTCCATACCAGCCTCAGTATGCTCTCCTACTTCAATTACTTCCCAATCTTTGCTGAGAAGCTCTGAGTTCAGAAGTCGCAGGTTACGCTCTATCCTATCCTTCGGGAGGTAAGGACCTGTGAGAAGCATGCGACCTCTGGGTCTAGTTAGGTTGATTAGTTCTTTCTTCTCGATCACCTTGAGGTCGGCATTAGCCCACGAAGCTTCGGTGTCGGATACGAACTTTTTCAACCACTTAAGGGCATTTTCATCATCGCATTCCATGATTTTGAATCCCTTGAAAGTGGTCAGCTGTTCAAAAAGTGGATAGGGTTCCGTTCCTTTCAGGAGAGCGTCATTCACACTATCAAGGATCCTGATCTCTATTAATTTCCACTGATCTTCTGTCAGTTTCCGTTCAGGATTGCCGTAGTCAACTACCGCAACCTTTAGGTTGCTTCTGACAATATCAGAGTGGGGTTTTGTTCTTTTGTTACTGGGTAAGGGTGGAGAAGTGGTATCGTCATGCCTACCTCTCTTCGAGCATCCCGCCTCCGATGCAGGTTCGGACGTCAGTGTCTTACCCGCATCAGTAGGGGGTCGCACAAGCCTGTCCGCAACTGAGGTGGGGGGAAAGCGACCTCCCTTCCTTGCCGCAGTCAGCCTCCCGCTAGCCCGTCTAGAGGCATGCGCCCTAGGTGTTCCCTGTTGTCCTGGTGTCGACCTAGCTACAACTTGCTTTGCCCTATCTAGCGCCTTGACATCACTTTCCGTGTAGGATGTGGGGTCGCGCTTGCTGAGCCGCCTAATAAGCCTCTAGGCATTAGCTCGCTGTTTGGTTTCCTTGCTAAGCTGCTGCTTACTCAAGGGGGCTTGCTGCCCTGCGTTCTTTACCATGCTCTTCTTAGCGGCCGTTGGAACTTCGGGTTATCCCGAGCCATGGCAGTGCTTCGAATCGCACTGTGCGGAAACGACAGTGCAGTAGCTACCCAATGTGGAGTTAGCGTTCCCTTGCTCGTCGTTCCCTTCGCAATTCCCTGGTTTTGATGGGGTTGGTGCACATATCCCGCCTGACGAGCGTAGGCTTGTCGTGACGTTAACATGCTCCTCTCCCGTCTTCACCACCTGAGAGATCTCCTCACCACCAGCCAAGATTGTGCGAGTAGGAGACTTGCTGCTGTTCTTGGTTGATGGGTCTGGTGATCCTACAGTCGGGTCCTGCACCTTTCTCTCACCCTTGTCACCTCTTTTCTTCACAGTTGCTAATGGGATCACCCCTTGTCCCGACTGGCTACGGCAAGTCACAGACATGGGTGGTCCCATCAGCCGCTTTGTGTCCGAACCTGTTGCAGACACTGTGTCCCTCGAGCAGCTAGCTAGCGACTCACTATCTCGCGAGGACAGCTCTTGCAAGTAGGCCCGGGCACTGTGAAGCCTTCTCCTATCTCCCTCTATCAGCTCCTCCCACTTCTTCCTCTTTTAATTGTCAATATACTATTGGCAATCCTGCTGCGGTTTGCTGCAGTGGATTGCAAGGAGATGTTGGATGAGCTAGCAACCGAGCGACTGTCATCGTCGAGAAGAAGATTCTCCAAGTCGATATCAATCGCTCCGCCGCTTTCTGCATCCGAAATAGTGATGTGGGTTTCCTGACATTTTTCGTCATCCATATTTGTTGGGGTTTCCCCCGAAGTTTGTGTGTTTTGTTCTTTATCTTTTTTGTCTTTGTTCATTTGGTTAGATCCCACGAGTAAGCCGGTGGGAAAAAGTGCCACCACAGCATAGCCGGTTCTACTGTGGTGGGGCGCTAATATGACAGGCCCTCGCCAGGGCGCCTGAAGGAGCTCGTCAGTGACTGATTTAACCTTCAGCCTTGCATTCTTGGGCACGGTTTGCTATATGCTCACACCACCACTGGAATCAGGGTGACTACTCTTTAGTTTCGGGCCCTCATCCAGAGACCTTACAGCTTGGGTAGCCCTGCTGCAATCGCCCTCTGGGGTCACTGGGACCTAATGAGCCTCCCCACCAGCGTCAAGGTAAGTAGTCGAAGAGGAGGGTCGCTTATCTTAGAACACATTCATTACTTATCCTGCTCGGAAAATAACATTTTATTGCTCGGCGACTTCAACTTGCCACAAACGATCTGAGTTCCATCGGAGGATGGATCCTATCTCACAGCATCGTTTAATTCCGCTCAGCAGGAGCTTATTAAACTTGACTCCATTACGTCTTTTGACTTACAGCAAATCAGCTGTATTAAAAACTGCAATAATCGAACTCTCGATTTGGTATTTTCCTCTGACCCTGTTAGTACTGTTGTTCAAGAATCTTGTTCAAGCATAACTAACATAGATAGACATCATCCACCCTTGGATGTATTTTTTGACTTGAGCTGTCATATATATTATAATAGTGACCCGAATTATGGCTCGTATATCTTCGACTTTCGACGGGCTAATTAGCAGCAACTGTCTGAAAGAATAAGGTGCTCCAATTTACAAAACATTAATGTTTCACCTAATATTGAGGATGCAGTAAAATGCTTTTATAGTATCCTAAATGACTGTATAAGTAGTTGTATACCAACAAAATTATCGAAAAATGCAATATCGAACCATCCTTGGTACACTAAAGATCTGAAAACTCTATGAAATAAAAGAAATAGAGCATGAAAAAATTATATTAAAAGTCTCAGCCCAAAGGACTTTAATATATACATTGCATTTTTCGATGAATTCAAACTGCTTTCAAGCAGCTTATATAATGACTATATAAGCACAATGGAAACCTCACTTAGGAATAACCCGAAACAATTTTGGAGCTGGGTTAATTCCAAGAAAAGGTCTGACGGATATCCAGCAGAGTTTTCTTATAATAACAGCGTTTTTAATGACCCTGTTGATATTTGCAACTCTTTCGCGGATAATTTTCGTAAATCTTTTAACGATGTGCCGCTTAGTATTGATGATGATTACTTTGAGCATCTCAAATATGTTCCTCAAGTTGGCTTTACCAACATTGCCTTAGACTTGCAGACTATTTCGAAATTTATTTCATTTCTGAAAGATGATTACTCTTCAGGTCCTGACGGCGTACCTGCAATAGTCCTGAAAAATACAGTGATGTCCTTGCTCTGCCGTTGAAGTCTCTTTTTGAGATCTCCATATCAACTGGCCATTTCCCTAGCTTCTGGAAGCAATCGTTTATTACGCCCGTCTTTAAGAAAGGCGATAGAAATATTATTACGAACTACAGACCGATTTCAAAGTTGTCATGCATACCAAAATTATTTGAGCAAGTTGTGTGTGAAAGCCTTACTTTTCTTTGTCGGGGTGTTATTTGTACAGAACAACATGGATTCGTTAGAAACAGGTCTACTGTTAACCTTCTCCCATAACTGTTCCAATGCCTTAGAAAGTGGTCATGAGGTAGACTGTGTGTACACTGACTTCTCCAAAGCTTTCGATCAGCTTTCTCATGATATTATTATCTACAAACTCGAGGCGTTAGGTTTTCCCCCAACATTTATTTCGTGGGTTGGCTCTTACCTCAAGCAGAGGTCATATCAGGTTAAATTTAGAGGTTGTCTTTCAGTCTCCTTCTTAGCAGGATCCGGCGTCCCTCAAGGGAGCCACCTAGGTCCACTTTTATTTATTCTTGCTATCAATGATGTTCCATGAATCATAAAACATAGCACTTACTTAGTTGGCGCTACAGCTCGAGGTGAACCGGGGCCTGCTTCTCGCAACCATTTGTGTGTGCGTGTTATATTTTTGCACGAATGAAAGGGACCTACAGTTTTTTGCCGACTCCGAACGGCGAGTTGAGAAACTTAATCGTGACAAATGATACTCTTTGACGCTTGTCAGGCATTCGAAAGAGGTGGTACCGTGAAAAAACTCTTTCAGGTTTTAGAGCCGGCCAGGAGTTGAACCCGGGTAGCATTGCGTGGTAGTCCAACGCACTAACCACCACGGCCACGGCCACCACATAGCAACATCCTTATATTTGCCGACGATATGAAGATCAGTAAAGCAATTACAACCATAAATGATTGTAGACTTCTGCAATCAGATATTGATAGGTTCAGTACCTGGTGCTGTAAAAATGGTTTAGTCCTTAACCCACTCAAGTGTCAGTCCATGACTTTCTCTAGGAAACGGGTACCGACTATATTCAACTACTTGATATCGAATCACTCTCTCAGTCGGGTTTATAGTTTTAAGGACATGGGTGTTTACTTTAATCCTGAACTTGATTTTAAAGACCATATAAACCACATTGTGAATAAATAAAATTCAATGTTAGGTTTCGTTAAAAGATGGTGTAAAGAATTTAGAAATCCTTATGTCACCCTCTCACTATTTAACAGTCTTGTCCGTCCTCACCTCGAATATGCTTTGCAAGTATGGACACCTTATCAGAAATATCTCAATACTCGTATTGAAGCCGTCCAACGACGCTTCATTCGATTCGTATTGAAATGTCTTCCCTGGGACGATCCTTTTAACATCCCCCCATATTTGCATCGGATAAAACTGTTGCAAATGCAGCCTTGGGCTCAAACAAGGGTCAATAATGATATAATTTTTATGCATCAACTGATCTCAGGTCTGATTTATGCACCTGATTTATTATCCTGTTTAGGATTAAATTTCGTGGGGGATCGCATTACCTGCGTAGTATAGAGTTACTGCATGTTCCTCATCACAGAACAAATTACGGGATGCATGAGCCTATTAGCCGCATGAGTAAAATCTATAACTTAAATTAAACATTAAACATTATTGATTTTAATCTTAACAAGATTACACTAAAAAATGTATTGCGTAATGTAGTTCCTCGAACATAAACTCTAATTATGTATATTTGTTCTTATATTTGTTTATTTATTGCTAGTGGTAGTGTTGAAATGTAGCGTAGCCTAACCACTAACACCAGCACTAAATGGGCTCATCATTGATGCATATTTTGCCCTGGTAAATTTCTGCTTATGGCTGTTGCTTGTATTAAGCACACCATGATACAGATCTGATAGTGTTTTATAATGTCTCTGTTCAGGCCCCAGCGAAGGTTTATTGGACATTTTTATTTTTTCCCCTCATCCGATATTTAAGAAAATAATGGTGCAAAAATGCACCATTGGCGGTTAATGGATATTTTAGGATACAATTTTCTACCTCAGAAGACGATAAAAATCATTGGTGCAAAAATGCACCAGTGGCAAGAAATGGGTTAATTAAATAAATTTACATTACGTACATTGTATACACTCAGTTTATAACGTACATTGTATACACTCAAGTTTATCAAAAAAATTATCAGCATTAAAATTTGAAAAAAACTTTTGTTGTTCATAAATAACAAATTTTTTTTTTTCAAGCTAACATACATATAAAGTATTTAGTTCGTTTAAAAGAGAATTGGGAAAGTTTAATTTAAATCTAATTAAATAATTAATCATTTTTATACATCTACTCAAAAAAAGCTCAATCCACGAACAAATGTATGCCTTTCATATTCTTTCCCATTTCGTTCATATTCTTCTAGCACGAAAAAAACAAAGGCAAAATACAAGAAACAACAAGCACCCCATATCCGAACGAACACCATTCGAACACAATTTGAGTGTAAAAACGTGAGCAAAACTCACCGCTTGAGGCATGAATAACCATCCCATCTATCCTCCTTTGGGGAGGAAAATATTCCCTTTTGAGCTCAAATTTCGAAAATCGTCCCAACCTCTTTGTTTAGTTTAAATCCTCCTTTTACCTAAGAATCAGCCACCTTTCGTATCCGAATCCTCTCAAAAATTTTTTACGCGAAATAAATGGAAATTATGCCATAGTAAAACTTGGCAATACCTACACGGCGAATACGAAAACACAAAGTTAGTGGTTTTATTTTGATGTTTAAGTAGGGTGCTCTTCTATCTTTCTCGAAGTTACGAAGCAACTAAAAATCGAAATCTGACCATTAAAGTGAATTGTACCTGTTTTACCTGAAATTCTATTCGTTCATCCAATCTCCAATGGATATGCTTCGCCGAATCGCATCAAAATCTAAATATAAAGCGCATGGTGTCGAATAAATGGATGGCAATTAATTTAGAATTTAATTTATGAAAATATAATAAAATAAAATACATTTTTCTTTTGTTTAAATGATCCTCCCTTCGTCCTTCTTTTCAGAAAAAATAAACCTCCTTTATGTTGACATTTTCTAAAAAAAAAAACTGTTGTTTGGTTAAAATGAGATGGAATGATAGGCATGAACAAAGAAAAGGCGCGACGAGTTGAACGAGTCGGATAGAGGGGTTATAAGATTGAGGGTTCTGTGTGATTGTGCAAATTGGAGTTTTCCAAACAGATAAGATGGTAGATTAGATACTTTATTATGTTGTGTTTTGTGTAAAAAATATGCAGCAGTAGTTTTTCCTGATAGTTAGAAATGTGCTCATATCTCAGAAGTCCAAACACATATCTGGTTATATTATTGAATGCCAAGGTTAATTTATGCATAGATTGGTAATCGGGCTTACAAAAACCGACTACAGCATAATCAATACAGGGTACAAGCAACGAATCTTAAATTAGTTTCGACAGGAATTAAATTGGAGAACAGCCAGTATACATATATATATATATATACATATATATACATATATGAAAGGGAGCGATTAAGCGTAAAACAAAGATTGGTGGTTGTTGGATCACACACAATACACCAAACAGAAGAAGAACACCAAACACTATTTTATTATTATTATTGTTAGAATTATTATTATTATTGAATTTTGAACAAATGGATTTATTAACTTACATACATAATGTACTTTAAAATGTTCTCGATATTATTTGTTAAATTAATGTATTATACTTATTAAGTTCAATTGAACATTTTGTGAATTCAAGTCATTTAAATTTAGCGCCAAAAAACCAATGTTCGCCATATTTTTGAAATTACTTGTTGTAATAAATAACTTTCTTTTTAAACTCCTATTGGAAACAAAAATCAGTCTCACTTTGGACTTGTAATTGGCACTAGCTAAGCAGCAAAGCTTTTTTCTTTTCTCGTCGTTTCGCTTTTCGTCGCTCCGATTTAACCAAGTTGGTTTTCGGGCTCTTTCGAGTAAAAAACATAGAACAAATAGTCGTTTTATTTGAAATCGAACTTTCACTATAAAATTCATCCGAGGAAAATTCCTGCAAAAGTTCTGAAGCAAATTTTCCAAAGGAGCAGCCGAAAAACCATTCGACTGTACAGTGGTTGTATCCAAATATTAAAATTATGATTATTTGGCAAGAAAATTGGTGGAAGATTGTGACATTCATATTGCTTTTTGCATATTATTATTGATCGACATTTCGGACAAACGTTCATCCTACACACGAGATCTTCAACTAATGCCTAAAACAGATGTGCAGAATTTAGC
This sequence comes from Brachyopa scutellaris, assembly GCA_949775065.1. Classification (NCBI taxonomy): domain Eukaryota; kingdom Metazoa; phylum Arthropoda; class Insecta; order Diptera; family Syrphidae; genus Brachyopa; species Brachyopa scutellaris. The sequence continues at coordinate 102,978,467 of OX459112.1, forward strand.
ATGCAGCGCAATTAGAATACACACGTTTATATGGGAGCGATTACATGTATATTCTGCATGAAGTCTCTATTTCTAAATTTGCCGTGCAGCGCCGGTACTAGATCGCGAAATTAGTACAATTTTGATCATTTGGCACTATTTTTTTTTCATCTGACATTTTTTTGCTTTGTTTGCGACAGCCAACTCAATGGAAGAATTGTCAGAAAACTCTGCACATCTGTTTCAGGTGCAGATTAGGACGCAGCGCTGCGTGCAGCCTGTCTGCACATCTGTCTGAACTTCATCATCTGCAAAAAAATGTAGAGATATAATATATATTATTCGAACATTCTTTAGGCAGGTCAATCCCTAATAATATAAAACAAAGTGAAAATTCCTTTGCATGGACCTACACAGCAAACGGCTAAACGGATTCTGATTTTAAGTGCGAAAACCAAGAAATTCAATAATTAGACTTTGAACCTAAAAAAAGAAAACTTCTCCTTCGTCTATTTTATTGAAGATCACATCAGTTTTAAGAGCTTTAAAATACGCGTCTTTTAAGTCCAAAATTATATTTCTACGTGCTCTACAAGCTGAGCAATATAAATAACATCTTTGCAGAATGCCTTTTTTAATTAATTTGTTAATTGATCACTGTTCTGAAACCAATCTCAGTGGTGTTTTCTTCTTTTGGTTTCCTTTCGATCTCTCTTCGTAATTTGTATTTCTCATTTTTCCTATGAATTAGAGTTGTGTAACTCCTGAAGGAGCCGTTCAAAAGATCGGCTCACTTTGGTGAACTAAATGAACTAGTTCAGATATGTTTAGTTCAGTAGTTCAACGGCTTACCTCTCATCTGAATCTGTATCTGAACTAGTGAGTTGTGAAACACAAACACAATACAGATGACGGTGACGGCTCAGTAGTTCACTACGTCTACGGCTCACCAGATACGAAGTATGTCCATACAAAACCGGATATTTTTTACATAAATTCTTTAGGAATCTTTTGTAGTTGTAGTAGTACAGTAGTAGGTATACAAAATACAATTCACTACCGTATGAGAGAGAGATAAAACCACAGATAGATACATAGATATCGCAAGCAGCTCGCAAGCGCAACCCGAAGGATTGTTGCATCGATCCAATTCAAACAATTTTAAGTTCCATTATCGAGCGAGTCAACCGTCCTCCAGTGTGTTGTGACTTCGGTATACACACATTTTTTTCATATTCCATCCTTAATTTCGTATTTCCTCTCAATCGAACTTATAAAGGAACATATACGAACGACTGACTGGTCTATTTCTGGATATAAACTATACCTTATGGATGAGTATGAGAAATGAGATGAACGTATATTGTGTCTCTGTAAGTGAGAGGTGAATGGTGAAGCTGAGTCTGAACTAAAAGAACTACTGAGCCAAAAGAACTACTGAGCTAAATGAGTTACTGAACTACATTGGTGAACTAGTTCTTTTTAGTGAACGAGAGCTACTGAACTACTTCAGTGAAGTGAACTAGTTTGCCCAACTCTACTATGAATACGCGTTAAATCTGAGTGGAATGGATTCGTGTATGTGTCTGCTCAGCGTGAGCGCTCAAGAGTCAAGCGCAAAGGTTTTATTGGTGCGTATTTTTTTTCTTTCTGTTTTGTTTACATTATGTTCATGGATGTGTGTATACACTACAAAAGTTTGTTGAGTAATGCAGGTATGCAGCTGGTAAAGTTTTGTAAAGGGGTGTGTCGTATTCGTGTAATTGTATTTCGTGTGTTATACTTGAGTGCAATTTTAAGGTTATTGAGTTGGATTGGAATTGAGTTTTAATCTTTTTCTTCTTCTTTATTTGTTCTGTTTTATCTTTTATCATTTAGTTGGCATTGGCAATTATATTTCAATGCGGAATACAGTCAATATTTCAGCGAAAATTAGTTAGCGATCAAATCGGCCTGATATTGGGCGAATAAGTCGAAATGCAAAATTAAAATGAAATGCTCGATTACATCAAATTGATACAGCAAGTGGCCAGTAAAATGGTCCACATGAGAATATTTCGCTGCCATGGACCCGAAAGAAAAAATTCGGGCTTTCAATATAAAATATGTATTGTTTGGCATGGTTTTTTTATCATGTTTATCTGACGAAAATGGCTTTTACTACCACCTCTGTTAGCCGTACGTGAAAAAGTTGTTTAACATAATTTTTAGAGAATTCGTCAAAGATAAAAGTGTAGTAAAAAAAGAGCTTTTTATGAAGTAAAAGTTTTGAGGAAAATGCATTTAAGGTAAGAAATTGGAACAACCAATTTTTAAAATTTTGAGTTTAAGGGGCCATAACTTTTTAATGACTGCATAGATGTACATAAAGTCATTTCGTATGCGCTTCTAATTGCCTCTCCGAAATCTAAGAAATTGTTTTTGTATCTATAGTAGTTCAGAAGTAATATCATTTAAAGTGGTCCTACCACCGAATCGGAGGTCCCTTACTTCGACGGGCTGAAAATATACCCCACTGTCATACGATTTTTTGTTCGCTAATCTGCAGGAATTATATCTACCTCTAAACTGGGACACCCTATATTCCTCTTCATGTTCGGATTTATCGGAGGAATCGTGATAACAGTAACAGTGACTCTTTTGGTTACTATTTACAACCGAAAATTACTGCGGGCTCTTGGTCTATTAAGACAGCAATGTAAATCAAAATTCCATCAACTACATCCCATAAATGTGGTAGGCAGGCGAAGCAAAGCGAGCACGGGCCAGCTAGTTATGAATAAGCAGAACAGAAGAGGACCAATTACTGAGTCTTGATGCACTTCTCACTTATGCAAAAGTTTAAATTCAGCTAGCACCAACCAGCGTTGCTGCGAGCAAAATTCAAAAAGCGTCCAAAAAAGGGGTTCTGAAGCAAAAAATGGGCCCGCTTATATTTACAGTGTCGAGAATAATTGTTCATACAAGCCTACTTTGAGTAAAACATTCTCATTTTATACATACAAATATAATTATGTAAATTTGAATTCTGAAAACGGAGTTCAGTAAGAAAATACATCATGCAGAATATTTACGCACAAAAAGTTAACAAAAAAGTTAGTTAAAAAAAATGTACCACTTAAATATTTGCTTGTTTCGAAAGGAATGAGAAAATTTTTTCTTACATTAAAGGATTTGGCAACGTAAGAGTGTACCGTTAGTTCCATGTATGAATATTTTATTGTTTTTGCACAAATTTACAAATTCCTACATCGTGCTTGTACATTCTGCATAGTTCTGCTCGAATAAATTTATCAATTAGTTTAAGGCTGTGCTTTGTCAGAAATTTGGATAAAATTGTAAAAACTCACGGAAATACTTCGATCGATAAGCGATTTCAAGTGATTTATCACAGAGAATCGGGAAATCATAACGCGAACTCGGTAATTTATCAGTGTTAACCCATTCCATAGTGCAAGGTATTTGTGATCGCTATTATAGAGAAGGTAATTTAGAACATAAGAGTGGTGCTGGACGAAAAAAGAAGATTAAGCCATTAGATTAAAAGTTTCTGAAGAGAGAAATTAACCCTGGAAGTACATGCTTATTTTTTGTACGTAAAGGATATGCTTCGTCGAATCGACGACGGCATTATTCAACCCAGTTTCACAAATGAAACATGCTACAAAAACTATGAAAACCGATTGTATTTAGTTATTTAGTTCATTGAGCATAAAGAAAAGCAACAATGGACATTTTTTCTTATAATATTCACTTAAAAAAATTATTTTCAAATCTTCATGTTATTTGGCATATTTTACAAAACGCGAAAATGCGTCGTCGATTCGACGAAGCATGTACTTCCAGGGTTAAAGCGAACCTAAAAGTACAGTTCTTTAATCAAAAGGCAAAGCGGCTTAAGTCTATTTAAGCCAAAAATGATTTTTTTACATTTTCAAACCCTTTAAAAAAATACGTTTTTTTCGGTCTTATCAGCGTGTTTCTATTCCATCTAGAAGTCCTTTTTTTGGTGATGTCAAAACGGATTAACTCAACAAAATTCATACATTTGCATCATTTTTCAAAGTTTAAAATTGCTCTCCTGAAAAATGCTTAAAATAGACTTAAGCCTCTTTGCCTTTTGATTAAAGAGTTGTTTTTGGAAAGAGGAAAATAAAAGATTTAAGTGCACCAAAGTTTCGGACTCGGCAATACACAAGAAACTAAAATTTCTAGGGTTCAAGTGATGTGTTGCATGGCGGAAGCCACTTTTGAGATAAGAACATTTTAAACGAAGACTTGATTTCGCAATCTTATAAAAACGAGATGATTGATTTTTGGAAAAAAAGTATTTTTCTTAGACGAAAGTAAGTTTAAGATCTTTAACAGCGATAGAAAGCAAGAAAATGTGTTTAGAAAAATAGAACCAAACGATGCAACCAAAACATATGTCGGCGATAGTTAAACACGATGGTGGGAACGTTATGGTTCAGGGGGGCGATGTGATATTACGGAGTGTATGTATTTGTGGAAGAAAACATGCACACAAGCTATATTGAAATATCTTCAAGCTAAATTTGGTCGCTATTCATCAAAAAAACAATTGCACATAGAGATTTTTATTTGTACCAAAATAATATCCGCTTTTGGTTGCTTTATATGTATGTATTTGTCCCCATGTTCTTCGGACCCAATTGGGCATCTGTAGGAACATTTTTATAGAAAAATACGAGAGAACCATAATGTTCAGACGAACTTACACCTGGAAGACGCTATCGACGAAGAGTGGAATAAGATGGACCCAAGCAGAACGGAAAAACTTGTACAGACAATGCCACGTAGGTTAAATGCTGTATCATTTTATAATTGAATCGCTAGCCCAAGAGCTTGTGATTCCTCCTGAGAGTTTATTCCTGCACCGATTTCAATGATTCTTACACTGATCGAAAGCTTTGTATACTTTGTATGAAAAAGTTTTCTCACTCATTTTTGAAGAAGAATCAAATTATTTTAAGTATCTTCTTAAACATTTTACTTTCTTTTGTTTTTTTCATACAGTTTGTCTCTAAAAGGTTGCTTTAATCAAATATTATATATGAAATACAAATTACGTTCTTTTTTGGTTAAACAATACTGTTGATCTATTTGATATCGATTTGTATGAAAAATTATTCTCAGCACTGTATATGAAAAATTCAATTTTTCGCAAAATTGTATTTTATTGCTGAACTAAAAATAAAATAAATATTGGGAACAAAATAACAAAGACAAAAAAAGCATGTATGCAGAACAAGTTTTTGGAAAGGAAATTCTGACTAACAAAAATACTTTGTTGATTTCATTACTGGTTGAAGAAAATGGGTGTGTTTAAAGAGTGAATTTCTATGTTTTAAAAGTAAAAGGGACAAGAAATGAAAATAAATTGAAATAAGGGTCCTATATTTTCCAAATTCTTCAAAATCACATTTTTTTTGAAAAGTGGGGTCCTGGGTCCCGTCAAATTATGCAAAAGCGTCCCAAACGGCAACGCAATCCATTGGCTTTTATTCGTCAACTAATGTTTTACAAGGCACACAGCTCTATTACTAAATCCGAAATATGATTTCAGTTTCAGACATTGAATTATTCACATATAACTCGCCAAATTTGTAGGCGTTGTTATGCTTATTTTTCCCAAGCTTCTAGCAGTGCCGTTTTTTAGTTCAAGAACCGTTGGAAATTGGCGGTTATCTTTATAAATCTCTAGAGCCACAAAGCCCCATAGATTGTCCATTGGATTTAAGTCCGGAGGACACCAGTTTAAAACGGTTATATAGTTGGTGAAAAACCATGCTCTAGTGCTGCGAGATGAATGGAATCTCAGCATCGTCTGCCCGATCCACAAGAAAGGAGACCCCCTCAACTGCTGCAATTACACAGGCATCAGTCTCCTCAACATCGCCTACAAGATCCTATCTGCCATTTTGTGTGAACGCCTGAAGCCTTTCGTTAACAACCTGATTGGCCCCTACCAGTGCGGTTTCAGGCCAGGAAAGTCCACCATAGACCAAATTTTCACAATCAGGCAGATTCTGGAAAAAACCCAAGAAGTCCAAATCGATACCCACCACCTGTTCATCGATTTCAAGGCTGCCTATGACAGCATATGGAGGGATGAACTGTATAGAGCCATGTCTAGTTTTGACATCCCTGCCAAACTCATCCTTCTGTGCAGGATGACGATGGAGAAAGCTCGCTGCTCCATCAAGGTCGGTAATGACCTCACCGAGACCTTCGATGACAAAAAAGGATTCAGACAAGGTGAAGCGCTGTCATGCGACTTCTTCAACATCATACTTGAAAGAATTGTTCGAAACTCACAAGCCAACACACAAGGAACGATCTTTCAAAAGTCCGTTCAACTACTTGCATAGGCCGACGATATTGATATCATTAGTAGAACACAGCAAGCTGTCACCGGTGCGTTCGCGAGTATAGAAATGGAAGCGGCTAAAATGGGTTTAGCGGTAAACGAGGGCAAAACAAAATATATGCTGTCAACAAAACGGGACACCCAACATCGACGAATTGGACAAAACGTCACAATAGACAGCTACAACTTCGGGGTAGTAAAGGACTTTGTCTACCTCGGCTCTGCCATAACATCAAAAAAAGACATCTCGTCGGAAATCAAACGAAGGATTACTCTTGCCAACCGCTGTTTCTTTGGGCTAAGAAGGCAATTGAATAGTAAAGTCCTTCCTCGATCGACTAAGGAGGCCCTATATAAGACCCTTATCATCCCAGCTATATGGAGCTGAAGCATGGACTTTATCGAAAGCAGATGAAGATATCCTTGGTCCCGCTTGCGTTAACGGGTTCTGGAGGAGAAGATTCAACCACGAACTGTACGAACTGTACAGCGATATTAACCTGGTCAAAAAACTGCACATTTGGCGTTTAAGATGGCTAGGACATGTAGAGCGTATAGACATCAACGCTCCGGCTCGGAGAATATTCGACTCTTACCCGGAGGGTCAGCGCAGCAGAGGACGACCTCGCCTAAGGTGGCGCGCACAAGTAGAACAAGACCTCAACCAACTTGAAGTGCGCAACTGGAGGCGGTTAGCTAAGGACCGGGCTAACTGGAAGTGGTTGTTGGTTGAGGCCTTGGTCCACCCCGGACTGTAGCGCCACCTAAGTAAGTAAGTAAGTGCTGCGGCTAGTATGTATCCTCGCATTGTCCTGCTGAAAAGTAGGTTCAACATCAGGATGGCTCTCTACGTATGAAATTAAATGTTCCGGAAGCACATCCTGATATTACTCACTATCCATCTGCATTGAGGGAAAACCTAACGACACACTTACCCCATACCACAAAAATTTATTTGAGTGAAAAGCCTTGGCTCCTTTCTCAAATCCCTCCAATATCCATTGAAACTATTCTATTACTATTGTATATGAAATACAATGATTGAAGCCATCTTTAAAAAAAGAAACTCGGTTTTGGATTGTAAGCAATTACGATTTTTGTTATCTTTGTCTAGTCTCGGTGCATGTTTTCCCGTGCAAATTCCATACGTTTTTGTATACGCTGCTTTTAAACATGGTGCCGATTTCATTTTTTGGAGATATTGCTACATATCCCTATCCCTAATAATATAAATCAAAGTGAAAATTTCTTTGCATGGACCTACACACCAAACGGCTGAACGGATTTTGATAATTGTGTTTGATAAATGTGTTGATTAGGTTTTGATAAGGGGCAGATTCGTGCATAAAAAAATATCTGATTTTTAGTGTGAAAACCAAGAAATTCAATAATTAGACTTTGAACATAAAAAAAGTAAACTTCTCCTTCGTCTATGTTGTTGGAATTCAGATCAGTTTTAAGAGCTTTAAAATATGCATCTTTTAAGTCCAAAATTATATTACTACGTGCTCTAAAAGGTGAGCAATATTAATAATATATTTGCAAAATGTAATTTTTTATTAATTTGTGAATTGATCAATGTTCTGAAACCAATCCCAGTGGGCAGTGGTGTTTACTTTTTTTAGTTTTCTTTCGCACTCTCTTCATACCCAATTTTTCTTTCTCATTTCTCCTAAATACGTGTTAAATCTGAGTGGAATGGATGTGTGTATTGTGTTTGTGTATGTGTCTGCTCCAGTGTTGTCACTTTACCACAATTGTGGTAGATCTACCACAATTTTGAGCGTTTTTTAAATCTACCACATCTACCACGGAAAGCAAACATTCTACCACGTTTTTAAATACTGTCCTGCCCATATTAAACCAACCAATTCAATCTGTTCATTTGGAAAATTATGTATGTAATTGTTTACAATCTGTTTTGCACATTCAAAACATACTCACTTTCAATGAATTTTTCATTCACTTGTGTGGAAAACTTTCGCTTTCGGAAATCCTCATCCGCGCATCATTTGATGCAATGTATTGTACATAAATGCTTATACTTATGTCAATGTTATCAAATCTACCACTATTTTTTTAAATCTACCACTTTTTTTTTTGTCCAATCTACCACATTTTTCAAAATCCAAGTGACAACACTGGCTGCTCTGCTCAGCGGAGCGCTCAAGCGCAAAGGTTTTGTCAGTGCGTATTTTTTTCTTTTTGTTTTATGAACATTATGTTAATGTGTTTGCGTGTACACTACAAAAGTAAGTTGAGTTGCATTGCAGCATGGTGAAGTTTTGTAGGGGCGTGTGTTGTATTCGTATATTCGTGTTCCGTGTGTTATACTTGAGTGGAACTTTAATTATTGAGTTGGATTGGAATTGAGTTAGTTCTATTTTTTTTGCAGCATTCTTTATCTGTTCTGTTTTATCTTTTATCATTTAGTTGGCAATTGTATTTCAAAATGAAATATAGTCAATTTTTTTGGGAACATGACTAAGCGATCAAATCGGTCTGATATTGCGCGAATAAGTCGAAATGCATAATTATCGAGATTGCATCGATTACATAAAACTGACACAGCAAGTGGTCAGCAAAATGCTCCACATGAGAACATTGCGCTGCCATTTAGCCGAACGAAAATTCGGCTTTCAATATGAAATATGTATTGTTTTCCATAATTTCTTTTTTTTTATCATTTTTATATGTTAAGAATGGCTTTTATCTTCATATCACTTTTGCACGTGAAAAAGTTGTTTAACATAATTTGTAGAGAATGCGGCAAAGATAACAGTTTAGTAAAACAAATTTTTTTTCAAGTAAAAGTTTTGAGAAAAATACATTTAAAGTATTGGAACAACATGTACATGTATGTACCTACATAAAGTCTTCAAAATTTTGTATCCGCTTCTGATTGCCTCTCCAAAATGTACAAAACTGTTTTTGTATCTGAAGTAGTTCAGAAGCAACATAATTTAAAGTGGTCTTACCACCAAATCGTAGGTCCCTTACTTAGATGGGCTATAGTTTGGAGGGGGGTAAAAAAGCCCCCCTGTCGTATGATTTTTTGTTCGCTAGAACTTCAGGAATCTACAGTTAACGGATTAGATCTACCTCTAAACTGGGACACCCTATATTCCTCTGTATCTTTGGATTCATCGGAGGAATCGAGATAAGAGTTGTTGTATTGTTACTCTCTTTAGCAGCCACCATATTGAGCTACCAGACGAGTAGGTATTGGGACGATTGAGACTGGGAATTCTGAGCCAGAGCGAGAGGGAAGATGTTTGTGAGAGAGTGAGCGAGATAGCTGCTATTTGTTTACATAAGGAGGGGTATCAGGTTACATTTTTGTTTACATAAGCGTGGGAAACTTTTTAATTGCCCATTAAAGTGTCGTGGAATGTCTTTGATGTTAGCCGCTTCCGGTTTTTAATTACCCCGGTTTTTTTTTTGTTTTTGTTTACATAAGGAATGTATCGGGTAACATTTTTTATGTCTGGCTCTCTGTCTGTATGTATGTATGTATATACATGTGTGTGTATGTGTGTATGTATGTATAAATGTGTATATGTATGTATGTGTATATGTATTTAGATATGATGTGGCGCCATATGAGTCATCTTCAAAGCAGTCGCGTGCCATATATGTATGTACATAATTATGTATATCGGTGTTTTTGATTTGTTTATTGGACGAAGAAAGTAAAAAGCGTAGAGTGTGAAAAAGCAATGAGTCAGAGAGAGAGGAAAGATATGCGACTGTTTATAATTGTGGGCGAAGGGAAAACGATGATGAGAGGGGGATGAGAGGGGGTGAGCGGTTTCTTGGGTCTGCTCATCCAGATTAGATTGTTTATTTTGGCTGTTGGTTGAAATGTTTTTTTTTTATTGGACGAAGGAAGTAGAAAACACTGAGTCGGAGCGAGAGAGAAGAAGTATATTTGTAGGCGGATGGGAAACAATGATGAGAGGGGGATGAGACTGAGTGAACGATTTCCAAGGTCTACTCATCCAGATCTGATTGTTTATATTGGCTGATGGAGGGGAAACAATGATTTGAGGGGGGTGAACGATTTCCAAGGTCTACTCATCTAGATAAGATTGTTTATTTTGACTGTAGGCTGAAATGAGTAGTAGTGCTGACTACCTATATTGTTTCAAGGAAAATTGTTTTTATTGGACGAAGGAAGTAAAAAGCAATGAACCAGAGCTAGAGGGAAGAAGTATATTTATAGGTGGAAGGGAACAATGGTGAGAGGGGGTGAACTGTTTCCAGGGTCTATTCATCCAGATCAGATTGTTTATTTTAGATACCTACTTAATGTACTAAGTGTGTACTTAGTGTGTACTTAGTGTACTTAGTGTGTACGGAGTGTGCTTAGTGTACTTAGTGTTGTACTTATACTGTACTTAGTGTGTACTTAGTGTGTACTTAGTGTGTATCAGAGAGTACTTAGTGTACTTCATGTGCACTTAATGTACTTAGTGTGTATCAGAGAGTACTTAGTGTTTGTGTATACATACGTATGTATGTGTATATGTGTTTGCATAAGATCTGGCAGGATATGAGTCAACTTCAAAGCAGTCGCATGTCATATATGTATGTACATATGTATATAGGTGTTTTTGTTTTGTTTATTGGACGAATGAAGTAAAAAGCGGAAAGGAAATTCTGAGTCAGAGCCAGAGGAGGGATATACGAATAGGGAAACAATGCTGGGCGGGATGTGAATGGTTTCTCAGGTCTACTCATCCAGATCAGATTGTTTATTTTGACTGTTGGTTGAAATGGTTAGTAGTGTTGACTATACTGTTTCAAGGACAATTGTTTTTGTTGGATGGATGAAGTAAAAAGCGGAAAGAAAAATGCTGAGTCAGAGGGAGAGGAAAAATGTGCGACTGATTTATATTCGTTGACTGATGTGGAACAATGATGAGGGATGAGAGGGGGTGAACCGTTTCCTGGGTATGGTTTCCAAGGTCTACGCATGGCGGCCAGGTATGGGCTTTTAGGGTAAAGTTTTCGGACGATCCCTACTAGTAACCATTACAAGAAGACTCACTGCCTCCACGCGGCGGCCGCCGGGCAACGGTCGCTATGCCACTTCCTATGGCTTCCCCCTTCCATTCAGTCCTGTATCTGCGTTGTGCTCTTACAGGTTGGATCGGTTGGTCGCGGCCGAGGGTCTGTGTCATGGTTTCCGGCCAAAGTTGAGCAACGAGGGGAGTAAACCCTATTTAACAAATCCCTAATCCACGGTGGAACAGCATACGCTAAAGGATGCATGGCTAACAGGGAGCTTAGTCTCGAGTCTGCGAACTCCGGATACCTGGCGTCCTCTAGTTTCAGTTCAGCCTTCCCACGGCATACCGGGCTCTGCCGTGGGCGACCTCCTTTCCCGGACACTCGTGGGAATAATTGATTCAACAATAAATATTAATTCACAGACAGATGCATCTATAAACGCATCATCTTCTGGTGTAGCTAGCGAGCAACCAGTCGTACCACCCTCCCGAGACGCTACTGTGCCCTCAACGGAAACCACTCAAGCTGCTTGTGTGCACACAGTGGACCCCAACCAATTGACTGCGGTTGAGCAGCCAAACCCCACTGTTGGTATGGAAGGCGATGTCATAGGGACCCCTTCTATAACCCCCAAAAGAGCCAGAAGTGTAGAAGTTGAGGCTATGTCCTCCGCCTCTGACTCCGACATCGCTTTATCACAATTCGACACCTGTAGTGTCATCTCGGAAAAATCCGGTTGTACCGCCATTGGTGTAAAAATTGGCGAGATGATCATCTCCGAAAGTGGCTTTGTCAAACTCAGCGCAGCTGAACGTAGACGCTTCAAGAACGCTCTAAAGAACGGGGAAACTAGAGAACGAGCTCTAGAGTTGGCTAAGGTAGCCCCCCCGAGACAGCCAGAACAAAAAGGGGCCGGTCAGAGGACCACACCCCACCTGCTAATTCCGCCAAGAAGGCAAAGATCGTCCCCAATCCGGACAAACCTAGTTTCAGCCAGGTTACTAGTTGCGTCCGAATTGGTGTCGTTCCTACCGACTTGGCCAACTGCCCTCTCTCCCAAGAACAAATGGCTCTGTTCGAGGAGGCGGTCATCGACATCTCGATAGAGCTGTGCGAAGGCGATGTCAAGCCCCAGTTCGCCAGCTCTCTCCGTAAATCGGGATGGTTGCTCTTCATTTGCTCGGACAGTGTTACTGCCGAGTGGATGCGCAACTTTTTCAGCAGCATCAAAGCTAAATGTGGTCTGGACGTGATGCTTGTGGAAGAGGGATCCTTCCCGAAACCACACGTCATCCGAGGGTTCTTTCCACAGAGCCTAGAACTGTCTGACGAGAAGATCCTTGCTACCATCCGTGCACAGAACAAGGATCTGCCTACCAAATCCTGGAAGGTCGTGCACCGCATCGAAAAGGACACACTCCTCCACCTTGTCCTCTCCATCGACGATGCGTCCTTCAATAGGCTCCTCGCCCTTAAGGGCAAAATAGCCTACCGCTTTAGCCACGGACTGGCAGCGGAAAACCTCCTCCACCCATGGTGGCCAGAAACACGCAGCTTGCTGCACCCCACGATCGCCCTTCGATGAGCAGCGCCGCCGGGCATGTTAGTCCCAGAGTTGTGGCGAAGCAAATCAACTCGCAGCTTGCTGCACCCCGCGACGGCCCTTCGACGAGCAGAGCCGCCAGGCATTCAAGTCCCAGGGTTGTAGCGAAGGCAACGGCTTCAGCAAAGGACCGGTCTAGGGATCGTCCTAGCTCAGCCGCTTGTCGGAAAGGGAAAGGCCCTAAAAAAGCCCAACTCGTCCGACAGGCCACCCAACACCAGCCACAATGAGCACCCTTAAGGTGCTACAGGCGAACCTGCATCACGCGAAGGGTGCGTCCGCAACCCTTAGCAAGCGGTTCGCCGATGAGGAAATAGCCCTGGGTTTAATTCAGGAACCCTGGGCTATTGGCGGACTTATACGAAGTCTCAAACAAAATGACTGTAAGTTGATTTATAAGCTTGGGGAGCAAGTGCCTAGGGCAGCTTGCTTAGTTAACAGCCTTACTAACATTCTTCCCATTCCAGAATTTATCAGCAAGGACTTAGCGGCCATTATCGTCGAGATTCCGACGGTCAGGGGAACACACAACATCGTGTTTGCTTCGGCATACTTCCCCGGAGACTCGGACCAAATTCCAACAGTAGAGGTCCGAAACTTGATCGACTTCTGCCGGGCAAACAATCACCACTTCATCATTGGCATGGATGCCAATGCGCATCACACCATTTGGGGAAGCAGTGACATTAACAAACGAGGTGAGTCCCTTTTAGATTATCTAATGAGTAGTCATATTGATATATTAAATAAGGGATCAAAACCCACCTTCATTAACGCAATTCGTGAAGAGGTATTGGACCTCACCCTCGCGAGTCCGTTTATCGCAAACTCTATTATAAACTGGCACTGGTCTGATGAGGCCTCGTTGTCTGACCATCAACACATCAGATTTGACATACCTGGTCAAATGACTCAGGCACCTGCCAGATTTATTCCTAAACTAACCAACTGGGACAGATATCGTGAAAACGTTATCATAAACTCAGAAATGCTAGTTACGTCTATCGGTTCTATAAGAGACATTGACGAAGCTGCATACCAATGAAAAGATGTGTTATTGACCTCCTTTCATAGCAGCTGCGTCACAAAAACCAGTACGAACAGTCGCAAGTTTCCCTGGTGGAATGACCAGCTTAATTCGCTTCGAAAGAAAGTCAGGAAACTTTTTAATCGTGCTAAACGAACGAAAAGGTGGGAAGAATACAGGTTCACTCTCACACTCTATAATAAAGAACTCAGAAGATCTAAGCGAGAGTCATGGAGAAGACACTGCGAAAACATTACTGACATGCCGGTAGCAGCCCGACTTCACAAAGCTCTAGCTAAGGATCACACAAACTGTGTAGGGTTACTTAAGAAAGCTGATGGTACCTTCACAACGAACCGAACAGAATCTCTTGAAACCTTGCTTCAGGTCCACTTCCCCGGTTCGTCCATTAATAGTTTAACCACAAATTCTATCCTTACAGATCATAGGGTTGCTGTTGAGAGTAGAACAAACAGTTTATCTGGCAGGTTGTTTAGCCCAGATAAAATTAAATGGGCGATAGGCTCATTTAAACCTTATAAGGCGCCCGGTGGAGATGGTATATTCCCAGCACTTCTCCAAAAAGGGCTGGAACTTATACTACCTGCACTTGTCGCTTTATTTAGAGCCAGCTACAATTGGTGCTACATCCCACTCTCTTGGAGGGAGGTTAATGTAGTTTTCATTCCTAAGTCAGGTAATTAACCAAGCGAGCTGTCTAAATCCTACCGTCCTATCAGTCTAACCTCCTTCCTTTTAAAGGCCATGGAAAGACTACTGGACATTCACATTAGAGGTACGTTAGATAGGTCTTCTCCTCTACAATCTAGTCAATATGCGTACAGAAAAGGTAAATCTACAGAGCATGCTCTCCACCATCTTGCCAATAAGATAGAGGGGGTTCATCGCTCTAAGGATATTGCCCTCTGTGCTTTTCTTGACATTGAAGGTGCCTTCGACAACACTGGCTATGACTCAATTTCAAGAGCCATTCGCCAAAGAGGTATCGAAGAATCGACCAACAGCTGGATTAGGACCATGCTGGAAAGTCGTATTATAAAATCGACTTCAGGAGATATTTCGGTGGCGGTAACGGCAATCAAAGGCTGCCCACAAGGGGGCATCCTTTCTCCTTTGCTATGGTCCCTCGTCATCGACGATTTGCTTGCTGAACTACGCAACTCGGGATATGAAGCTATCGGCTACGCTGATGACCTAACGATCATAGTGAGCGGTAAATTCGATTCCACCATCACGAGTGTGATGCAAAGTTCACTACAAATCGTTTCAGAATGGTGTAACAGGGAAGGGCTCTCAGTTAACCCCTGTAAAACCGTTCTAGTGCCTTTCACGAAGAGAAAAATCATTAACTTGGGTCCAATCATCCTGAAAGGCACCACACTTGAGTATTCCAATGAGGTCAAATATCTGGGAGTTATCTTAGATAAGCGTCTCACTTGGAATCCTCACCTCAACTCTATAATAAACCGTGCAACTAGGGCCTTATGGGCAAGTCGTCGACTGTATGGTAGAGCTTGGGGTCTCAATCCAAAAATTATACATTGGTTGTATACCATGATGGTCAGACCCATCATTTCGTACGGAGCCTTAGTTTGGTGGCCTAAGGTTCTCGAAAAGACCACAGCCAAGAGGCTTGATAAGCTTCAACGCATGGCGTGTCTTGGTATAACCGGTGCCATGCGCACCTGCCCTTCAGCAGCTCTAGAAGCTATAATTGGCATATCGCCATTACAGATCTTCATTAGGAAGTCAGCCGCTAGAAGCGCTATTAAATTTCAACTTATTCGTAAGTACAAACCAGGTAGCCTTACGGGTCACCTTAATATTATCAACAACATTCTCGATCAGGACATGCTTTGCACTGTCGCTGACTTTATGATAAGTGAATATTGCTTTGGCAGAAAATTCGAAGTTCATATTGGGGAACGTACCACGTGGTCAAACGGAGGACCCACGATAGACCCAAAAAGTCTAATATGGTACACTGATGGATCAAAAATGGCCTCTGGCGTTGGCGCTGGGGTTTTCGGGCCCAACACTAGAATCTCCGTCCCTCTGGGATCATTTCCCAGCGTGTTTCAAGCTGAGGTACACGCCATTGACATCTGCGCCTTGATTAACCTACAAAGAGGCATCAAGGGAGCTAACATAAATGTCTTTTCAGACAGCCAAGCCGCACTCAAAGCTTTGAGCTCCAATTCTGTGGACTCAAGACTGGTAAAGTGCTGCTTCAATGCTCTCCAATCTCTAGCTACCAACAATAAGGTTAAACTTTGGTGGGTGCCTGGTCACAGAGGCATTGAAGGAAATGAGATTGCGGATGAACTGGCCCGATCAGGCTCTACTGCTAAATTCTCAGGTCCAGAACCCTTTTGTGGCATAAACTGGGCAACAATCTCAGCATTAGTTAACAATTGGGAACACAATCTCCGACTTTCTCATTGGAGAAACGTCCCGCGGCTTAGGCAAGCCAAATTGTTAATTAAGCCTTATACCCATCACAGGGAACTTCTAAACCACAATAAGAAGGATATTAGGTATCTAACAAATTTCCTCTCCGGTCATTGTCATTTACGATACCACCTGAACAAGTTAGGCCTGTCTAGCGAGACCGATTGTCGACTCTGTTTGGAAGAGGTCGAAACAGCCGAACACGTCCTTTGTGATTGCCCGGCACTTTTTGGGGTCAGACGACGTACCCTACACAAAGAACTGCTTAGACCTTATGAATTAAAAAATGCGTCAACCAAGGACTTACTCACCTTTATCAGAAAGGTGGTTTGCCTCCTGGGCTAATTAGTATCCTACGATACAATAGATCTTTCAGGTCGCAGTATCAGCCTTGGGGCTGGATCCAGATATATAAAAAAAAAAAAAAAAAAAAAAAAGGTCTACGCATTCAGATCAGATTGTTTATTTTAGCTTTTGACTGAAATGGGTAGTAGTGCTGACTGTACTGTTTCAAGGAAAATTGTTTTTATTGGACGAAAGAAGTAAAAAGCACTAAGCCAGAGCGAGAAAGAAGAAGTATATTTGCAGGCAGATGGCAAACAATGATGAGAGAAGGAAGAGAGGGGTGAACGATTTCCAAGGTCTACTCATCCAGATCAGATTGTTTATATTCGCTGATGGAGGGGAAACAATGATTAAAGAGGGTGATCGGTTGTCAAGGTCTACTCATCCAGTTGGAATATTCATGTTTCGACATGTTTAAAAGTCTTGGTCTCTTTATCTTTCGACCATATTTATGGAATTTCCTGACCGAGGGCTAGTGGGATATTCAAGATCAATAAGCTATTATTTTGGCTCATAATGGTCAACCGTATGATCATTAAGTATTCCAGACCATTGCGTATGCATATGTTTCTGCGCTTTTATAAAATAAACAGTTTTTATATCAAATAAAAAATAAAGGAATAGAGCAAGAGGTCAATACATCACTGATATCGATTTCACTCCATCGTTTCGAATCATCATCATCATCATCAGAGACTAAGGAGAAAGAAACAAATATTAAGTACCTAACAGAAGTTCAAAGAAGATAAAACAATGTTTATTATGATATGTAAACAATGTTGGAGTGTTTCTTATTCATTCGTTTGTATGATGAGGATAGAAGATTTATTGAACGTGTAAATAAAAAACAATGGAACTTTGTTTTTTTTTAAATAACTGTATTTTATTTATTATTTAATATTAATCAAGCAAATACATCCATCTTTTTCAGTTTTAATTTTTAATTCTTCTTTTATAATTAGTCCAAATCAATAACCCCTCTTTATTGTTAGGTAAGCGAACAAGATATCCCACGCCTGTTGTTCTAAGGACAGTATACTCTAACCGTCTAACCATTTCTCTATTTCCATGATGCTTTTGCTGGTGACTTCGAATAGTATTTCTAGGGATGAAATCCTTTACACTAGAATTTTGCTTAGCTCCATTCTGATCCATTTTCACAAAGACAACTGATGTCAGTCTCCAATCAGGGATCTCTTCAAATTGTACAAAACCAGTTAGCTCATAATTTTTCAAATGCTGCCAGTATTCGTAGTATGAAAGTTATTTAATCTTGTTCAGCTTATCAGTTGGAACTTCTTCCGATGCTAATATATGATATTCGATTTGCGTAGCTCTTCAACAATTAAATTTATCTCATTCTGGATCTGTAGGTTATTATTTCCAGCTTTTTGAGTTGCGATTAATAGTCTTAGTCTATTCACGAGCACATTTGGATCATACCAATGAACATAATCGATAGGATAAGTAGAGTATATCATATCAGCTGAATATGCCTTACCAATTTTACTTCTTACTTTCCGCGATAAATTTTGAACTAAAGGTTGGATAATTTGCTTATATTTCTGGCCCTTATTACCTTTCACTTGTGAAGTATGTTCGATGCCATTATGTATAGAACTTGACTTCTTTTGCATGGCCACCACGGGCACGCTTGCAGAAGTTCAGACGCTGAACCCAATTTTCGACGGTTTTCAAGCATAAATCGGCCGAAACTGCTGCAATTTCACGTTTGATATTCGTACGAAGTTCATCAATCGTCGCTGGCTTGTTGGCAAAGACCATAGACTTGACGTAGCCCCACAGGAAATAATCTAACGGCGTCAAATCGCACGACCGAGGCGGCCAAGCGACTGGACCATTTCGTGAGATAACACGTTCTCCAAACTTGGTTTCCAATAAATTGATTGTGACATTCGATGTGTGGCTTGTGGCGCCGTCCTGTTGGAACCACATGTCCTCCAAGTCCATATAATCCAATTGGGGCCAAAAATATTCGGTTATCATTGAACGGTAGCGATTCCCATTCACAGTAACGTGCCGGTCTTGATCATCACGAAGAAGTACGGCCCAATGACGCCGCCGGCCCATAAACCACACCAAACCGTATTTTTTTAGGGATGCAATGATGACTCATGGAGTACGTGTGGATTGCTGTCTGACCAATACCCAATGAAGGGGATGTGAATGGTTTCTCAGGTCATCCAGATCAGATTGTTTATTTTTACTGTTGGCTGAAATGGTTAGTAGTGTTGACTATAGCCGTGTTTTATTGGGAACTTATAAATAGTGAAGTGAAAAATTCCCAATAAAACGATCCGCAGTTGCCTGGTTTTTATTTTTAAAATTTGGTACTATGTGTTTGCTCACGGTGACATTAGCTGTCAAAACAAAGACAAACAGTCGAATGCGCAATCGAACCCGCAATCGAACTTAAACATTTATCGACACTTGACTTCGGCTGCGGATGTTTTTGAAAGTGAAGCGCAGTGGGTTGTTGTATGTGTATTGAATGTAAAATCTTACTTTACTTCACTTCACTACGCATAGGTTTCTCACTAAAACAGGGGTTATATTGTTTCAAGGAAAATTGTTTTTGTTGGATGGATGAAGTAAAAAGCGAAAAGAAAATTCTGAGTCAGAGGGAGAGGAAAAATGTGCGACTGATTTATATTTGTTGGCTGATGGGGAACAATGATGAGGGATGAGAGGGGGTGAACCGTTTCCTGGGTATGGTTTCCAAGGTCTACGCATTCAGATCAGATTGTTTATTTAAGCTGTTGACTGAAATGGGTAGTAGTGCTGACTATAATGTTTCAAGGAAAATTGTTTTTATGGACGAAGGAAGTAAAAAACACTGAGCCAGAGCGAGAGAGAAGAAGTATATTTGCAGGCGGATGGGAAACAATGATGATAGGGTGAAGGTAGGGTTTAATACTCATCATGATTAAAGGGGGTGAACAGTTGCCAAGATCTACTCATCCAGTGGGAATATTCATGTTTCGACATGTTTAGAAGTCTTAGTCTCTTTATATTTCGACCATATTTTTTTGTTATGGAATTTGCTGACGAAGGGGAAACACTGATGGGCAGACGGCACAGCCATGCTTAGTGATTTTTTGTAATGAAATTTTGTAACATACATATATAGAAGAAGACAATAAATCAAATCTATCTATCATCTATCATCATCTGATGAGAGGGGGTGAACGGTCTCCAGGGTCTACTCATACAGATTTTTTTTGTTGACTTATTATTTTGGTTGTTGACTGAAATGGGTAGCGGGGCTAGTGGGATACTCAAGATCAACAAGCTATTATTTTGGCTCATAATGGTCAAGCGTATGATCATCATATGCATATGTTTCTGCCATTTTATAAAATAAACTGTTTGTATACCAAATAAAAAATAAAAGAATAGAGCAAGAGGTCAACACATCGCTGGCATCGATTTCAATCCATCGTTTCGAATCATCATCATCATCAGAGACTAAGGAGAAAGAAAGAAATATTAAGTACCTAACAGAAGTTCAAAGAAGATAAAAAAAAATTTATTTTGATATGTAAACAATGTTGGAGTTTTTCTTATTTATTCGTTTGTATGATGAGGATAGAAGATTTGTTGAACATGTAAATAAAAAACAATGGAACTTTTTCTTGAATAACTGTATTTTATTTAATTTTTAATATTAATCAAATAAGTACATCCATCTTTTTCAGTTATAATTTTTAATTCTTCTTTTATAATTAGTCCAAATTAATAACCCTTCTTTATTGTTAGGTAAGCGAACAAGATATTCCACGCCTGTTGTTCTTAGCACAGTACACTCTAACCATTTCTCTATTTCTATGATGCTTTTGCTGGTGACTGCGAATTGTATTTCTAGGGATGAAATCTATTACACTAGAATTTTGTTTAGCTCCATTCTGATCCGTTTTGACAAAGACAACTGATGTCAGTCTTCAAACAGGGATCTCTTCAAATTCTATAAAACCAGTTAGCTCATAATTTTTCAAATGCTGCCAGTATTCATAGTATGAAAGTCGTTTAATCTTGTTCAGCTTCTTCCGATGCTAATATATGATATTCGATTCACGTAGCTCTTCAACAATTAAATTTATCTCATTCTGGATCTGGAGGTTATTATTTCCAGCTTTTTGAGTTGCCATTAAAAGTCTTAGTCTATTCACGAGCACATTTAGATCATACCAATGAACATAATCGATAGGATTAGTAGAATATATCATATCAGCTGAATATGCCTTACCAATTTTACTTCTTACTTTCCGCGATAGATTTTGAACTAAAGGTTGGATAATTTGCTTATATTTCTGGCCCTTATTACCTTTCACTTGTGTACTGCCATCATGGTATTTCATATGTGCATTTGTTTTTTGCAGTATTTTCAGATATTGTTCCAAGTCTTCATTAGTGTATCGACCTTTTCGAGGATTTTTGCGTAAAATTAGCTCATGTAGGCCATCAGTTCCAGGAAAGACTTCATCGTCAATAACGAATTCATCTTGTTGGTTTATTTGAAAGATTTATATATATTTGCAGATATTTCAAATGGTACATCTCTTTCTTCTTCTTCTGCTTCCAGTTGCGGTGATATTGAATCCACTGAGGAATATAAGTCAACGTTGTCTTCTGGAGATTTTTTATCTATTGAAGCGGTTCCTTCTGATGACTGACTTTTAAATGATAAGCGTCGTCGCGGTCCCCGTTTACTTGTATTCTCATTAACTTGCTTAGCTATTTCATTATTCTGTGCATTATCCGTTTTGACATTTTTGGCGATTTCCTTTAAGGGTTCCACTATGGGTCTAAAAATATTTTCAATTTCTGATTCTCGTGTAATTTTTGCAGCCTTGAGGAGCCTATACTTCTTCTTCAGAGCTTTTTTTAATTTTGATAAGATTTTTAAGCTCATGTTCATTGATATTAATTTTGATGATAAAATGGGAGGTCATTCCAAACAGGAATACGAGAGCAGATTGCAGATAGCAGTTAGCAGATAGCTTTTCAAACAGGTGTGTTCACAACAGAAGCTATTGAAGGACTGTGCATTTTTAATATTAGGATTCCTTTATAATTGTTTGTAAAACATAAATTCGTAGGAAAGATTAAGTAAAAAAAGACTCTACCTCTTGATAGATTCTTTCAATTCTAGTTGTACTGAACAAGAATATGATTTTTGCAAAAACAGTATGGCAAAGTTATAAATGTGAACGTCTAGATCATTTAGGGTAATATTCATCAGCAACAGCAAAAGCAACGGCAACAGGCAGATAGCAGTTAGCAGATAACAGTTAGCGGATAGCAGTTAGCGGAGGCGTTCTTCCAATTTGGTAGATCACAGATCAAGTTACATACATATCGATGATAGAGCTGACGTAATCGATGCTGAGAGGGGAACGATGGTGAGAGGGGGTGAATGGTTTCCTGGGTATACCCATCCAGAATAGAAGTCAATATCTTATTAAATCAACCTACTAGTCTAATTTACTGTACACTGGTTTGTTTTTTTTTATATACTTATAAAGAAAACATAAAGACATTGAGAGGCAAAAAGAATAAAAAGAGACAAAAAGAATAAAAAATAATAAAAGAGACAAAAAGAATTAAGAATACAATACAATAAACAATCTGATCTGGATGAGTTTACCCCTCTAGTCCCGCTAACAGTCAAATAAACAAACTATTCTGGATGAGTATACCCCTCTAGTCCGGCTAACAAACTATTCTGGATGCTTCTGATGACCCCGCTTATAGTCAAAATAAACAAACTATTCTGTATGGGTATACCCAGGAAACCATTCACCCCCCCTCACAATCAGCATCGATTACGTCAGCTCTATCATCGATATGTATGTAACTTAATCTGTGATCTGCCATATTGGAAGTACGCCTCCGCTAACTGCTATCCGCTAACTGCTGTCTGCCTGCTGCTGTTGAAGCTTATGCTGTTGCTGATGAATATAACTGTAAATAATCTAGACGTTCACATTTAAAACTTTGCCATACTGTTTTTGCAAAAATCATATTCTTGTTCAGTACAACTAGAATTGAAATAATTTATCAAGAGGTAGAGTCTTTTTTCACTTAATCGTCCCCACGAATTTATGTTTTACAAACAATTATTTAAAGAAATCCTAATACAGTGAAATCCGCATATAGCGACCTCGGTTATAACGACCATGCGGATATAACGACGCAAATTCTTAGTCCCATGATTTCACAACTTAGTTTCCATACAAATTCATCCTGATAAAACGACTTCGGATGTTACGACGATTCCGGATATAGCGCCCGAATTTTGCAAGATTTTGAGTTTTTGCCTCCGGATAAAGCGACAAAATGAAAAGAAAAACTACATTTATGGGGGTAGTTGCCTCTGCAGAATAGAAACATAGGAAACATACCGTTTGTTTCGTTTCGAAAAAATGCAACAAGTTTTTCAGTCGAATTCTTTAAAAATGAAAAGGAATGTAAATCCGAATATGAAGACATTGAACACTCGTTTCTCAAATGGTTTAAATTGCATCGAATTAAAAATATCGTTGAGCAGTTGCATTTTGTAAGAAAAAGCTAATCAATTTGGCATCCTACTAGGGAAGAAATATTTAAAGTATTCTGAAATAGAAATGATAACAACAGCATGGCAAAGAATACACCCAGTGACTATAAAAATATCTTTTGCATATGCAGGCTTCTGTGACTCTTCCTTCTTCACCATTATCTGCATATATAGAGGATACTGATGATGGACTCGATAGTTTGCCACTAAAATTTGGTCGAACGAAGAAAACTACTGTAACTAGGAGACTTAAATTGATATAGCTAACCATGTTTTAACGGCCGTTGATTCTACAGAGATTATTCAAAGTGTAGCAAAGAGTGTTCTTTTTGGAATTTTTCTATCATTCGGTTATAGCGACATTCGGCTATAACGACCATTTTGGCCGGTCCCTTCACCGTCGTTATATCCGAATTTCACTGTATTACAAATGCACAGTCCTTCAATAGCTTCTGTTGTGAACACACCTGTTTGAAAAGCTATCTGCTAACTGCTATCTGCAATCTGCTCTCGTATTCCTGTTTGGATCGACCCCCCATTTTATCATCAAAATGAATATCAATGAACATGAGCTTAAAAATCTTATCAAAATTAAAAAAGCTATGAAGCTCAAGGCTGCAAAAATTACACGGGAATCAGAAATTGAAAATTTTTTTAGACCCATAGTGGATCCCTTAAAGGAAATCGCCAAAAATGTCAAAACGTATAATGCACAGAATAACGAAATAGCTAAACAAGTTAATGAGAATACAAGTAAACGAGGACCGCGGCGACGCTTATCATTTAAAAGTCAGTCGTCAGAAGGAACCGCTTCAATAGATAAAAAATCTCCAGAAGACAACGTTGACTTATATTCCTCAGTGGATTCAATATCACCGCAACTGGAAGCAGAAGAAGAAGAAAGAGATGTACCATTTGGAAGATCTGCAAATAGCCTTGATCAGAGTACTCCACTTAACAGTTTGTTATTATCAAGTTCAAACCGTGACAAGATTTATGGGCCATACCTTGATCTACAATCGAATGCGTTGAAATTAGGTACATCAAGTTTTCAAATAAACCAACAAGATGAATTCGTTATTAACGATGAAATCTTCCCTGGAACTGATGGCCTACATGAGCTAATTTTACGCAAAAATCCTCGAAAAGGTCGATACACTAATGAGGACTTGGAGCAATATCTGAAAATACTGCAAAAAACAAATGCACATATGAAATACCATGATGGCAGTTCACAAGTGAAAGGTAATAAGGGCCAGAAATATAAGCAAATTATCCAACCTTTAGTTCAAAATTTATCGCGGAAAGTAAGAAGTAAAATTGGTAGAGCATATTCAGCTGATATGATATACTCTACTTATCCTATCGATTATGTTCTTCGGTATGATCCAAATGTGCTTGTGAATAGACTAAGACTATTAATCGCAACTCACAAAGCTGGAAATAATAACCTACAGATCCAGAATGAGATAAATTTAATTGTTGAAGAGCTACGCGAATCGAATATCATATATTAGCATCGGAAGAAGTTCCAACTGATAAGCTGAACAATATTAAATGACTTTCATACTACGAATACTGGCAGCATTTGAAAAATTATGAGCTAACTGGTTTTGTACAATTTGAAGAGATCCCTGATTGGAGACTGACATCAGTTGTCTTTGAGAAAATGGATCATAATGGAGCTTAGCAAAATTCTAGTGTAATAGATTTCATCCCTAGAAATACTATTCGAAGTCACCAGCAAAAGCATCATGGAAATAGAGAAATGGTTAGAGTATACTGTCCTAAGAACAACAGGCGTGGGATATCTTGTTCGCTTACCTAACAATAAAGAAGGGTTATTGATTTGGACTAATTATAAAAGAAGAATTAAAAATTATAACTGAAAAAGATGGATGTATTTGCTTGATTAATATTAAATAATAAATAAAATACAGTTATTTAAAAAAAAAACAAAGTTCCATTGTTTTTTATTTACACGTTCAACAAATCTTCTATCCTCATCATACAAACGAATGAATAAGAAACACTCCAACATTGTTTACATATCATAATAAACATTTTTTTATCTTCTTTGAACTTCTGTTAGGTACTTAATATTTGTTTCTTTCTCCTTAGTCTCTGATGATGATGATGATGATGATTTGAAACGATGGAATGAAATCGATATCAGCGATGTGTTGACCTCTTACTCTACTCCTTTATTTTTTATTTGATACACAAACAGTTTATTTTATGAAAGCGCAGAAACATATGCATACACAATGGTCTTGAATGCCTGATGATCATACGCTTGACCATTATGAGCCAAAATAATAGTTTGTTAATCTTGAATATCCCATTAGCCCCGCTACCCATTTCAATCAACAACCAAAATAATAAGTTAACAAAAAAAAAAAAATCTGAATGAGTAGACCCTGGAAACCGTTCACCCCCTCTCAGCATTGTTACCTATTCGTATATCTCTCCTCATTTTCTGACTCAGTGCTTTTCACTTCCTTCGTTCAATCAAAACAATTTTCCTTGAAACAATATAGTCAGCACTACTTCCCATTTCAGCCAACAGTCAAAGTAAATAATCTGATCTACGTTCATTATTTGGTAGAACCTTAATCTAGCTCAACTCAGTGAAGCAGCACTTTACCTTGAGTAAACAGAGTAGGATCTCAAAGCTTTGAGTGCGCCTTGATTAAAATTTCCATGTTTTTTTTTATTTACACGTTCAACAAATCTTCTATCCTCATCATACAAACAAATGAATAACAAAAACTCCAACATTGTTTACATATCATAATAAACATTTTTTTAATCTTTTTATCTTCTTTGAACTTCTGTTAGGTACTTAATATTCGTTTCTTTCTCCTTAGTCTCTGATGATGATGATTCGAAACGATGGAGTGAAATCGATATCAGCGATGTGTTGACCTCTTGCTCTATTCCTTTATTTTTTATTTGATATAAAAACTGTTTATTTTATAAAAGCGCAGAAACATATGCATACGCAATGGTCTGGAATACTTAATGATCATACGCTTGACCATTATGAGCCAAAATAATAGCTTATTGATTTTGAATATCCCACTAGCCCTCGGTCAGGAAATTCCATAAATATGGTCGAAAGATAAAGAGACCAAGACTTTTAAACATGTCGAAACATGAATATTCCAGCTGGATGAGTAGACCTTGACAACCGATCACCCTCTTTAATCATTGTTTCCCCTCCATCAGCGAATATAAACAATCTGATCTGGATGAGTAGACCTTGGAAATCGTTCACCCCTCTCTTCCTTCTCTCATCATTGTTTGCCATCTGCCTGCAAATATACTTCTTCTTTCTCGCTCTGGCTTAGTGCTTTTTACTCCTTTCGTCCAATAAAAACAATTTTCCTTGAAACATTACAGTCAGCACTACTACCCATTTCAGTCAAAAGCTACAATAAACAATCTGATCTGAATGCGTAGACCTTGGAAACCATACCCAGGAAACGGTTCACCCCCTCTCATCCCTCATCATTGTTCCACATCAGTCAACGAATATAAATCAGTCACACATTTTTCCTCTCCCTCTGACTCAGAATTTTTCTTTCCGCTTTTTACTTCATCCATCCAACAAAAACAATTTTCCTTGAAACAATATAGTCAACACTACTAACCATTTCAGCCAACAGTCAAAATAAACAATCTGATCTGGATGAGTAGACCTGAGAAACCATTCACATCCCCCTCAGCATTGTTTCCCTATTCGTATATCCCTCCTCTGGCTCTGACTCAGAATTTCCTTTCCGCTTTTTACTTCATTCGTCCAATAAACAAAACAAAAACACCTATATACATATGTACATACATATATGACATGCGACTGCTTTGAAGATGACTCATATACTGCCAGATCTTATGCAAACACATATACACATACATACGTATGTATACACAAACACTAAGTACTCTCTGATACACACTAAGTACATTAAGTAGGTATCTAAAATAAACAATCTGATCTGGATGAATAGACCCTGGAAACAGTTCACCCCCTCTCACCATTGTTCCCTTCCACCTACAAATATACTTCTTCCCTCCAGCTCTGGTTCATTGCTTTTTACTTCCTTCGTCCAATAAAAACAATTTTCCTTGAAACAATATAGGTAGTCAGCACTACTACTCATTTCAGCCTAGAGTCAAAATAAACAATCTGATCTAGATGAGTAGACCCTGGAAATCTTTCACCCCCCTCAAATTATTGTTTCCCCTCCATCAGCGAATATAAACAATCAGATCTGGATGAGTAGACCTTGGAAATCGTTCACTCCCTCTCATCCCCTCTCATTGTTTCCCATCCGCCTACAAATATACTTCTTCTCTCTCGCTCCGACTCAGTGGTTTCTACTTCCTTCGTCCAATAAAAAAAAACATTTCAACCAACAGCCAAAATAAACAATCTAATCTGGATGAGCAGACCCAGGAAACCGCTCACCCCCTCTCATCCCCCTCTCATCATCGTTTTCCCTTCGATCACAATTATAAACAGTCGCATATCTTTCCTCTCTCTCTGACTCAGTGCTTTTTCACACTCTACGCTTTTTACTTTCTTCGTCCAATAAACAAAACAAAAACACCGATATACAGAATTATGTATATGATTGCTTTGACTCATACGGCGCCACATCATATCCAAATACATATACACATACATACATATACACATATATACATACATACATACATACACACACATGTATATACATACATATGTACATACAGACCCTCACACAACGTATTGCCGTCGAAGTCAAAGACGTAGATGAGGTTACCACAAGGGAGGATATATGCGCGGCTATTAATGGCCAGCTTGGAATTGAAGGTGTTTCAACAGCTGACGTTTTATCTCTGCGAAAAGCATATGGTGGAACCCAAACCGCGACGATAAGCCTTCCCGCGGAAAAGGCAACCAAGCTCCTGGAAGCAAGGAAAATTAGAATCGGCTGGGTTATTTGTCGAATTCGCGAGCGAACCTTATTAAGAAAGTGCTTCAAATGCCTTGAGTTTGGTCACCTAGCCAGAAATTGTAAGAGCGAAGAAGACCATTCTAAATTATGTAGGAGGTGTGGAACAGAAGGTCAAATCGCAAAGGACTGTGATAAGGAGCCTTCATGCATGTTTTGCAGAACGGATAACACAAAAGATGCAATGCATGTACCCGGTAGCAGCAAATGTCCGGTGTTCAGGAGAGCCATTACAAGCAAGCAACCATGAAGATAATACAGATTAACCTTAGTCACTATAAGACAGCTCAGGACATCCTGGCACAAACGGCTAGAGACGAGGGAGCTGACATAATTTTAATCAGCGAGCCGTATAAACATCTCGACAGCAATATCTGGATCTGCGATAACACAAAGCACGCCGCAATTTGGACATGCGGAAAACATACCTTTCAAGATGCCAGTAATCAGGCAGACGGCCACGTACGCGCAAAAATAAATGGGATCAACTTCTACAGCTGCTACGCGCGACCCAGCTGGACGATAACTGAATTCCAGGCAATGCTAGACAGCGTAGGCGTAGATGCACATGAAAGAACTCCGGTGATAATAGGCGGAGACTTTAATGCCTGGGCAACAGAGTGCGGTAGCAGACTCACCAATGCTAGAGGACGTATCCTATTAGAAACATTCGCATCATTCTTACTGGATGTAAGCATTGCAAATAATGGTCGAGCAAACACCTTCAGGAAAGCGGGAATGGGATCCATCATCGATATAACTTTTATAAGCAACTCCCTCATGCGCAACACAAAATGGCGGGTCAGCGAAGAATATACCCATAGTGACCAACAGGCGATAATAATTGACATCAAAGAGCAAAATCCCACTCCACGGCCTAAGCTAGCGGGTCCAAAATGGAAAGATAAACTCTTTGACAAGGATACGTTCGATGAAATGATGAATACCAGCGAACTAGCTGACAGTACAACTGCGGAGAATTTATCGCGTCACCTCACTCGTACTATAACCAGAGCATGTGATGCAGCAATGCCCAGGCGAATACCCAGGAAAAGAGGTACACCGTGCTATTGGTGGAGCGAAGAAATAAAAGCACTCAGGGCAAATTGCTTACAAGCCCGACGCAGAGTGCAGCGTTCTAGAAGGAGAGGCACTTTTCAAGAACGCCTGGACACACTCCGACTGGCAAGAAGGAACCTAAAAAATGCGATCAAAGAAAGCAAAGCAAGATGCTTCAAGCGCTTATGTGACGAAGCGGACATAAACCCCTGTGGAATGGCGTACCGAATGATAATGACAAAACTGAAGGGCTGTAGATCCCCACAATTATCATGTCCGATAATGCTAAGGCAGTGGTTCCTAACCTTTTCAACCTTGTTACCCATATGACCTATTAGCGAAACTCATTTTACCCACCGTTTGAAATGTCATCAAAGAAAACAATACATGCACATATAAATTGTCTTTATTTACAGGTCCGTTCGCGTACTTTTTGCACCAAATATGTGTTTTTTGTCAAATTTCGAAGAATGGGGTTCAATTCTCTCAAAAACGGAAGAATTCCGAAGAAGTAACCGAACGCATTAAACAACAAAAAACTAAAAATGTATGTATGTGAAATGACAGATTTGACAGTTTTCATACATATATTAGCCCAAAGAAATTTTTGTGCTAAAATTCGTGCCATGGAGAAATGTCTTACTCTCTCGTAAGCACTCTTCTTTATGAAAAATTACGAATTTTTTGCGTACGCTAACGGGATTTCATAACTTTTCGTTATTTTTTCGTAGATTTTCGTAGTTTTGGGAGTATAAGTGAACGGACTTTATAATAAACGTTACTTTATTAATCAAACTTGATTTACCAATTGCCCACACAATTGTGTAAACATCGATCAACTTGAACTCTGCGTTCCGATTGCAATTTTATCCTGCGCTGTTGAGATATTTGTTATATTTCCTTGTAATGAGATATTCAAACTGTCAATTTCACTGAAAAAAATTAGTATTTTATCTTTTATTTTTTAGTAACTCTTTTCCTTTTTGTGTTCTTACTTACTTACTTACTTACTTACTTAGTTGGCGCTACAGCTCGAGGTGAACCTGGGCCTGCTTCTCGCAACCATTTGTGCGTGAGTTACGTTTTCGGATTTCACGAACGATTAAACAATACACAACCAACAAGTGTTGAATGTAAATTTATTTATTCATACATTTAACACTTAACTTAATTTACAATTTTAATAAACGAACATAGAACGATAAATTTACAGAAGACGGAGCTTTTGACTACAAGAGATCCACAACACGCTACGACAAAATAAAGACTAATTACCAACTCGACATTTTACTTAGAACAGAAATCAAAAACAACAAGAACTAATAGTTTTACATAAATCACAAACAACAAAGAAGAAACAGCTAAACATAGCATCAGCTTTGACTTGTTATGATGTTGCTGCTGGTCCAGAATGTAGGTATGTACATGTCTGTGTACATATATTGGTCCAGCACGTAACTCGTTCGTGTTATATTTTAGCACGAATGGAAGGGACCTACAGTTTTTTGCCGACTCCGAACGGCGAGTTGAGAAGCTCAATCGTGACAAGTGATACTCTTTGATGCTTGTCAGACATTCGAAAGAGGTGTGCACTGTGAAAAACTTTTAGGTGTTTGCGGCAGGATTCGAACCCAAGACCGCTGGCTCAGTAGTCCGACGCACTAACCACTTGCGCTACGGTGCCTTTGGTTTTCAAAAAATAATCCTATTAATAATCCTATCCGCCAACTAGCTTTCACCAGTCCGATCCGTTTTCCTCAATTAGCTGTTTTAGCTATTTAAATATGTGCGTCTGCAAAGATTTGCAGAACAAGTATTCCTCTTTTATATGGTTATCTAGTACAAATTAGTTCTGTAACAGAATTCAACCCATTGGACTTGTCAAAAGAATTAATTTCTTTTGACTTGTCGGGTCGGCATTCGTCGACAAGTGTTTTACAAGTGAAAATGGACTATATTTTATTGTTAAGTTTGGTAGCAAGACTATGTGCAGTTGATTGAGATAAGTGAAATTTTGTAATAAACAGATGATCACTTACATCCAAATTAATTTTTTTTTAAACTTTTAACCTGTGACGAGTTTCACTGGTATTACTATCAAACTCAGACTCAAGAAAGTACATTTTCAATTAAATATTATTTTATTTCTATATTTGTATTCTGCTTTTTCAAAAATATTGCATAAAAAATGCACTTGTCAGCTTTTGACAATATTCCAATCACCTGTCTTAATTGAACCACAATTCTACAAGTGTTTCTTGACAGTTGTCGTGTTCTGTTACAGAAAGAGGAACATTATTTTTCCTCGCAACAGTTTTTGAAGAGCTCATGGACTTGTCGTTTTGTGTTACACAATTTTTTATAAGTTATCAAAAAATTCACTTGTCCTATACAAGTACTTGTCGTTTTCTGTTACAGGCCCCAGTAATTACTCAACTCTTAAATACGAATTTGAATTTTTGTATTGGAGAGCGATATTTGGTTAATCTTAGTCACATGTTGTTCACCAATAACGGCGAAACTGCATTACATAAACAAGGTTTGATGAAATCCTCTCCTATAGTGTATGTTTTTTTGATCATAGCGATACGAAATTTGATATGAGGCTTCAAAACACGATTCATTTGCCCATTGTACATTTCGCTGCTGCTCGCTGCAACCAGCAACTCGGTTGCTCGGCCGTTTCAAACAAACTTGCGAATTGCGACGCTTCGCTAGCGTGAGAGAAAGCGAGAAGACAGTAAAAAATAATCCCAGAGCCCGGCGGCGCCTATGCAAAAGAAAAATTGTGCGAACTTTTGAATAGCCCATATCTCGAATATAAACGTAAAGAAAAACGACTTGCTTTGTTTGATGAGTGGAAAAAGATTATCCTGGTCTAGAGGCGCTGATCTGTGATTTTATGAAATTTTGGTTAGTTATCTACTGTAAGATTTATTATTTATTAGCAGCGTTATTACCCCGCAGAATAGCGATTTTACCCCCGCGGGGGTAATTACCCACAGGTTCGGAACCTGTGTGCTAAGGTCTATTGTAGAGCACTTATTCCCACAGAGACCATCGACTCTGTGCAATATAATCAGAGAACCCAGCACAGAAGCAGTTCCAATAATAACACCAGGTGAACTTCTCACTGCATGCAAGAAAATAGGCACCAACAAAGCACCAGGACCTGATGGGATCCCAAATATGGCAGTGAAAGCCGCCGTTCAAAGGAGACCGGACATGTTTCTAACAACAATGGAGAAGTGTCTGAAAGAGGGGGTTTTCCCAGAACAATGGAAGCTGCAACATTTGGTACTCTTACCGAAGGGAAACAAACCACCTGGAGAGCCAGCATCATATCGCCCAATATGCCTCCTGGACACACTGGGAAAAATATTTACTATATACTGCGGCAGAGGAAAAAGGAGCACTATCAGTTCACCAGTTCGGGTTCAGAAAATCGCGCTCTACCGTGGACGCCATAAAAGCGGTTGTTGACACAGCAGCCGAAGCAATAAATGGAGAAAGATGGCGATGGGGAACAAAGGAATATTGTGCAGTGGTGACGCTGGACATCAAAAACGCCTTTAACTCAGCAAACTGGTCATTCATAAGAAGATCACTAGCCAGAATGGATACGCCATACTACTTACGAAAGATTGTATGCAGCTACTTCACCAATAGAAGGCTGATATATGAAACCGAAGAAGGAGAAAATTACTATAACGTCTCCGCGGGAGTTCCACTAGGATCAGTACTGGGCCCCCTACTCTGGAATATCATGTACGATGGGGTTCTGCAATTGGCACTGCCACCAGGAGTAAAAATAATCGGATTTGCCGACGACATCGCAGTTGTTACGGTTGCAAAGAACATTTGCGAAATTCAGTCAGCTACAAACGAAGCAATTAAACTCATCAAAGACTGGCTAACATGCGCCGGCCTAGAATTGGCAGACCACAAAACGGAGGCTGTCCTAATTACCAGCCGGAAGAACGTGGAATACGTAGACATAAGAGTAGGAAACCAAACTATCAGGTCGAAAGACTTTGTGAAATACTTAGGAGTAATACTCGACAATAGACTTAGTTTTAAGCCTCACATCGACTATTCGGGCAAAAAGGCGTCAAAGCTTCAGGCAGCACTTTCTGGAATACTGCCAAATATCGGAGGACCAGGATATGCTAGAAGAAACCTAATATCCAAAGTAGTAAGCTCAGTCCGCTGCCCCAGTTTGGGTGGAGGCCCTGGCGATAAAGGAAACAAGGCGAAAATTATCGTCAATTTATCGACTTAGCGCACTAAGGGTAATCAGTGGGTTCCGGACGATTTCGGACGAAGTAGCCCTTGTCATTGCAGGTATGATTCCCATCGACATCCTTGCGGACGAGATGCAAAGAGTCTATAATAGGAGAACCTCTAGTAACCAAGAAGCGACGGTCATCAAAAGGATCAAGGAAGAAGAAAGAGTCGCTTCAATGATCAGGTGGCAAGCTCGATGGGAAACCAACACGAAGGGCAGATGGACCTATGAATTGATTCCAACCATAGACGTTTGGACAAACCGAAGGCACGGAAACTGTAACTACCACCTTACGCAGTTTCTATCTGGTCACGGTGGGTATCGAAAATACCTACACCGTTTTGGGCACGATACATCACCTTTTTGTCCAACTTGCCCAATCAGGAAGAAGATACAGAGCACGCAGTATTCCACTGCATACGCTTTCTGGGATGGAGAACTGACATACGAAGTCCACAGACCAAATGCTGCGGTCAGAAGAAAATTGGTTGGAGATCTGCACACTCATAACAAATGTGCAAAACGAGCTGCGAAGAATAGAAAAAATAAGACGTGCAGATGAGCAAATATAGGAGATATAGCATAGATTAGCCCCGCGAAGTAATACCTAACGGCAGTCCCGCGGGGAGAGTGGTCGAAGAGTGGAGGATGTGGGTTAGTACGTATGCGTATTCCTGGAATCGAGCAATCAGGTCTACGAATCGTGCATGCTAGGAGCCCGGGCTACTAGTATCTTTCGAAGATTACACATCCCTTGGCGCAACCAAAAAAAAAAAAAAAAAAAAAATACATACAGACAGAGAGCCAGACATAAAAAATGTTATCCGATACATTCCTTATGTAAGCAAAAACAAAAAAAAACCGGGGTAATTAAAAACCGGAAGCGGCAAACATCAAAGACATTCCACGACACTTTAATGGGCAATTAAAAATGTTCCCACGCTTATGTAAACAAAAATGTAACCTGATACCCCTCCTTATGTAAACAAATAGCAGCTATCTCGCTCACTCTCACACAAACGTCTTCCCTCTCGCTCTGGCTCAGAATTCCCAGTCTCAATCGTCCCAATACCTACTCAGACGGTTTGATTTGAGATCTCTTTCATCGAGGCTGCATATTAATATGTATGTACATATGTATGTCTTTTGGTTACCTTTCGCAACCAAAAATTACTGCGGGTTCTTGGTCTATTAGGACAACAAAGTAGATCAAAATTACATCAACTACATCCCATAAATGTGGTAGACAGGCGAAGCAAAGCGAGCACGGGCCAGCTAGTATTACTATATAGTCATCTTTGCTGCATTTAAACTAAGACCTCGCTTGATATCATTGGAGCTTTTCATTGAACTAGTATCGCCTGTGGTCGAAATTCGACCAATTGTGCGAGAGAAACGTACATGGTTTTTACCTGTCTTGACACAACATGTTGGGAAAAGAATAACCTACATACTGTACTGCCCCTCTTCATAACGTTTCCAATGAAATAAAAATCAAGCGAATATGTTCAGTTTAAGGCAGTTAAAAAGGGGTTGAATTCTTTTGCCTTCGCCTATTTATATATCGGACTAGCTGGCCCGTTTGCTTCGTCTGCCTACCACATTTATGGGATGTAGTTGATGGAATTTTGATTTACTTTGCTGTCTTAATAGACCAAGAACCCGCAGTAATTTTCGCTTGTAAATAGTAACCAAAAGAGTCACTGTTACTCTTATCACGATTCCTCCGATAAATCCGAACATGAAGAGGAATATAGGGTGTCCCAGTTTAGAGGTAGATATAATCCGTTAACTGTAAATTCCTGCATATTAGCGAACAAAAAATCGTATGACAGTGGGGTATATTTTCAGCCCGTCGAAGTAAGGGACCTCCGATTCGGTGGTAGGACCACTTTAAATGATATTACTTCTGAACTACTACAGACACAAAAACAATTTCTTAAATTTCGGAGAGGCAATTAGAAGCGCATACGAAATGTTGAAGACTTTATGTACATCTATGCAGTCATAATAAAGTTAAACTCAAAATTTTGAAAACTGGTTGTTCCAATTTCTTACCTTAAATGCTTTTTTCTCAAAACTTTTACTTCATAAAAAGCTCTTTTTTTTACTACACTTTTATCTTTGGGAATTATCTAAAGATTATGTTAAACAACTTTTTCACATACGGCTAACAGAGGTGGTTGTAAAAGCCATTTTTCGTCAGATAAAAATGATAAAAAAAACTATGCAAAACAATACATATTTTATATTGAAAGCCCGAATTTTTTCTTTCGGGTCCATGGCAGCGAAATATTCTCATGTGGACCATTTTGCTGGCCACTTGCTGTATCAATTTCATGAAATCGAGCATTTCATTTTAATTTTGCATTTCTACTTATTCGCCCAATAACAGGCGGATTCAATCGCTAACTAATTTTCGCTGAAAAATTGACTATATTCCGCTTTGAAATATAATTGCCAATGCCAATTAAATGATAAAAGATAAAACAGAACAGGTAAATTTCCAATTCCAATCCAACTCAATAACCTTAAAATTGCACTCAAGTATAACACACGAAATACAATTACACGAATACGACACACCCCTCTACACAACTTTACCAGCTGCATTACTCAGCTAACTTTTGTAGTGTATGCACACATACATGAACATAATGTAAGCAAAACAGAAAGAAAAAAATACGCGGCAACAAAACCTTTGCGCTTGAGCGCTGACGCTCAGGGCTGCCGTTTTGAAAATTCAAATGGGAGTATTTTAGACGTTTATAGGGGAGTATTTTGTGTCTAAGGGGAGCACAAAAAAGAAACGATACGAATCCAATATCAAAAACAACCATTAGCCTGTTAAAACTCTGAAACTTGATTATTTTATTTGGACTTTGGATTTTTTTCAAAAAACTTCACTTTTTTCAATAAATAGCAAAGCCACAGAAAAACAAAATTCTTAATCATCGTGGATAGTTTTTTTAGGTTAATGAACTACAAAAACATTAAATGAAGTATTGTATAAAATTATAGCAGTAAGAAATTAAAGCATTAAAATGACAAAGTCTTGGGTTTTACCTATCAAACTGTAACTCAGTACTTCCATTTCCATCAAAACATTTAATTTCCCTGCCTTTTGGGCATGACTTCTTTAGTTAGCAGTTCAGTCTGTATATCAAACTGAACATTTTGATAATGTCTGTCTTTATACTTATTTTGACCACTGTATTTCGTTATTTTTTTTTTATTTATTTTTTTTTATTTATTTATTTATTTATTTATTTTTTTTTTTTTTTTATTTATTTGATCTTTATTTCATTAAAATTCTAAGCTTAATATAATGTTAACAAAAAATAATGATTATGTATAATGGCTTCAGGAAATATTACTAAAAACAGAATTCGAGAATTTACTTTACAATTGATAAGCAAAGATTTTAATGAAATAGTTAGGTACATTCTGTTATTCAAGAGAATAAGTGGCGAATGAACCTCAGGTTAAATAAGACTTAAAACAATGAATGTGGGGATAATAATTCATAAATATTCTTACCTAATCTGTGCAAATACCTATGTATATAAACAGAACACAATTTTTTAAAGGATCTACAAATTTAATCAAACTATTGGACTAACAATATTATTTATAAGTGAATGGTTTAAAGAAAAAAGCCATTTTGATTCATTCGCTCACATCTTAAATCATTGGGTAATTTATTAAATAAGCGGGGCGAAATCACAGTATAAAAAAGACAAAAGTGTGACTTATTTATTCTAGGAACTGTTACCAAATTACAGTTGTTGGCTCTTAAATTATAATCCTCTTGTACCCTCGCAGAGTTATAACCAGCACTTTTAAAAAACAATTTTAAAATTTTATAATAGTACATATGTCTTACAGGTAAAATACCGAGATTAATAAACAATGGCAAACTGGGTGTACAACGGTTTACTTTAGAAATAATGCGAATTGAATGTTTTTGTCTAATAAGCAACTGTTCGATTTTATTGGAGTGAGTACCACCCCAGCAGCAAATACCATATTGAAGCTTTGATTGCATAAGGCCACTGTAAGCTAGTTTCAATATTGATTGCGGACAATAAAGACTAAGGTGGTAGATCTACCTGACAACATTGTTAAGATAAAGTTTTAAATGAGATGTATGTTCTATCCAACTAAGCTTTTTATCTAAGGTAATACCCAGGTATTTAAATTTATCAACACATTCAATTTCAAAACAGCCATCACTGCAATGTAAATCAGACCTGAAAATTGGCGGAGAAAGCTGGAACTTAGAGCAATGAGGTGCATGATATAATAAGGATAAGCCTTCAGGAATCATTCCCAATAAATTAAAAAACATAAACTTAGTTTTGCTGCTTATAAGTAGCTTGTGGACCCTGAACCAATGACGGAGAATTTCTAAGTCATGGTTCATGTTAGTAAAAGTGTTAGTATTTTAACAAAGTACTATTCAATAAAGAAAAGGTCTCAAAGTAGTACTTGTTTTAAAAAATGGAAATATTTAATATGGGAGTACTATCAGGACCAGGGGAGCACGGGAGTACAGTGCTTGAGAGAGTAGTACGAATACTCCCTTAGTACTCATTTCGGCAGCCCTGCTGACGCTGAGCAGAGCAGACACATACACAAATCCATTCCACTCAGATTTAACGCGTATTTATAGGAAAAATGAGAAATACAAATTACGAAGAGAGATCGAAAGAAAACCAAAAGAAGAAAACACAACTGAGATTGGTTTCAGAACATTGATCAATTAACAAATTAATTAAAAAAGGCATTTTGCAAAGATGTTATTAATATTGCTCAGCTTGTAGAGCACGTAGAAATATAATTTTGGACTTAAAAGACGCGTATTTTAAAGCTCTTAAAACTGAATTTCAATAAAATAGACGAAGGGGAAGTTTACCTTTTTTAGATTCAAAGTCTAATTATTGAATTTCTTGGTTTTCGCACTTAAAATCAGATATTTTTCTATGCACGAATCTGCTTCTTATCAAAACCTAGTCAACAAATTATCAAAATCCGTTCAGCCGTTTGCTGTGTAGGTCCATGCAAAGGAATTTTCACTTTGTTTTATATTATTAGGGATAACTTTTTTGGCTGTCCAGATGTCTTCTTTGTACAGCTGTTTTCTTTATCTTTGGCATAATTTTAAACTTTATTTTACACACAAAGATCTGCCCAAATCACGACAAATTTCCCTAAAACTAAGGTTTTCTGTCAAAACGCGTCGTTCTGCCCTTGCTCCAACTTTGACAAAGCCTTTCCTCCTCCTCTGCGATTCACATAAAATCACGCGACTACATCATGTTTGTCTATCTTGGTACCGTTATCAATAATTTCAAATATCTACACTTTTGTCAGAAAAAATGTATAAAGTTGTAAAATAATGCAATTTTGCAGGTGACCTTAACATATTGAAACGGATCGAAAACCTTGACCATAGCAGTTGAACAACTATGCTGTTTGCGAAAAGCAGACTGCACCTATGTTATTAAGATAAAGAAAAGTTTGCATCTATACAGTAGAGTCATTTTAATAAATTTGATAGTTATATCGTCTTCACCAACCGAATTCGCCTTTATTGCACAAATATTGTCTGCTACATCAGTTGCTGCGACTACTTCAAAATCGAAACTTATCGAAGGTTTGAAATATATCTACAATTCGGTATGAAAGTATTGGTTGGCATCGGGACTCCGAAAACCCACTACACCCTTGTAGAGTACGGTTGCCAGACGTCCTACTTTTCGAGGACATGTCCTCTTTTTTAACCTGGCGTGAACCGTCCTCTATCCTTTTTATAAACTGTCCTCGTTTGTCCTCTATTTCTCCATTCACACATTTTCCTAATAAATATAAAATAATTTTACCCAAGTGTACATCCTACGTATGTACATATATTTTGACTACAATAGAA
This sequence comes from Brachyopa scutellaris, assembly GCA_949775065.1. NCBI lineage: Eukaryota > Metazoa > Arthropoda > Insecta > Diptera > Syrphidae > Brachyopa > Brachyopa scutellaris. Next base: position 103,018,162 of record OX459112.1, read on the forward strand.
TTATTATATGTTTTACTCTTTTCCACGATTGACAAGTATTTCAACGGCGATATAAGTAAAACATATTTATTTTTTGTTCACTCTTTAATGTCTGTTTTTCAGAAAATAGAAAAACAAAATATGTCAATCGTTGAAACAATTTCTATATTACAGAAAATCGTTGATAATTAGAAGGGAATAATAGCAAATTGCAATCTGTCTAAAATACGGTCGATGTCTGTCTGTCTATCTATCTATTTGTCTGTATGTCTGTCTATCTAATCTATCCGTTTGTCTATTCATCTATCTATCTATCTTTCTATCTATCTATCTGTCTGTCTGTCTGTCTGTTTGTCTGTTGGTCTGTTGGTCTGCCTGTCTGTCTGTCTGTCTGTATGTCTATCTGTCAATCTGTCTATCTGTCTGCCTGTATGTCAGTCTGTCTATCTATCTGTTTGTCTGTCTATCTGTTTGTCTATCTATCTGTCTATCTGTCTGTCTGTCTATCTATCTGTTTGTCTATTCATCTATCTATCTATATAGCTGTCTTTCTGTCTGTTTGTCTGTCTATCTGTCTGTCTGTGTGTCTGTCTATCTATCTGCCTGTCTGTATGTATCTCTGTCTGTCTGTCGGTCCGTCTGTATGTCTGATAATCCATCTATCTGTCTATCTATCTCTTTGTCTATCTATCTATCTATCTGTCTGTCTATCTATCTGTTTGTCTATCTATCTATCTATCTGTCTGCCTCTCTGCCTATCTGTCCATCTGTCTGTCTATCTATCTGTCTGTCTGTCTGTCCATCTATCTATCTGTCTGTCTGTCTCTTTGTATGTTTGTATGTCTGTCTGTCTGTCTGTCTGTCTATCTGTCTGTCTGTATGTTTGACAATCCATATATCTGTCTGTCTATCTGCCTGTCTCTGTCTATCTAACTGTGTATCTGTCTGTTTGCCTGTCTATCTTTCTGACTGTGTATCAATCTGTCTGTCTGTCTACATTAATTGACCAAAATTATTCATATTCACATTTTACTTAAAATTACCAAATGTTGTATGATAGTTACCAAAAACCACCAGTTCTTGAGTAATCGCACTGATGATGTGTTGTATTCTACATGTATTAAGAAAAACGTATTCTGAAAATGTTGTCAAAATCGGGCGGGTAGTGTTCGAGTCTTTAAAAGACAAACAAACATACATTTTTATATAATAGATTTAAAGCCATTAAATTAACGAGTTTCATTTAGTAAATAAACGAAACTCAAACCATACACAGTGCCAATATTGCCGATCTCAATGAATTGGAGTTGGAGCGTTGATTAGGATTCATAGCTTTAATTTTAGGTGATACGAATGCTTGATGTTGTAGAAATAGGGTAGGAACTGATTGGCTTTAATTTGGCTAAGCCCAGTGTTGTAACTGTTACTACACATCAATTGTGCTTATTTTACCTCCAAGTGGTAACCATCGGGTACTGGTCGCTGCCCATCCGGGCACGATTTGCTAAACTTATAAGCGCGAGTGCTGAGCAAGGGAAAATAGCAGCACTATAATTCACGTCAGCGGATGAATTCCATCAATGGAACCAACAGTGGCGCTAAAATTTCCAGAACGGAAACAAAACCTTATCTGAGCTACTCTGACATATTCGGAGCTCAGGTCGATAAGGATTTCCAAGTACTAGTCAGGGTCTTGGTAAAGAGTTGGTGGCGGATGAGCCCCTAGTGGGCCAACGGCAGCGCTCATACCCCCGTAGTGGGTTACTGACACCGGTGTACCCGGCCCCTTGTCCTAGGGGTATACAAGGATCTGGCCCTCCAGGTTGGGGGTTGTGCGTGAGGTTAACTACCTAACCACGTAAAAAAACCATTAGTTCCGAAACAACCAAACGCCTCGGAAAAGGACGGATCTTACTGTTGACAACCACGCTAAACGAAATAAGGACAACGACGTTCGGATCTGTACCTGGAATGTTCGTTCAATGAACGGCGACGGTGCATCCGAACAACTGGCAGAGGCCCTAAACTGCTACAAGGCAGATATAACCGCCATCCAGGAAGTGCGATGGAATGGGCCAGGCAGCAAAAGGATGGAAAACTGTGATATCTACTACGGTGACTGCTATACAGAAAATAAACAGCGCTTATTCGGATGCGGACTTGTCATACTCGGCAGACTTAGGCAAGAAGTCTTGAGCTTTCGGCACGTGTGCGAGCGTCTTATGACAATCCGTGTCAAGGCAAAATTCGCCAACATAAGCTTTATATGCGCTCATGCCCCCACAGAAGAAAAAGACGACGCTACCAAAGATAGTTTCTACGAGCTCCTCGACCAAACTTACGAGCAATGCCCTAGACATGACGTTAAAATCGTACTCGACGACTTTAACGCAAGGATAGGAAGAGAGGACATCTTTGGTAGGACGGTTGGAAGGCACAGCCTACACGACACCACGTCCGAAAACGGACTAAGGCTGATTGACTTTGCTGCGGGGCGAAGTGTCAGCATAGCAAGTTAACAGTTTTCACATCTCAATATCCATAAGGGGACATGGCGGTCTCCGGATCGAATAACCGTCAACCAAATCGACCACATTGCGATCGACTCCAGACATGCCTCCAGTATTCTGGATGTCCGAACCTTCCGGGCGGCCAACATTGGCTCGGACCACTACCTTGTTGTAGCCAAGGTACGAATGCGGATATCAACAGCGCCACAACAACGAAATACTGTGAGAAAGTACAATGTCGAAAAGCTATATTCGCAAGACACCGCCAGAGCCTACAGAGAACGCATATCCCGATCTCTTGCTACGAGTCCTACCGCAGCAACAGCTAGTACAGAAGACCAGTGGCAACACTGCCAGCAAGCCATCATAAGTGCCGCGAATTATGTGCTGGGTTTCACACGACCACCACCACGAAACCCCTGGTTTGATGAAGAGTGCAGACTAGCTAACGCGGAAAAGCAACAAGCGTATAAAGCGGCGCTGCAAAAAAGGACTAGATCTGCTCGCATGCTCTACGAGCAAAAGAGACGGGAAGAACATCGGCTTCTTAGAAGGAAAAAGAAAGAGCACGAGAAGCGTGTGCTCGACGATATTGAGATATGCTACTCCAGGAACAATGTACGGAAGTTTTACCAGAGGGTAAAAAGAATGTGCCAGCAAAACAAATCCCGTACAGAAACCTGTAGAGACGCGGATGGAAACATCGTAGTAGAAACACAGTCGGTGCTGAGAATTTGGAAAGACTACTTCTGCAGACTGTACAATGGCGATGACGATCAAAATTCCGCTGTCAGGCAGAATGAACCATTCAACTTAGATGATGATAGC
>OX459112.1:103026478-103133978 GCA_949775065.1 Brachyopa scutellaris
CCAAAGCCGAAAGTTATTGATGAAAGGTTAGAATTGATCAAGAAAATCCAAGCAAATCATCAGGCCCTATTGGTAAAGATTGGTCAGCAGTCACAATCCACACCTATTCGTGGGAAACAAGAAAGGCGTGCTAGTTTTCAAGAGTCTTCCTTTCGAGATGGCGACATGGCAAGCCTGCTCACAATCCTGAATCGGAGCAATGTACAGGAACTTCCAAGTTTTTCTGGTGACGATAGACGTGAGTGGCCGTACTTCGAAGATGTTTTTAAAATAACCACAATTGAGGGTAAATACAGTGGAAAAGAGAATGTCTCTCGACTGCGTAAGGCACTAAAGGGGGAGGCGTATCACCTGGTGAGCGACCGGTTAAAGTATTCATCTGACGCTGAGGCAATAATGGATTCCCTGCGTGCTATTTTCGGTCGAAGCGACGTATTGGTGCACGATTTAACTGCAGACTTACTCAACTTACCGACGCTTACGTCAAGATGGGATCCTAAACTTCGCTTGTGGGCTGTAAAGCTAAATGGTTTTGTGGCTGACATTACGTCCATGAAAAGAGAGGATGATCTCAACAACGGCTATGTGTTGACGTGCCTCGTTGGCAAGCTAGGGGCTGGGCTATATCAGGAGTGGGTCAAGAAGAAAGCTGCGAATCCACTTGTCAATTTCAAGGATTTTGCGGAGTTCCTGACGGAGAAGGTTATTGACCTACCCCCCGACCTTGTGAAGCAGGCTGAAGCGGCCGCCATTAAGAAACTTCATAACGCTCCAAAGTCATCGGGTCGTGTGCTAACTCACCAACCGGTTCCGGCAGCGGCATGTGCGAAATGTAGTAGGAAACATCCGTTGACTCAGTGTCCAGAATTCAAGGCTTTGACAGCAGATCAGCGACTTGCATTTGCTAAGGAAAAATTGATGTGCTTTTCGTGTTTGGAGCTAGAGAAACATAACTGGAAGGCATGCGGACAGCGAAGAACGTGCGGGACTGGTGGTTGTGCGAGGCGTCATCACCCTTTGTTGCATCAGACGGTTGCTAGGAGTAGCACTGCTCTAAACACTGCCGCACCTCCGTTCAATCCCCAGCCACATCTCCACGCAGCTCAGGTTGGGACAGATTTATCCATTATGTTTAAGGTGGTACCCATTCGGATCCATGGAAAAGACAACTTCGTCGATACATACGCGTTCCTCGATGATGGGTCGTCCTTATCAATGATGGAGAAGGACCTTTTCGACCAGCTTGGTCTTGACGGTGACCCAGAAGGACTTACTCTATTGTGGACGGGAGGAGTTGCACGCCATGGGGATTCTATGCGGACGTCGCTATCTGTGTCAGGAGTGAATAATCGAAAACGTCATCTACTCAAGGATGTATATACTGTCAAGAATTTGGAACTACCTGGACAGTCTCTCAATGTTGCCGAGCTGAAGAAGTTGTATCCCCATCTGCGAGGACTCCCATTGACAGATCTAGTGAATGCCAAGCCGAAGTTATTAGTTGGTTTAGACCAAGCCAAGTTCTTGTGGGGTCGCGGCCAGCGTCACGGCAACGATGAAGAACCATGTGCCATAAAAACTCTCCTCGGCTGGATAGTTTATGGCAAAACATCTCCTACGGTTAAGTTTTCAAGCCTTCAAGCCGCAAAACCATCGATGCATCTACTATTTCACGATGCCATCAAGTACGAGGATGAACTACACGATCTCGTTAAGCGGCATTTTACCACGGAAGATTTTGGGGTCATGGCACCTAAGGGTGACCTAGTGAGTCGAGATGTGAGTCGAGCGATGGACATTATGCAACGTACATTAAGACTGGATGGGACTTGTTATGAAATTGGGTTGTTGTGGAGCTCTGATGTGGTGAAACTCCCAGACAGCTACCCGATGGCCTTGAAACGTCTTATAGGTTTGGAGAAGTCTTTACAGAAGAAGCCTCACCTGTTAAAATGGAAAAACAATCATTTAAGTGAGTTGCTGTCTAAAGGATACGCCAGGGTCGCATCGAAGGAGGATTTGGAAACCGAGTGGCCTCGAGTCTGGTATGCACCGACGTTTATAGTAGAGAATCCAAACAAATTCCCGCCGAAACCCAGGGATGTAGCCGATGTAGCTGCAAAAGTAAATGGGGTCTCACTTAATACGTTTCTGTTAAAGGGTCCGGACAACCTTGTTCCCCTCCACGCTGGGATATTCAAGTTTCGTGAACGTGCAGTGGCTGTAAATGCTGACGTGAAGGAGATGTTTCACCGCATTCGAATTAAACGAGAAGATCAACAATGTCAACGAATTTTGTGGCGGAATGGTGACAGCTCCCGTAGTCCCACAGTTTACATCATGCAAGTGATGATGTTCGGCCCAAGATGTTCCCCTACGTGCGCTCAGTTTATCAAGAATCAGCATGCAGAACAGTTTCGAGAGGAATGCCCGGAAGCGGTAGATGGTCTGACAAAGCGAACTTATGTTGATGATTATTTCAACAGTCACGATTCGGTGGATAAAGCGATCGCTGTCACCCGAGATGCAATCCGCATCTGTAAGTCGATGAACTTTGATCTAGTTGGTGTGCAATCGAATAACCGGGAGTTTCTTCAACAGACTCCGGAGAGTCACGTCAACTCGAAGCTTGTTAGCATTGATCCAAATGACCGTGAGTCTATCGTCGCTAAGATTCTAGGCATGTACTGGCACCCGTTGTCTGACCACTTCACTTACAATCTATCAAAGGATGAGGTCCTGGAAAAGATGTTGCTTCCTGATGCCGTCGTCACCAAGCGGGAAATGCTAAGGATCGTCATGAAGATTTTTGACCCCCTCGGTCTCGTCTCCCTTTATGTTATCCGTGGACGCATCGTTTTGCAGGATGTCTGGCGTGAAGGTCTCGGTTGGGACGAGCCATTATCGCAAGCCTTGAGGAGCTGCTGGCTGGATTTCATCAAGGACCTAAAAAATATTGAAAAGCTGAGGATACCCCGAAGATACGTTTCTTGGAAACCCGATGACTCACAGGTGAGTTTAGTTGTGTTCGTCGACGCATCTGAGAAAGCGTTTGCAGCGGTGGCCTTTTTACGGTTTGAGAGCATGAACCAGGTCGAAGTTGCTTTAGTTATGGCGAAGGCTAAGGTCGCCCCAGTCAAAAAGATTTCAGTGCCAAGGCTGGAGTTACAAGCGGCTGTTCTCGGGGTGCGCTTGGCAACTACGGTCAAGAATACTCACACAATTCGTATCGATGACACCTTCTTCTTATCGGATTCGAGCACTGTACTTTCGTGGATCAATTCATCGAAATTCAAGTTCCCGTCCTTCGTCGCCGTCCGTGTAGGAGAGATCTTAGACTCAACTTCTCCACGTCAGTGGTACCATGTGAGATCGTGCGACAACGTTGCGGATGACGCCACGAAGTGGAGTTATACAACAACAGGAGATCACCAGACGAGATGGTTCAATGGTCCAGAGTTCTTACGGGCACCGATTAGTACCTGGCCCGTCTCGCCAAGTAAGAGGGCAGATAACCTGGAGAGCTGCGAAAGTTTAGAACCAGTCAAGAATTTTGTCCACCGCCAACAACAGTCAGTTTCCTACAGCATCCAGAACGAGCTTAAGGCGAGATTCCGAGCGAGGTGGTCCTCGTCTGTCAGAGTCATTGCATTTCTGTTGCGGTTCATGGATATCCTACGTAAGAGGCCCGTCGAAAAGGAACCCTTTGTCACCCCAGTCGAATACTGTCGCGCTGAAAGGTGGATGTTCAGGAAAATTCAAATCGAAGTTTTCCCAATAGAGGTAGCAGCTTTAAAGGCACACGGAAAGGTCAGCAGTTCGAGCCCTATTCTAAGTTTATCGCCGTTCCTCGATGAAGAATCTACCATTAGAATGAGTTCCCGAGCGCAGAAGGCTATGATTTCCTACGCTTCACGGAATCCAGCAATCTTGCCCAAGAGCCACGCTTTAGTCAGCTTGTTCATCGAGCACTTTCACGAAAATAACCTTCATATGGGAACGGCTACAACCATCTCAGATATTCGGGAGCGTGCTTGGGTCATAAGCATTCGGAGTGCACTGGAGCGGGTGAAATCGAGGTGCTACAGGTGTAAGCTTCTCAAGGCGAAGCCAGTGATGCCGATGATGGGACAACTTCCTGAATGCCGTTTAGCCTTTAACTCAAGACCCTTCACTCATGTCGGAGTTGACTGTTTCGGACCGTTGCTGGTAAGGTTTGGTAGAGGAACGGTAAAGCGGTACGGCATGATCTTTACCTGCCTAACTTTCCGAGCGGTGCAAATTGAGCTTCTCAACGACCTCAGTTTGGATCAGTGTACTATGGCTCTTCGTCGGTTTATCATCAATCGTGTCGTCACTCGTTACCTATACAGCGACAATGGCCTCAACTTCGTGGGAGCAAACAACCAGTTGAACAAGGATATCAAGGAGATGGAAACCGCACTCAGTGCACATGCTGCAAAATTCGAGGGTATCCAGTGGAGGTTCATCCCAGCCTATTCGCCGTGGATGGGCGGGGCGTGGGAACGCCTTATTCAAGCTATAAAGAAAAGTGTGGAGTTCGTCCTCAAAGACTTGATACCCCGAGAAGATGTTCTAAGAAATGCCCTCATAGAAGCCCAAGGCCAGATAAATCGTCGGCCACTTACCCATATCCCTGTCGATCCAGAAGATCCGAAGCCGTTGACACCTAATCTAATGCTGTTCGGAGAGGATGAGAGAGACGTGACAGCCCCAGGAGTTTTTTCGGAGAGAGACTTATGCAGTAAACTTTACAGTCGCCGTTCTCAACATTTAATGAGCCAGCTTACGCGACGCTGGTACCTAGAATATCTTCCGGAAATTACGAGACGTTCCAAGTGGTATAAAAACTCAAAGTCGGTCGAAGTGGACAACGTAGTACTTCTCATCGATCCAAATGAAATCCGTTCTGCTTGGCAACTGGGTCGTGTTGTAAGGGTCTATCCTGGCCCCGATGGTGTCGTGCGGACCGCGAACATCCAGGTTTCCAATGGTTCCATCAAGATGAAGAGAGCAGTTGGTAGGCTCGCTATTCTGGACTTAGAGTCTTCACGTTAGGAGTTCAGACGGCCCCCGGGATGTCGTCGAGCCTAATTAATTTTCTTTATCTTTTATCATTCCAATTCATAATATCGTTTTTTAAACATTTGGCATAACTTTAATTTTCTCACCAGATGCCAGCACCGAGTTTTATGCAGTTCAGTGGCTTCGTCGATTTTTGACAGCACTTTTCCTTTTTCCATTAAGAACACGAGGCAGATTTGGTTGATTCTTTCCTTGCCATTTAAAAAAGAAGAAGAAATACGTAGAAAAGGATTTAAAAGAAACTCGTTGCTGGCATTTTGTAAGGCATAATTCTATACGGATGTAAGTTTATATTAAATTTATTAATCCTTTGTAAACAAGATTTATTTTAGAAAATAAAATTGTCTTCTGCCGAAGTGGTTAGCCTTTTTTGTTCGAAGGTTTCGGCTGATGAGTTTCGGCAATAATTGTTTCCGGATCGCCTTATTTCTTAATAGCGCAGCAACACCATTAAATTAACGAGTTTCATTTAGTAAATAAACGAAACTCAAACCATACACAGTGCCAATATTGCCGATCTCAATGAATTGGAGTTGGAGCGTTGATTAGGTTTCATAGCTTTAATTTTAGGTGATACGAATGCTTGATGTTGTAGAAATAGGGTAGGCACTGATTGGCTTTAATTTGGCTAGGCCCAGTGTTGTAACTGTTACTACACATCAATTGTGCTTATTTTACCTCCAAGTGGTAACCATCGGGTACTGGTCGCTGCCCATCCGGGCACGATTTGCTAAACTTATAAGCGCGAGTGCTGAGCAAGGGAAAATAGCAGCACTATAATTCACGTCAGCGGATGAATTCCATCAATGGAACCAACAGTGGCGCTAAAATTTCCAGAACGGAAACAAAACCTTATCTGAGCTACTCCGACATATTCGGAGCTCAGGTCGATAAGGATTTCCAAGTACTAGTCAGGGTCTTGGTAAAGAGTTGGTGGCGGATGAGCCCCTAGTGGGCCAACGGCAGCGCTCACACCCCCGTAGTGGGTTACTGACACCGGTGTACCCGGCCCCTTGTCCTAGGGGTATACAAGGATCTGGCCCTACATGTTGGGGGTTGTGCGTGAGGTTAACTACCTAACCACGTAAAAAAAACCATTAGTTCCGAAACAACCAAAAGCCTCGGAAAAGGACGGATCTACTGTTGACAACCACGCTAAACGAATTAAGGACAACGACGTTCGGATCTGTACCTGGAATGTTCGTTCAATGAACGGCGACGGTGCATCCGAACAACTGGCAGAGGCCCTAAACTGCTACAAGGCAGATATAACCGCCATCCAGGAAATGCGATGGAATGGGCCAGGCAGCAAAAGGATGGAAAACTGTGATATCTACTACGGTGACTGCTATACAGAAAATAAACAGCGCTTATTCGGATGCGGACTTGTCATACGCGGCAGACTTAGGCAAGAAGTCCTGAGCTTTCGGCACGTGTGCGAGCGTCTTATGACAATCCGTGTCAAGGCAAAATTCGCCAACATAAGCTTTATATGCGCTCACGCCCCCACAGAAGAAAAAGACGACGCTACCAAAGATAGTTTCTACGAGCTCCTCGTCCAAACTTACGAGCAATGCCCTAGACATGACGTTAAAATCGTACTGGGTGACTTTAACGCCAAGATAGGAAGAGAGGACATCTTTGGTAGCACGGTTGGAAGGCACAGCCTACACGACACCACGTCCGAAAACGGACTAAGGCTGATTGACTTTGCTGCGGGGCGAAGTGTCAGTATAGCAAGCACACAGTTTCCACATCTCAATATCCATAAGCGAGCTGTACAGCGACGTCAGCCTGGTCAAAAAACTGCACATTGGGCGTATAAGATGGCTAGGACATGTAGAGCGCATGGACATCAGCGCTCCGGCTCGGAGAATATTCAACTCTAACCCGGAGGATCAGCGCAGCAGAGGACGACCTCGCCTAAGGTGGCGCGACCAAGTAAAACAAGACCTCAACCAACTTGGAGTGCGCAACTGGAAGCGGTTAGCTACGGACCGGGCTAACTGGAAGAGGTTGTTGGTTGAGGCTTTGGTCCACCCCGGACTGCAGCGCCACCTAAGTAAGTAAGATACGAATGCACCGGATCATCAATAGTTAAGTACTTAAATAAAAATATGCTCTGCATAAAATTATATTGTGAAACCGGAAGTAGGTTAGGTTAGGTAGCAGTGGCTGCCAGTAACAAGTACCACCACACTTAGGCCTATAGAGGCCCATTGTGATACCAAGGATCTTGGGGAAAATCACCCCGCTACTCAAGTGAACCATTTGGAACTTTGTACAAAACGAAGAAGGCTTCCTACGTCTTTTTGTGTAAGATCACTTAGATCATCGAAGAAGTATTCTCCAAGGTGAAGTTTCCTACTACGGGAAAGAGCTGGACACGAGCAGAGGAGATGTGTTGGACTTTCCTCCTCCTCTTCGTCTCTACAGCTTCTGCAGAAGTCATTCGAAATGACGCCAAGTCTAGTAGCGTGTCTGCCTATAAGGCAGTGTCCTGTGATGACACCGATAATCGTACTAATATGCAGTCTTTTTAGTGACAAAAGGTATCTAGAGCGGTTAAAATCTAATCTAGGCCAGATTTGCTTTGTAGCAAGGCAGGTGGTTCCACCTTCCCATCTGGCGTTGGTTTTATTGACTGTGTCAAGTTTGAGTGCTAGCTTGTAAGTAGCGAGTGGCATACCTATATATTTCTTATCGGGTAGAATAGGTATTGTTGTTACAGCACCTAGGTCATCCCAGAAGGACCTATCTGGAATAGTGACTTTAAAGTTTTTGTCAAAATTGGACTTGGGTACAGTGTAGTCTATGTTTTCGGGAGGGTAAGATTGTCTAGTATTATGGAGTGGCCAGTGTAGTTACTTGACCACTGTGAGATTGTTTTGAGTCTTATGGCAGAACTGGTTGCCATTTGCTTACCAATTAAGTCTAGGGGTGGGAGATATAGTAGGATGTCTAATGCTGCGGAGGGTGTTGATCTTAATGCTCCACTAATGTACAGACACGCTAATCTTTGTACCTTCCCCAAGCTGTCGCGATGTATGGCTTTATCTAGGGCGGTCCACCAGACCACTACGCCATACATCAGAATCGGTCTGATGATAGATGCATAGAGCCAGTGGGCGATGCGGGGTTGAAGACCCCATTTGCTGCCGATGGCTTTCTTGCAGGAGTAGAGTGCTATGGTAGCTTTCTTTACTCTTTCTTGGATATTGAGTTTCCAACTAAGCTTACTATCCAAGATGAGACCTAGGTACTTTGCTTTGTCGATGAAAACTAACTTGGTACCATATAAAGAAGGGGGGTCTATCTGAGGGATTTTGTATTTCCTAGCAAAAAGAACCAACTCCGTTTTCTGAGGGTTAACCCCCAGTCCAAATTTGTCGGTCCATTTAGAGAGCTTATTTAGTGCATTTTGCATGAGTTCATTGATCGTGTGAAGATGCTTGCCGGAAATAGCTATAGCGACGTCATCAGCATATGCGATTACTTTGCATCCCACGCCTTCTAGGAGTAGCAAAAGTTCATTTACTACCAGGTTCCAAAGAAGGGGGGATAGGACACCACCTTGGGGGGTGCCTCTGCTGACAAATCTCCTGGAAGAGGACTCGCCCAGCTTGGTGTTGATGCGGAAGTATGTTTCTGTACATTCTTTTACCCCAGTAAATCATTAATCAAATAAAGATTAAGATTTAACTCAAACTCATCGCGTAACATACGGGAGAGGGTTAAACAACGTCTGGGAGTTAAAATTAAAAATTAAAATGTCGGATTTGGCACGCGTTATTTCTGTACAAAACCACTTTGCAAGAGCAGCGTTTCACTAATAAGCAGGGTTCGGATTTTGTTGACCAAAAAAAGCCAAAAAAAAGGCAAAATAACACAACAGAAAAATGTAAAAAAGGCATTTATTAATAAAGGTTTTTATGCATTATTATTAACATTGTAACCCAAAACATTTTGAAGTTCTATGGTAACAATCGCCTGCGATTACCTCTCAGGAAAGCTTTGAAGGAAATAAAGGGCCTTTAAACATGGGCAGAGCATAGTGGAGCCAAGATAAGAGATGTCACATCCTTGACTTTAATATTTGAGTCCAATTTAGAGTTTGCAGCGCCGCCATTTCGTTAATTTGCTGAAAAAACCGCGTACAATTTTTTCATCCCATCTTCAGCTACTGGCCCTTTAGCTTGTTGTAATTTCTCCTCGAGTCCGTTCAAAGCCTTTAACACCTCTTCTTCTAAATACCTACTACGCATTGCACTAAGATGAAGTGCTCAGATTAAAATACATACAACTACTAGGAGTCACCTGTAATCTGTAAACCCTTAAATATGTGGTATTTCGGGTCAACTAAAAATATTTTTTCCAATTTCACCATAAACTTTTGCCATTGGCTTGAATCTTTACACGAGTCTTGGGGCATGTTCACTTTCATCTTTCAATGACACGCAACAAAATATTTTGGGAACAGCACGCTTGCAAACGCAATATTCAACAGATTAGCACTTAGTATGACCAGTATGTCACAAAATATGAATCTATATGAAAAGGCGCACAGTTACGAAAAATATACTTCCCAGATGTCTAACGGTTTTTGTCAGATGGAAAGATGGTAAAAAAAAAACTGCGGCGAATGCCTGAGATTGCACGGCAAAAGAAAAAGCGCAATTATGCTGAGTTGATACAAATGTATTTAGGGTTGTATTCGTGTGTAGGGATTTTTTTTTATGCGCGCTAGTTTAAACAACGCGTGCAGTTATGTGCTTGTTCATACGAAGAAAAGTCTGCTCTCATAGCTCATAGGTATGGGCACTGAAATTTCTTTCGTGTGAGCCAGGATAAATCGTAAAGTTAAGAAGAAAGTGCACAGCTACTTTGGCAAATAGTACCAGAAAGCCAAAAAAGGCAAAAAAAGGCATTATGAGTAAAAAAGGCAAAAAAAGGCAATATGAGTAAAAAAAAAGGCAAAAAAAGGCAAAAAAAAGGCAGAGTCAACAAAATCCGTTCCCTGCTAATAAGTAACACGACTGTTTTAGTACACGGGCGAAGCCGGGTGGGACAGCTGTATATGTATATATCTTCTCAACGCTGGCGCTGTTTCAGTTCAAACTCAAAAACTCTATTTTGGATGTTTGGTGATAATAATTCAATATTTGAATGCACATATGTATTTTCAATAAAAAAGCATGCCCACATTCCAACACCAGCATATTTTAGATCTACGTGGACTGCCTTAGGACCGATTTCTACTTTTCTTTTAACTTCGGAAGTATAAAAGCAAACTCTTATCACGACTGGCCGAATATTCTCGACAGAAATGTCAAAAGATAACGTTCGTAAACCGGCATTTACAACGCTTGAAAGAAGGAGTTAAATCACAATCGCAGTACGTATTTTAAAATTCATTATTTTTTACAGATATTTCAGTTCAATTTCGACGCTTGGTTGTCTCGATCAAAAAATAGTTTATTTCGTATTATGATAATTAACTACTGCATTGGAATGTAGTTATTGAACATATACTATACATTTATGTACTTTTGTACATTGAATACTTACTGTAGGTACCCGGTCGCTTCCCTAGGAATAGCATTTCCAAGACCCACTCCTAGTGACTTGAAAAACAATAAAACTCCGCCAGTATTTTTCTAAAACTATACATCACCGACAAAGCTTTAAAAAAATTCGCAATTCCACGACATGAAATTATGATCCTCCATGACCGTTGTAAAACCTTCATAATCCTTCCTCCTCTGGAGGTTGTCATAAAATATTTTTCAAAAATTTTCCATTGTTCATCAGTGTAAATCCCGTCGCCGAAATTCTCTCGCTAATACGCATTTTATTGCCTCGGAATTTGGGTTTTTTTTATGTCGGGAATTCGGAAAATTGACTGCATTTTTTCACTATCGCTACGGACCTTCCGCGTATGCATACAGGTATCAAACGCGGGCAGGTAAGTACCTACAATGAAGGTAATTAGTGCGATATCTTTATCCGCGACATATAAAAGAGCACGGCTGGTGTTCTTAATTTATCAGTTGTGATTTGTATTCCTACCGATCAGGACAATTTAATCATCCTTCTCGTATTATACGACAAACTACGTTCAGTTGGTGTGTTTATCCAAAAAATATTTCATCACTGGGTGAAGTTTGTCTTATAATGGTTAATGAAACTCGATAATTCATTGCTATTGTTAAGTTGTGAGAAGAGCGTACAAGAACTTGTACTTGTGAAGAGTCATAAGGCGCAATTCACCCAGGCTGATGGTTTAGAAATAAGACTCCATCACTGGGTTAAATGTGTCTCAAGATTTTTTCAAATAAATAACATGTTCTTTATAAATAGTGAATTAGTGAATGTTTGGTGAACAGTGAACAGTGATGTTACTGACTCAGTTAATCTATTTGAAAGATAATGCGGCACAGTTTGTTCAGTATGATGGTTAAGAATCTCTCATCACTGGGTAAAATGTGTCTCGTGATCTTTCAACCATCCCATCACCATCTCAAAGTGAACAGTGTTAAGGAGCAGTTAAACAACTTGGCTATAATCATGCGATATAATTTGTTCATTAGATTGTTAATTTTTATTCACATCACTGGGCAAAGTGTGTCTCCTGATTTCCATTCAAATATTCATCAAACCAGTGATTTGAAAGAGTCTGAACGGTGAATTTATTATAATTTTAAAATTAAACAGCGACTGTTGGGATAGTCTCTTTTTCTAAATAATTGAAGTGACTAGACCGAACACTCGTGCTATAATTTTAAAATTTTCAACATACACATATACGTACAAAGATATCCTTTAAATGAAAAGGAGTGGTGACTGTGTTCATTTGTGTGAGTGTTCTATTCAAAGCCATGCAATTAACTTCTTTGGTGGCCTAGCCTTAAGATTGAGTTTCTCATAAAGCTAGACAACCATTGAAGTTCGTTGTAGGACGCAACCTAAAAGTTGAAAATGTTGAAAAATTAGTTTTTTTTTTAAGTACATTTTCATTGAAATCAAAGGAACGATCGTTGTGATATGAATACATTTGATGGCATATCACAGTGATTTTCCTTTATATTTCGGTAAAAAATCAACAATTTTAAAAGTTATATAATTTAAGACATTTTATTTAAAAAAAACATCGTTTCAAATAAGAGAACTGTTGCTGGGATGTATTTATTATAATAAATTACTTTATATCACAGTGGCTGTTCTTTTTATTTTGGTCGATGTGAGCAACAAATAATTTAAGAGTGTGTTATTTTAAAATCTCCTTCAAAAGTGAAGGGAACTGTCGTTGTGATGTTGTAATTATAAAATAAAATTCATATCACAGTGGCTGTTCTTTTTAGTTAAAAGGATTTCAACAATTGCCAGCGATATGATTTGGGTGTTGCCATTAGTTTTATTGCAATATTTGATATACAGTTGGGTGCAAATTTAAACCAATGATACCTCGTTTCTTGTAAACTGAAAATAATTGAAAAACTAAAACATTTTTTTTTAAATGTATATATTTTATATTTCAGTTGACTTCATTTAGCAATAATTTTTTTGAATCTTTATAAATGTTGTATTTATTTAATTGGTTTTCTTCAATTTACATTGGTTCAATTTTGCACCAAGGCAAAATGAAGAGTGTTGAAATGTTTTTAGTATTTCGTCCAGAGTCCCTTGGTCTTTTTAACGGTTTGGATGCGGCGTGTCTCACTTTCTGCAAGGGTTGAGCAATAGCTTGGTGGAATTTTAGCCCATTGTTCTTTAACCCTCTCCCATAAAATGGCTGTAGAAGATGGTGGCGAGTCGTACTCTTTATGTAGCGCCTTTTTCAAATAAGTCCACAGATTTTCAATGGGGTTTAGGTCGGGGCTTTGAGCAGGCCAGTCTAGGATGGAAAACGACTGGCACTGAAGCCATACTTGAACCGATTTCGCCATGTGCTCGGGGTCCCTATCATGTTGGAAGGTAACTTGTGATGGGCGAATGGGCATGGACTTCATCGTATTGACAAGGTGTTGCTTTAAAATGTTGGTCCATTTTGCTTTCAATTAAATGTATTTCGCCCACCCCAAATGCACTCATACAGCATGATGGAGCCACCACCGTGCTTTAACGTTTGTTTCACATGTTTTGGCTTGAGAGATTCGCCCTTTCTCTTCCAAGCGCACGACCGATCTGTGCAGTAGCGGTTGATTTTTGTTTCATCAGACCAGATTAAGTATCTCCACATCTCTTCCGTCCAGATTTCGTGTGTCTTTGCAAACGATAATCTTGCCTTCACATTTTTCCTTGATAGGGCTGGCTTTTTCTTTTTTTCTATAGCCTCGAGATCGAGTTTACGAAGCGAGCGATTTGCTATCCATCGGCTGATTCGTTTGCCAGTAGCATTTTGTAGTTCTTTCGCAGCCTCTGCGCCTGTTGAAACAGTGCCAGACAAGATATAACGTGCAAGATATCTCTCGTCCTGATCGGACAGTTTACTCGGCCTTCCACTTGAGGGGCTCGCAATGAATTTCGATGCCACATATCGCATAGACTTACCATCTATGAAGTTTTTGCAGGTCTTCCATGACATTTTTTGGGAGAGGCTTCATTTTATGAGTATTTCACTTCCGTAAGATTTAATTTTTTATTAAATTTTTTTAATGTTCCAACCATTTAAAGCTACCAATATAAAAATTTCGAAAAACCTTAACAGAATGCGAGCACCGAAGGCATGGAGAACCAAATACTGACTGCGAATATACGCATTAAAATATCTGGTGCAAAATTGAACCAATGAAGTAACGGTATTCTTTCAAGGCGATTTGTTTGTTTCTTTGAATAGACTACGGTTTAAACTATTTTCAAGCATTAAATATTTACAAAGCTAAACAAATAATTTTTTAAACATTGGTTCAATTTTGCATCCAACTGTATAATAAGATAAAGCTTTCATCTAGAATTTGGTTGGTGGCATCTCCTTGCACAGTCGCGCCGTAAGTTTTGTTAAATTCAAAATGCCGTAAAAAAAACCAGTAAATATTTTGTATGCAGTATTATTTCATTTATTTAAACATAATATTGTTCATTCAAAAAAATAGGTTTCATTCGAAATGACTGCCCTTTGTTTTTACACAAGCTTTAAAACGTTGTGGCCATTGGGCTTTAGCGTCACGCACGACTTCCATGGAAATCGTTGAAGCTGCTGCGTTTAATGCTGCTTTGAGGATTCCCAAATTTCCAAGAGTAGTCTTGCAGGCCATGCTCTCCAACTCTGACCAGTGGATTAAAATCTGGACTTCCCGGTGGAGTATGGCTTCTGTTTTTAATCGCTGGAGCAGAGTCCTATTAGAAGCTCCAGTTCTCTCTATTGAATAGAGTGTTCGTCAATCCCTTAACAACACCCTCTAGCTTCTATCACATCTTGGTAGTAAACTCTTGCTCCTGTTTTCATGCCTTTTCCGCAGAAATGGAGGGATGTGACACACCAAACCATTGTTGAAGTGGGATGATGGCCACGTTGAGCCATTGGAAGAACTTTGTTAGCTTACTTAGAGGACGTATGTAGCATAAATTTAGTTATTTTTCTGGTGAAAACTTCCTCCACGATTAAAATGTTCTCATCCGTAAGCTGAACGTTTTCATGGCCATTGTCCGCGTGTCACTGCAAAAGACGCTTACATATTTCCAGCCTAATTTTTTCAGGTTAGGAGTTAAGAGATGTCTCGTTTACCGATGATAGGCTGTCATGTGGAGATTAACCCGAGTCAGCCTAGACATGGTTCTGCTTGTCATATTCCATTCCCTCGACATAATTCTCTACTTCCGGATTTCTGAGAGTTCGTTTATGCATCGCTTTTACTACTGCACTCGTTCGAACGACGCGCGGACGTCCAAAAATTGGTCTGTCCTTTACTTCAGACAATATTGGCTGAAGCGACCAATAGCCCGACAATTAGACATTCTCGTGTTTTGAGTGGTTTAAACAACTCGAAAATTTGGCCAGTACTCTCTCCACACTTATGCAACGCTATTATCGCGATTCGATTCTCTTTAACACCCTACTCTACGATAATAGATTGCAAGCTGAAACCAAACTGGCTGGTAATTGGTAGCCTAGCTGTATTAATCAATGTACGAGTATATGTTCTAAAAAAATTAACGGTTCTGTTTCTGGAAACAGTAAGTAATGAGCGCTGGAAATTGTGCAACAGAACTTACTATATGGCAGGATTAGGTACATTTTATGGAGCTCCACAGTATGTTTGGTTTTTAAGTTTTAGCTAAAAGGTTTTTCCAGTGCTGTACATATATCGCTCAAAAAAAACACGCCTTTGTATGGAAAGCTTTTTCGAAATCTATATAGATTTGAAAAAAAAAAACGCGCCTATTATTAAAAAGTATAAACTTCGCATATTGAAAGTGGGGCAGTCATTTGTAGTGCTTTCAATTCCCCTAAGGATACTCAAGCTGTCAGTTTGTCCAATTGATAGTGCTTTTTATAATGCTGTAACCTCTGCTAAGAAGCTCGCAGACGCGTCTAGAATAAGACATTGGAAGGTGATGCTCTCTTCTTTATTCGCTTTGAGTTCCACGATTGCATATGTATGTTGGGTTATTGTTCTTGTGGGATCCATCTGTATATAAAATTCTTGCAGGTTTGACAGTTTTGATTAGGTCTTGTTGAAGTTTACGGAAGTAATGATTCGGAGTGCTTTCTTTTCTGAGGATTGTGAGGCTGGTGTCGATGGGCAGCAAGTGTCTTTTCCGTGAAGAGGGAGAGTTTGTGGTATTTCTAGGGAAATACATCCATGGACCGAAATAAAATTCAAAATGTTGGAAGAGAAGATTTGTAACCAGCTTTTATTCTCAGAGCTCCAGTTGGTGTTGTTCTTAGTACTCCTGTAGTTGTTCGATAGCATTCATTTACGGCTACATCACACTCACATGAAGTGAGTAAGGCCATGCTGGAGGGTACCTTCAACTAGCGTTTTGGTTATTTTAAGAGCCATTTCTAGATGTGAACAGAGATTGGCCAGAAAATTTGGTTTTCGATGAGTTTGCTTAGACTTCATGTTCAGAAAATAATGATTTAGATTCTCGGCTTTGTAAGAATTGACAACGCCGCGCCGGTTCAGTACAACAGTCCGACCAATTCGGTAATTTGTCATACGCTCAGGACTCATCCCACTTGATTTGGGTCTCACTATCGACCTTCGACATAGCTAAATATATTAAATCGCATTAGAAATGTCTTCGTGATTACCTAAAGAGGGAGTAAGGGAGCCAAACAGTGCTGAAACATTGTCAACTAGTCCTCTAAGCTGAGTTGGCGAAGCACTTTCCATCTTCGGAAGATCAAACAGCAGCGAAGTGTACTCTAAGCAAATTAGACAGTTATTGTCATACCGCTCTTCGAGTCTCTTAAGTGCTTTCGGGTAATTTTCATCCGAAATTTGAAACGCCTTTACTGTCCCAAGTGCTTGCTCACTCAAACAGGATACCAAGTGATTGAACTTTTCAATGAGCGACGAATCGTTGTGAACTGGCGTTGTAAATGTTCCAATAAAATTTTTATAATCGCAATATTTGCCTTAAAATCTGGGCAAGCGAAGTAGAGGAAGCTGCGAACTTGTCGGCTGAGGAATAGAAAACGAAGTTTCTGTCATACTAACTTTCTTTTGTTTTCCCATTAACGAAACTATTTTCGATTTGGTTGCGCAGTACAGCTCTTCTATATCGCTACGGCAAATAGCAGCTGGTAATAACTCTTCTATTCGAGTTTGATAGCTAAGAGCTTGCTTGAAATAGGATTCTACGATACCTAGTCGACATTGTAACTCTGCAAACTCCATTGTATGTCCTTTAGTGTCAATCGTATTTTTAATGCGAGATATATTTCCCTTTGAAGACGCCCTACTAACTTTCAATGCGTCTAACGATTTTTCTGCTTCCACGTTTGCTGCGTTGTTTACTTTTTAAGTGGTGAAATAAACGAGCAGCTGATTTTAAATAGAAAGATTTCCCTTTCTCAAAATAGTAGGCGACAATTACGCCAAAAGAATTCGCCTATAATTAGCGAAACGACGACGAAGCGAGAAAAGAAACCCAAAGCTTCCAATAATACGATGTCTTGCACGATTTGAAAGCAGCGAATCAAAAAGCACAGAAAAATGAGCTTGTATAATAAGCAACGAACACAGAAAATAAATTTATAATTTATTGCCTGTGCTACGAACATATAGCAACTCACTAGAGCTGTGTCAATCGTGATTGATTCGATCATTTTGACCCGTTCACCAAAAAGTATTGATGATTGCATTCACACAACCGCAAGTCAATCGTTAAAAAAAACCAATACTTTTCTCGCTCATATGATTGGTTCGGTTCTCTTGGTTAAAAAAGAACGAAAGAGAATTACAATATTGTACAGCCAAACCATAAGAATATCTTCTACTCCGTTTAAGAGGATGAATGGGGAATGGGGTGCACAACTATTAAAATCCCAGTAGGGAATCGTTGGCGATTTCAGCAGACCTTGCCAAATCACCCCTTACTTCATCAATGAAAATCTTAAAAAATAGGAAGGCCTTCCCAAAATCATGCCTAGGAAGCGAGTTGGTAATGGCTCTTGTTTTAAAATTTCCACCACTATTAAAATTTGAGCAACAATTGTATTACCACTTCGCTTCTAACGGAATGACCGTTTTCAGGCCTGAGTTTAGGCATTGCCAAGGAAGCGAATTAGTAATGGAAAATGGAATCTGTCTTAAAATCCGTTTTAGTGGCATTACCGTTCCGCTTCCTATATTTTCCTTTTTTCAGGTCTTCTTTTCGAATAGAAAAATGTACCTAGCAAGCAAGTCTGATCACGATAAGTAAGTTTTTTTTTCTTTCGAAATAAGCTGAGGGGAAAAATGCAAATTCAACGATTTTTAGTAGTTTAATTTTTGGCGCATAAAAACGTTCGGAGAAAAAAAGAAGTGCTAAGTAAAATTTTAATAAAGTGCTGTAAAGTATTCAACGACAATTAAATTAAAAAGTGTGGTGAAAGTTAGCTAGTTATCTTTGTTTTTTATTTACAATATGTTTTTCTAAAACTGATATAACATACTATGTACATGTTTTTTTATTATATGTAAATACTATGTCTGAAATATACAAACACGACATAAACACTTGGATTTATTTATTTGATTTTGTTTTGGAACTAAGACTTCCCTGGAAGCAATATACAATAGGAAGGCCTGCCTTTACTCATAACTGGTAACCGATGAAATAAGTGCTTCCTTGGAAGGGCTATAGGAAGGCCTGCTGTTACTTATAACTGGTAACCGATGAAATAAGTGCTTCCTTGGAAGTGCTATAGGAAGCCCTACTTGAACAACTTCTTGGTAACCCCTGAAAGAAGGCTTGCAA
The DNA here is from genome assembly GCA_949775065.1 of Brachyopa scutellaris. Taxonomy (NCBI): domain Eukaryota; kingdom Metazoa; phylum Arthropoda; class Insecta; order Diptera; family Syrphidae; genus Brachyopa; species Brachyopa scutellaris. The sequence goes on from OX459112.1 coordinate 103,044,995, forward strand.
AGGTATCGAGATGGGAAGTACTTGCTCCCTATGACATCGCAATGTTAAAATCATGGCTGAAGTAATAGCAAAAGTAATCGATGCTTAGCTAAGGGAGGCCTGAAAGAATCACTGGGGTAATGCCCAAATTCGCTACTGGGATGTCAGAGAAGAACAAAACCGGCTTTGCTTTGGATATTCTGTCGATGCAAAAATATATTTTGACCTAGTAGGCGAACAAATGATGAATAATTTTTTTACTTGGAAGAAGAATTTTTTTTTACCCTTAACCCGTTCATTTCTCGTTTTTTGCGTTTTTTCCGTTTTTTGTTCGTTTGCACTTGATATGAAAACGCTTTTTTTCTCGTTTCGTGCAAAGTTGGGGTTATTTTTCTAGGTATGTGATTCTAATTCGTTGTTAGTGCTTCTTATTTTAGAATTTAAAAAAAATCCGGTCAAGTGCAAGTTATACTTGCGCAATAAGTGTTCCGTACTGTATCAGTTATTTTAACTACATACATATGTATGTCATAGATTTATGTTGATAGATCTATATGAACCTTTTCTTTACGATACGATTTCTACTAAAGATACAATGATACTTTGTTCGATACTCACATATATGTACAAACATAAAAACATATATAGGTACATATATGTACATATGCACTTGTATATCTGCAGACACAAGAAAGTACATGTGTTGTGTACCTACATACATAGTTTTATGGTGCACAGCACATTTCAATACAAATAAATTGAGCACAATTTGCGAAAAATAAATTCAAATTTGTACCTACATAAATGTATACCAACAAGTAAGTTGAACAAATTACCTACATATGCATGTATGTATGTACATATGTCTCTGATGTCCTTTCTCATCTGCTCAGAAGAATAGTTATACACACACACAAAGTAAAAGAAAAAAAAAAAAACAAATAAAGCATGTATATAAATACATACATACATAAATACCTACATAATATGTTCATATGTATATGTATTTACAAGAAATGTACGCTTGTGCATCAGATTTAATTTTTCGTCTTGTTATTCGTTCAATTGCATTAACTGCGTATTTTGCGATTTGTCTCCCTCTCTGTGGCTGTATATACACAAATTCAATTTTTTCCAATATAGTAAAAGTAGAGACACCTACATTATAATAGGAAACCATCAAGCTTCCTTTATGTGTTATATTATGTATCATTGGTTTAAGTCTTAGGTCAATAGTTATCCGGTAGGAATATGCCACGAAAATTCGCTGCGGGTATAACACTTTTGCCATAAATTATTAAATTTTTACTCTCGTATCTACTTTTAGGCGTTGTGATATTTTTCTGGGTATGTAAACAGTAGGGTAGTTGAAATTAAAAAATTAATTAAAAAAAAACTGTTGAAGTAGGGCAGTCGTGAGAATTATGTTTCCATCTACACTTTATTCTCAATGTTTGTGATTTTATTCAGATTTTTCTGAGCGATATTTTCGGAGAAAAAGCTCGGGACAGCAAGTTGTAACGTTTTGTGAAAATTTGTTAAGAAACTACCCCCCCAAAGTCGAAATTCAGCTTTTTAAGTTCTGGTCTGTGTTAAGGCCACTAATTGCTACAACTGTTCCAAATTTCAATAGTCTAGGTTAAGTAGTCTCTGAGAAAAAGGCCTGTGACAGACAGACAGACAGACAGACAGACAGACAGACACCGAACTGATTCCATTAGTGTTCCGTTTTGGTACGGACGGAACACTAATAATAGTAGATTTATGTAGGTATATATGTATGTAAAAATTTCAAAGTTTAGATTAGTAAAGCGATTTCATTTGTAAAAAGAAAATTATGGGTATTGTGTACTGAAATACCTATTATAGATTTCATGTAAATAAAAAAACTAAGAATAGGTACCTACATAGGTAGTTTTGTCTATCAATTTATCATGTTTAGAAGAAAACACGTAGGTATTCTTGCGTACCTATGTGTTTTGAAATAAAATGTTTTTTTTTAACTACATAGTTTTAAACCCTTCAGTCAATGGATGTTTCGCCACCTTCTTATCAATGGAAGGTCCGGCTGGACCTTCATACATTTTGTATGGAAATTATTCGGAAAAAAGGAAATAATTTAATTTTTTTTTTGTTATTTTGGACATTTTATTATTTTGTTTGCGGTAAAAAGTTGATTTTATACATAATAGTGATATAACAAAGTATTTTGTTGACTTAAGGCCTCGACCTATAGAATCCGTTGTGCGTTTATTCATCCGTTTTAACGGACATCCCGATAGAATACACACATTCTTATGGAAGGTGGCCCATAACCAACGCACATAAAAACGCAGACGCAGAAAGTAGGTTTACTTTCTACTTTTTTCTCTGCGCTGTGCGTTCACATATTATAGCTCATGCATTCACAAATTGAGAGTATGCATTTTAATTGGTGGAAGCATAGAGAAATATAGAGAAACTGTCATCGATGTTGACAATCAGCTGATATCAGCTTGAAAAGAAAACACTTGCAGCCAGTGTTGTCGGTCGTACTACAATAGTTGTTCTGTATACCCATCTGCAGTCTGTACTACACTTGCCTTATGTCGTTTTTGTTTGGGCTTTGCAGAGTTTGCTCTCAGATCTCAGATTTTTCGTGCTGAGTAGAAAACAAATGAGATTGATCTGTTTTTCTGCAATTGAATTAGTGTATCATTTGGCCTTTTTTTTCGTAAAAGGAAATAAATAAAAAAAGAAAAATAATAAATACAATTTTAAATACACTTTTTTTCTTTGTATTTTCTAATTTTTTCTGATAATATTTGTGTTAATTAATAGCATTTTGATGTACTGCGTTTTAATTTCATATAAAATGTTTTGGTATTACTGCAAGTGTAAATCTCTAATTGAATCCGAAATTTACAAAAAGTTGATCTCGAGCAAAAAAAAGTGCTTTTTTAGTCGGTTGGAAAATGATAATTGTACTGGAGCGATAAAACTGCTCGAGATAAAAAAAGTGATTGCAATGTCAGGTCCTTATACCAAATAATAGAACTCTATTGGTATGACATTGGTAAGAAAACTCCAAGGGCCATGATAAAATTATGTTTGGATTGAAAAACCAGCCGGCAATCAATAGGAACATATACTGAAAAATTCAAAAAAAGAAAAAAATCGAAACTAGTGAGCTTCAGATAATTTTGTTTCTGATTCCAAACAATTTACCATTTTCATAATTTTTCTCATATGTGAATATTGGTACTATGTACCTTCATCCTAAAAGTACCACCATGTTATCAAAAATCAAGCACCCAAAAAATTACCGAAGCGATAGCTCTGTTTTCAGCAATAGCAAAATGTCATCGGCTGTCATCCCCTCAGCGCTGGTATGCGACGGATTCTATGGGACGGATCTTTCCGTCATGCGCCAACGTCAGCGTCAACGTTAAGCGCAGCGTCATTGACGGATTCTATGGGTCGGGGCCTTTACACGCTTATGGCATTTACATATGTAATAGACAGTAAATAGACAGACAGGCTCTTCGCATGCAGTGCATACAAATCTGGTTTTCCTTTGCGTTGGACCGGTTACTTTGCAAATTCTGCACTACTTTAATGGGCCGTTGATTTCTGGCTGCCACTAGGTTGTGGAATACTTTGTTTGTAATGGTGCTACAAAGAAAGAGTCGATGCCATATCAAACACTCCTATAATCTTTGGATTGTTCATCCTTGCTCCGATTTGAGGGGTAACTAACTGCTCAATTAAAGAGTGCAGAAATTGTTGATGTGCATTGGTTTTGTTCGCTCTCACATTATTTACGTTTTCATATAATTATTATGAAAGATGCCAATGCTGCGACATCCAACATGTTACTTCCATCTCTTCTTCGTCTTCGATTAGACTATGAAACCTTCGGTTTTTTGAGACTCTGGCATCCTCGCTGATATATTCAGACAGCAATTTTGGTGCATGTGAGCTCTTATTTCCATTGAAGTGGCGAAGGGATGGCTAAGGGTACGTCTGACTATCGGACTATTCTCATGTTTTTCGGTCTTTTTTGACCTGGATTGTTTCTGATTTGCAAAAATCCCACGTTAATGGTAATGCTTAAGCGCATTCTGTACTTTTTTTGTGAAAAGCCGATTAGGTAATCTTGCAATTTTCTTTTTTTCCCATATTTATTCTCAAATATTTAAAAAATAATGAACAACTAAGGGAGATTCCAAAAAAATTAGCTCTGATCACAGAACATAAGTGATTTTTTGTTGATGGTGTAACACGTCTTTAGAGCGACCTCCTACAAGTGAATTATAAACTTAAGTATTGTTTGCAAAAAGTAATAATAATTTAACCGTAAAACAATTGTTCTTTTTTGTAATTCTTTAATTTCTTTATTGACACGTCTGTTTTTTACAATGTCTTGCTTACGAGTGCCTACCTACCGACAGTTCTCATTCTTTTCCTACTCTGAGTGTGGCCACTTTATAATATATATAATATAAAATAATACTAGTGTTACCACTTTACATATTTGTTTATTGCTTTACTACACTCTCATTTTATTGTTTTATTACAATAATGGAGTGCGGAGCTTGTACTTTAAAAGTCGGTAGAATCGATTTAAAAATTAAATGTTCAAGCTGCGCAGTATATTATCATGCACAGTGCGTCAAACTTGAAAAACGAGACATCGAGTATTTCGAGAAAAACAAACACGACTTTAAATGTAATGGTTGTGCTTCTCTGCGAAGAAAATCAATTCTAGCAGATCACATTCCTGTCAATTCACCACAGGCTCTCGAAAAATCAGCTCTTGCTCCGACCGCTTCAAGTTCAACCAGCTCATCGGACAACCATGCTCCAACTGCTTGTACTTTGCCCAGTCCATCAATTTCTTCTCCTTCATCTCAGCAATCGACCGCAGCCGTTGTGTCCGTTACTCTTCAAACACTGTATTGTAAGATTATCAAACTCCAAAAGTTAAATTCCGATGCAATAAAAAAAATCGAATTATTGGAACAAAAGAATGCGTCTCTTACAAAGAAAGTCGACGTGCTTGAGGTGAAATTCAACGTTTTGGAGCAGAGAGATAGGCAGTGTGTGGTGGAAAGGGAAACACCGATAAAAAAGTGGTGTGTGTGAGATTCTCTGCATTGTCGAGGAAAGAGAAAATTATGAGTAAAATACGCTCACAAAAGATGAAATTGAACTCAAACATTTTCGATGGACAACGCAACAACAACAGCAACAGTACTGGTGACAGTAACAACAACGTCAGATCAGAATCTTTGTCAACGATTCTCTTACATTTTACACTCAATCTCTATTAGAGAAGGCTAAGGAGCTGAGAAGTAACAACAAATGCAAATACGTTTGGGTGAAGAATTCATCTGTTCTCATCAGGAAGGAAGAAGGCGACAAAGTAATTAAAATTGTTAGTTTTGAAGATTTTTCCAAACTTAAAGTGTAATTATTACTCTTTTATCTGTATACTTTTTTATTTTCTTATTTTATATTTTTGAACTAACAAACAATGTCTAATTATAACGCAGATAGTTCCTCTTCTAGTCGTCATAATAATTCATATTTAAATAATGCAAAATGCCTCTGTATAGAACATCCGAATCAGGAATGTTTTTCAGGATTTCAAATAATTCATCAAAATATTAGAAGCATTAGAAAGAATTTTGATTCATTTTACTCGCATCTTGCATCTCTGGAACACTTACCTGACATAATTTTTCTTTCCGAAATATGGATCTATGAATTTGAGACTCCAAACTTTAATATACCAAACTACACATTCGCAGCGACCTGCAATAATTTATACCCTTCGGGTGGTATAGCTGTATTTTTTAGAAGTGACCTAAGGTGTAAGATAAATAATGACGTAACTTCAAAAAACATGGTTCTCCTAGGTGACTTTAACATCAATTTACTGTCAAATTTACCAATTGTGGATATTTTCATAGCAACATTATCTTCTTTTGGCTTTGAATCGTTATTACTCGAATCTACCCGTATTACCCAAAGGCGGGATAACATACAAACAAGAACTTTTTTCTTTGAACCCTTTACTTCATTGGAAATACACAAGATTATAATGTCACTAAAATCATCTAACTCATCTTCCCATGATTGCATCTCAAGCAGTTTTTTAAAAAATATATCTTTTCATATTTCAGATATACTCTGCTCTATATTCAATTTTAGTGTTCAAGAAGGAATTTTCCCAGATTCCCTCAAAACAGCAGTAATAATCCCGCTACACAAAAAAGGAGATACTACCATTTTAAATAATTACCGTCCCATTTCACTCTTAAGTACATTTTCTAAGATTTTTGAAAGAGGCTTTAAAACCCGGATATTATCGTTCTTGGAGAAAATAAACTTTCTTAGTGATTTTCAATATGGCTTCAGAAGTGGAAGATCTACTGAAGATGCATTATTAAAATTGTGCGGGGAAATTTATAACAGTGTAAATAAATCCGAAATTCCTGCCGCACTATTTATAGATATTACCAAAGCTTTTGACATGGTCGATCATGGGCTTCTACTACATAAATTGTATAATGCAGGTTTTAGAGGGTCTACAAATTCTTGGTTTGCATCTTATTTAACTGATCGTAAGCAGAGGGTTAAGATAAAATCTTGCCTGAGTTCGGTAAACCTTACCAATTTAGGTGTTCCTCAAGGTTCCGTCCTAGGTCCTATATTGTTTTTAATTTATGTAAACTCCTTATTTATACAACCTTTTAAAGGTTAAACCTTCGCTGATGATACTGCTTTATCCTACTCTAATAGTTACCATCTAAATTTATATGCAAATGTAAATTTCGACTAAGAAGTTCTTCGTAATTGGTTTAGCTCTCACAAATTAGCGATTAGTGATAAAACAAAGTTTATGTTATTCAACATAATAGGAAAAAATCAAATAGGCATGTCTTTAAAATATCATTCACCTAGTTGTTCTAGATTGCGCCTACATAATGCTTACTATCATAATCCGGATTTGCCCACCTTTAACGCAAATGCTTTATGCTCCGATAATTGCTTCATAGTTGAAAGTGTTGATTACTTCAAATATTTAGGTATTATTCTGGACTACAAACTTAGTTGGAAAGATCACACTTCACATTTGAAAAAATATTTAAATACTGTTGTAAGGCAAATTTATCACCTAAGCCTCTACTGCAATTCGAAAATTCTTAGCTTAGTATATAATGGTCTTTTTCAGTCAAAACTACAATATGGCATCTCATGTTGGGGTGGTACACATTTTGTTAACCCGAATTGTGCCAGCGTGACCGTACGGTCACACACAAAAAACCATAAAATAATGTCATATGTGTTAAAACCATACAGTTGAGATCAATAACGGGACATTCGAAAAAAATAATTACAGCACTATTCGGGTTAAAATTGAACCGTTGCTTTTAAAACAAAAGCATGCAATCCGAATTATTTGCAAGGTAAATCGCAGGACACCAAGTTTTGAGTTATTCATCAAACTACAAAGTCTTCCTCTACGACACCTCTATTTTTATAAAGTCCTCAAAATATTTTTTCAGAAATCAGGTTATACAGCTGCTAGACTGTATGGCAGTCATAATCTGCGCGTCAATTCCTTGAATTTTGTTACTGTCCCTATAATCAATAAAGGAATTTATTCTAAATTCTTTAATGTTACTGCAACCCGTCTTTTTAATAAGCTACCAGCAAGGCTCAGATGCGAGCGAAACGAGTCAATCTTTTTAAGACTAATTCGTACTTGGCCTTTTCTCTTTTGATTATCACATGATAGAAAATTTGATTAATCCAACATTGTAATAATCACTTGTCCGTACTCAGGTATTTTGCATTTATTTAATATTTATTTGCTATTAATAAATTGTTATGCTTCATTTTATATCATTTAATCTTAACGTCACTTCAACATAAAATTTTTTTTTTGCCTCTTTAATATAATGGTGCATTCGCCTCTTGTCCTTCTGACAATAGAATGCACCTAACTATTTCAGATTTAAAAACATAATACACACATTTTTGAAATCCACTTACTGAATTGTAATTTTGTATCTTGTTTTTATTTGAAATAAAGCATTATTATTATTATTATTATTAAAACTGGATTTTTTCAGTAAAAACTTTCTTGAATGCTTGGGTGTGCTAATTAAAATACCACCGTAAAACACAAACAGTTACGATAAATCTTATATAGCACGGAATCGTATTGCAAAACAATATATTTTTTTCTCGAATAAGTTTTGTCATTGATGCACGTATTTAACTCTTAAGCATTTGTTCGCTTATAAGTAAAAGAAATTGCAGAAAAAAACATAAGTTTGAATTTTCATAGGTGTGTGCTAATTAGCTTGCCAGCGCTGTAGTACCGATTTGAGTACACTGGTCCCTCGTTTTGCGCGACTTCTTTTTGCGCGATTTCACATTTGCGCGAAATGCATTTGCCTACCAAAATTCGATGTGCGCGGCGTAAATAACCGCTTACATTTCATTTTCTAGGAACGCAATACCCTAAATTACATGAAATGCATACTTCGCTCTGCATGGTTTCGCTCTGCGCGGTTTCGCTTTGCGCGATTTCGCATTGCGCGAGACTTTTCATTCCCCCAACCCCAGCGCAAAGCGAGGGACCAATGTACTAGCATTTGGTCTAAACCCCAGTGGTTAAACCAAGCATGACATCGATATGCACGGCTTTCGTCGATAGGCAAACGATCCATGCTTTGACTGTAGTTCATATGGGTTCTTTGGAGCAAGAATCAATAGCTGGTGGGCGACCCTTCTGCCTACGTAATACAAACGGTCCGGCAAAGTCGACACCAGTCGATGCAAAACACGGCGATTGTTTAACTCGGTCCGCGGGCAGGTTGCCCATCAATTGTTCATTTTCTGCTTGATCAAAACGTATGCAATTCGTGCATTTATGCACAGTGCTTTTGACAATCTGTCGCATTCGATTTATCCAAAATGAGCGCCGTAGGTAAGCCATCATCAACTGCTGCCCGCCGTGTACTGTGACGATGTGCGTATTTTGGATGATTAAATGACTGATCTGTGCTTGTGACGGCAGAATAAGCTGATGTTTTACCCCGTCGGGAATATTTGCACTAGCGAGGCGCCCACCAACATGCAAAAACCCATCACCATCAATAAATGGCACTAATTTAACAAGCGGGTTATTTGCTGTCAGTGGCTTACCGTCTCGAATTATCTTCATTACGGTTGAATAAAGAGACCGTTGCGCATCCGCAACCCAATATAGCAGCGCCTTTTGCCGTTCCACACTAGTAATAGCATTGATTGTTCCGCGATCACATTTTTGCACATCTCGATGTGCGATCGGAACGTCAGCCGCCTTTCGTCTAGCCATTCGCATGCGTGTATTTGAGCAAAATCGCATAACGTATGACGTAACACGCAAAAGACTTGACAATTCGGATCTCCTGTTCGTTAATGGAATAAATTCGTCGATCGTTGCCCATATACCAAGGCAATCCGGATGCTTGTCGATGAGGACTCCAACGAATTTACTAGCCAGACTCGTTGCTGTATTATCCCAAATTGTGCGTTTCGTTTGCTTCTCCTCGGCTCGTAAGGCTGTTTGAATTTCAGCTGACAAAGAAGTTATTTTCGTATACGGCCACTTCAATGAATCTGCACTGAGCCATGCAGGGCCATTCCACCACAGCGTTGCTTTTTTCAATTTCGCAGCAGCAATGCCCCTTGTTAACAAATCAGCCGGATTTTGTTGACCACTGATATGTCGCCAGATGCCATTCTCGCTAATGTCGCGTATTGAAGTGATTCGATTGGTAACGAACGGCACACATTCGTCTGGACTCTGGATTCTGCCTCAACCATTGAATAACAATAGTAGTTGCACGCACAAATTTCGCCAACTGTGCACCGATAAGCGCGACCGACAACTCCAGACGTGGAATCGTTATCCTCTTGACGGGTGCCACTTTCGAGCGGGCAGTGATTAAGCTAGTGGTAATGATGCCGTTCGAACTTATTACCCGAAAATACGCAACGGCACCCATAGCGAGCTCCGAGGCATCTGTGAATATATGTAACTGAATTACATCGCGTTTGTCTGTTTGCAGCCAGCGAGGAATAGAGATTTGACTTAAATCTGCTATGTTTCGATTGTACTCGTGCCACTTATCGACGAGACATGGTGGCAGTATGTCATCCCAACCAATTCCGCTCCGCCAAATTTCTTGCTGCAATATTTTCCCAGTAACGATCACAGGTAGCACTAGCCCGGTGGGGTCGAAGATCTGTGACGTTGCACCGATCACCTTCCTTTTGGTAATATGATCTTTGTAGAGGACGATTTCGTTCGCAATTTTTAGGTGCAATGAATCAGTCTTGGGACACCAGCGCATTCCTAGCACCCCACAATCTATAGGAATTTCAAATTCTGTGTGCAACTCGTCCTTTATGGTTGTGGACCATTTGGCCAATTCAAAACCGCCAGAGCGCATCAATTTGGCGACTTGATGGTATGCATTACAAATTTCGTCTTCGGTCGATGCACCAGAGAGTAAATCATCGTAATATAAATCGTTTAATACTATTTTGGATCCAATTGGATATCGAGCAGCATACGACAGTCAGGACATACTCACGTACTTCGTCTGATGGTGAGTCGCGCCAAACAACGCGTTGGAAATTCCACTGATCAGGTGCAATATTAACCTGCCGGAACATTGCTTAATGTCGACAGTCATACCAAACCGTCGCGCTCTAAATCGCAGGAAAATTGAATGCAAATCATCTTGCTATTTGGGTCCGGGCAACTGTTGATCATTATAAGAAACCACGGTGGATGTTATTGCGGACGCATTGAAAACCACTCGAAATTTCCCCTTGACATTTACGACGTTGATCGGATGATGTGGCAAATAATAGGAAGCGTAGTCATCTTTGGGTTTCTGCGGTGCCAATACCATATGGCGCATCGCTCGATAATCGTCGAAGAAGACATGATCGTGCAGCTCTGATGGAGTTACCCAATGACATGGCATCGTGTTTCAATGGAACTCTGACAGTATATCGACCAGTCCTTGGATCTCGTGTATGTGTTCGCACGAAAATATCCTCCCCCTGACGTTGGTCGGCGGCTCATTGGCGTTCTTCTGATATCGTATCGGCATTCCAGAATCGTAACAGTAATTAATCCAATTTAGCGTCATCGAGCTCTACCGAGGTGGAGCAATTACGCAACCGTATATGTGCCGCTGTTGGAATTTGGCCATAAATTACCCATCCGAAGAGAGTCGATTGAGCTACCACATGATTATTGTTGTGGCTTATGTGATGCACATTTCCATTGATGATGGCCGCCCATACACCAGTTCAATATTGCCTGGTCGATTGAACGTTGGATCAGCCAATTCATCATCTAGGATTGAGTTTGCAAATGGTGATTCAAATGGCTTGTACGGCATTCGGCCACATACGTTTGCCACTACGTCGAGCTTGTTGAGCAAAATGACGCATACCATCGGTCCCCAATGATCATATGCAAGTGCTGATCTACCGTATCAATCATGGACCGCAATTTGTCAGCAGATGGATGCTGAATCGAGCACTTTTGCCTTGAATTTGGACCTCCACGCTGACCATTCTGTGTAATTTCCACTGAATATGGGCACTTTTATTTCGGAAGGACGTGGTGGCTTCAATTGTGGTGCTGCTAAATCGAATTTCGCCTTAGCTTGTTCTATGATATCCTTGACATTGGCGTACACTTCCATTGCTTCGTGTTCGATTTGACGCATTGTGTCCATGATGCATCCAATGTATGAGTACTCGAGCATTAACTGTCGCTGCGCCTGACGGAAGCACTGCCAATAGGATTCGAGGATGGTTAGACGGACGCCCAATTGTGTGACAGACCAACCGTTGACATTGGCCACTGCATCTTGTTGCAGCATTCGCATGTTTTCAATTGCAGTTGTTCGCTCACGAGTAAGTGGTCCATATGATGGCCTTTTTAGAGCCATTTTGCAGTTGCAGTAAACAACACACACTGACTTGCTCGAAATGTTATTTGTTATTTGTAGATCAAATGATTAACTGATATAAATACAGGTATGGATTAGCCAATGCCAATTACCAGCATTTATTTTCAAATAGTGGGAGTGCCATTTGTATTAATTGCGATACTCGACTTTCATAAAACAATCAACTTTGTAGTGTGATATATTATGCGCGCATTCTGTTTTTCAACTTGTAAATTTGGTGAATTTGATTTCGAGTAAATTTTAACTGCACGAACAAATTTAACGAAATATGTACATATTGCACATATTCGGAATTCTTGCATTACACGAACAAATTTCTTGAATTGAATTTGGAGGAAAAATTCGACTGCACAAATGAATTTGAGAAAAGTACATAGTACATTTTTTTTTTTTTTTTTTTTTAATTCTTTATTTCTTACAAAAAACCTTAACTTAAAGTAACAAATTCAAAATAAAAATAAATAAAAAAATTTTGCCAGAAATAGCTTAGTACGATCTGTTGTCAAATGACAAGTGGCGAAAGTACCTATATATTAGAAAAAAAAAAATATAAAATTAAGAAAAAGCTATTGATGGGGAAAGCAAATTTGGAATAACGAATATGGTTAACAATAAAAGAAAGAATATAATATACATATAATACAAATTATATCATTGGAATAAAAAAAGAATCAATTTCAGAATGGTTAAAAGTGAAAAGACATTTTTTAATATCCTTCAAGAATACAGTTCTCACTCTCTCACACCTAAGGTTATCTGGTAGTGCATTAAATAAACGGGGAGCGGTAACAAAATAAAAACGTGAAAAGTGTGTTTTGTATATTATTGGAACAGTTACGAAGTTTCCGGCGTTGACTCTTAAATTATAATTTTGATGAAATCTAGCATCATAAAAACCGGAATTTGCAAAAAATATTTTTAGAACTTTATAACAGTACAGATGCCTTAGTGGAAGAACCTCAAGATGTTTGAACAATTCAAAACTAGGTGTTCTACGAATAACATTACACAAGATTCTGATTGCGTGTTTTTGTTTGGTCAATAAGGGTTTTATTTTATTAAAGTAACTGCCACCCCAACAAGATAGTCCATACTGCAGCTTTGATTTTAACAAACCATTATACACTAATTTTAAAATTGGTAGGGGACAGTAGAGACTGAGATGATAGAGTTGCCTTATAACTCGGTTTAGATACTGTTTTAGGTAAACAGTGTGATCATTCCAATTGAGCTTATGATCCAATATGATACCGAGGTATTTAAAATAATCTACACGCTCAATTTTAAAACAACTATCAACACAGCATATATTTGCATTAAAAGTGATTTCATCATTAGGAACAGCTAAACAAAACCGTAAGCAACTAGGAGAGTGGTAAAATAGAGGTATGTCATCATATATTGAGCCCTTGATGTTAAATATCATAAACTTCGTCTTATCACTTATTTTCAGTTTATGCTGCATAAACCATCTTCGTAGTACGTCTAAATCATGATTTACATCCGAAAATAGATCAAGATGACTCCCATTGGAATATGAAAAGGCAGTATCGTCAGCAAATGCTGTGATTTTACCCTTAAAAGGTTGGATAAATAACGAATTCACATATATTAAAAATAGGATTGGGCCCAAGACAGAACCTTGAGGAACACCTATATTTATATAACTTTGCGAGCTGAAAATATTTTTGATTTTGACCATTTGCTTACGATTCTTTAAATAGGAAGCAAACCAATCATGAATAAAGCCTCTGAAACCCGCGTTAAAAAGTTTGTTTAAAAGCAAAGTATGGTTTACCATATCAAAAGCCTTAGTGATGTCAATAAATAGGCAAGAAGTTACCAGAGAAGTATTAAGACTATTATAGATTTCACCAAGAACTTTTAACAACGCACTTTCAGTAGATCTACCACTTCTGAACCCAAACTGTAAAACACTAAAGAAATTAGTCCTATCTAAAAAAAGATAACATCCTTGATTTTATACCTCTTTCAAAAACTTTGGAAAAAACTGATAGCAGTGAAATAGGACGGTAATTATTCAATATCTTAGTATCACCCTTTTTGTGAAGTGGTATAACTACTGCTGTTTTCAAAGATTCAGGAAAAACTCCTTGATGAACACAAAAATTAAAAATAAAGCATAAAACATCAGAAATATGAAAAGAAATGGTTTTCAACAGGCGACTTGAGATATTATCAAAAGAGGAAGAATTGGATGTCTTAAGAGATAATATAGTTTTATGAATTTCAAGAGAAGTAAACTCATCATAGAAAAAACTTTGTGATTGAAAACTTGCTTCTTGTACACTATTATTGCAAATGGAATTCTCATTATTAACATCATTACCTAAATTAGAAAAAAACTTGTTGAAAAGATTAGCAACTTCTAAAGGCTCAGATATAGTTATATTATTATTGCTTAGAACAATATCTGTGCATGGTTTATTTTTGTTAAGAATTTCATTAACGACCTGCCATTCTTTTTTAGAGTTACCAGCATTTCCAGCCAGTTTGTTTCTAAAGTAGGTATTTCTACAAAGCGGAATTTCAGTTTTTAGCTCACGACATATCTTATCATAGTATTTTTTAAGTCTAGGATTGTTTGGATGTTTATCAACGAGTAGACATAGCTTTCTTTTTCTTTTAATTTTTTTTAATAATGAGACAGACATCCATTGCTTAACACATTTTAATTTATTATTTCTACTACTTATAATCTGGGAACAATTCGATATATGGAGTTGTAGTTTGTTAAGAAACAAATCAAACGCAACAGATGGGTCAGGTGCAGTATACACTTCATCCCAAAACTCAAAGTCTAAGACCGATCTTAGGGTATCAAAATCAATTTTTTTATATTCTCTAAGTACAGATTGTTTTTTTCTGGAAACCATACAATTAAGTTGAATACCCGTTAAGCTATGGTCTGTTATTTGTAAATTGTAGACCATAGTTTTATAGTCTACGCAATTGTTCCTGTGAAGTCTTATAAATATATGGTCTAGACAAGAGCCAAAGCGAGTAGGTTGATTCAGCACAGATTCAAATCCAAACGACGACAGTACGGATATAAAATTATCAACATCGGGTGAATCCCGGAAGAGATTAATATTAAAATCACCTAATAATACTATATTTTTAAATTTTTGGAGTTCCAAAAATCCCGAAAAATCTTCCAAAAAGGTTTTCACGGAACACTTATGCAGTCTATAGATGCAAATAAAACAATAATGAACACCGGATATATCGCAACTAAAGCTAATTATATCAGCACTTTCCATTTTATATCTGTTTATTACACTCCCTATCAAATTACTTCTGTAAAAAACCGCAACACCACCAGCTGCATATGAATCATTGCAAGTTGCATCAAATGTAAAATTAGGAATTATATCAAATTGAGATATCTCTTCTTCAAAAATCCAAATTTCAGAAAGGAAAATAATATCTGGTAAATGGTCCAAAGGTGCAAGGTGAGAGAGAAAAGTATTAAAATTTGTTCTCATGCTGCGAACATTTTGATGAATAACTGAAAAACCAGAAGATTGCTCATTGTTCGGATGGTCTACACAAAAACATTTAAAATTATCAGAAATTATTGAGGAAAAACTAATATTACTATTTAATTCATTATGAGGATAAATATTAGAATTATTATTTAAATCAGTATTATTCATACTTTAAATATAAAAGAGAACAACAATAATTAACGATCAAGTTTACAAATATCTTCAAATGAATTAATTTTAATTACTCTTTCACCTTCCTTTTTCCTGACGAGTACAGATGAATCTCTTACCCAAACAAATTTACACATGTTTTTATGTTTGAGTTCATTTGCCATTTTCAATAGTGCCCTTGTGTAGCCAGTGAGACAATCGTTTATATAGATCTTGCTGCTTCCGATGTTGCTGCTACTGCCGTCTCTGTTGTTGTTGTTGTTGTTTTGAGAACCAAAAATATCAGCAGAAATTATATTTCTTTTCTCTCGCATCTTCTTCATCACAGCTTTCTTTCGCAGTATAGTTGAGAACTTTACGCAAACTATGTTAGAAGGGGTTTTTTTGTTTTTGCTATTTTCTTTCACGCTCTTTACGTAGCATGAATCAATTTCGCTGACATTGATCTCTTCACCAGTAACAGCTGATAATAATTCGTTGACTCTCACATTTACGTTATCATTATTTACACCGGGAATGCCAATTATGTCAACTGCACACTGCTTCTCTCTCTGCTCCAGTACATTCAGCTTCATCTCCAAAAGGTCAACTCTCTTATTAAGAGAAGCATTACTTTCTTCAAGAGTATGGATTTTTGTTAGCGCATCAGCATTCACTTGCTTTAGCTGAAGAATTTCGTTGTACAGTACTTGCTTTATTTGAAGCATTTCGTTGTACAGTATTTGTAACGTAATAGTTCGTTGACCCGAATTTTTTTCATCATGGGGAGCAAGTGTTGCTGACAAATCCGATGGACAGCTGGTTGTTGTGGATTTGCATGCACTATCTTTGTTTATGTCTGGAACGCAGCTAGTAGACGTAGAACACTTAGAACGGACAGCGTTTGCAGATGATTTAATGGGAGCATCGGCCATAATTGATTTTCTCCGCTGAGCACAATTAGCACATCTGAAACCTTCATCATGTTTTTCATAAAACTCAATTTCACTTTTTTGCAATTTCGCACACTTTCCATGGTAAAATTCTTTGCAAATGGTGCACTGGATTTTTATTTCATTTCTATCAATTTTTAAAATGCATAAGCCACACTTCATTTTTCACTGTGTTTGGTGTTATAACTTCAGTAATCAAAGAACTGTTAAACTTTTGTGATTTTTGTTAAAAATAATTACTTTTTTTGTGGATTAAATTCTCTGTGCGTGTGTCCCCATCAACACTCAAAGAGAATATGATGACATTTATTCGAAACTCTTGCATTACGCGAACAAATTTCTTGAATTTCATTTGGAGGAAACATTCGACTGCACAAATGAATTTGAGAAAAGTAAATAATGTACATTTATTCGGAACTCTTGCATTATACGAACAAATTTCTTGAATTTCATTTGGTGGAAAAATTCGACTGCACAAATGAATTTGAGTAAAGTACATTATGTGCATTTATTCGGAATTGTCGCCAAAATCAATGTTCAATTCTTAAACTTGAATCACACAATTTATATCATGTCATTGCATGCACAGCGCTAGCACTCCCATTTGTCATTTGCGACATAACAAATCGCAAAAACAATTAACTTTCGGTTTTTTACTTCCTCTGGTATTAAACACAGACTATATAATTTAATCATTCAATCCTCACAGGAGGCACCAAAATGTAGAAGATTCTCAACCAAATATTCCTATTATAGAAGAAAAACTCGATTATTGCAGAATATTCCACACTAGAATTATTAAAATAAAACAATACCAATATCCTTGAGTTTATATTTCCTTTATTCAAGTGTATCGTTTTACGTGTGAAAAAGTAATGATGAAATAATAGAGAAAGAGAGCCGAATATATTAAAAAGACACAATACTGCTGCGCATAAGCGCCATCCGATCTCCATGTGTCAGTCGATGAACTAATACGGTGTCTAGAAATTCTGCGTTAACATGTAGGGTTCCTCAAATAATATAATGTTCAATCGTTAATACCGCGCTTACATGTACGAATTGTGAAATATGATGATCAGGGTTCGGATTTTGTTGACCAAAAAAAACCAAAAAAGGCAAAATAATACCGCAGAAAAAGGCAAAAAAAGGCATTTAATAATTAAGGTTTTTATGCATTATTATTAACATTGTAACCCAAAACATTTTGAAGTTCTCTGGTATGCAACGATCGCCTGCGATTATTTCTCAGGAAAGCCTTGAGTGAAATAAAGGACCTGACAACATGGGCAGAGCCTAGTGGAGCCAAGATAAGAGATGGCACGTCCTTAACCTTAATAGTTTTAGTTTAGTTAATTAGTTTTAACTGACTTTTATTTTCATTTTAAGTATATTTACAAAAGCTATAAAAATTCAAAGTCGTTTGGTTTGGCTGATGGCCGTCTACCAGGTTGACGATTATTTGAATACTTATTGTACAAAATAAAAATTGTATTTTTTATTAAATATATATATATAAACGCACAACTTAAAAGCTCTCCTCTATTACATTTTTTCTATAGCGCAGGGCATAAGATGCGTAACTATATAATAAAACCCATCCTTGCTGTCCATTTAAAATGCAAATTGTTTCCTCTTCACTCAAGATGGTTGATCCAAAAAATCTTAGGCGCAGTTCTTTTAAAATCGGGCAAATGGCAAGGAAATGCACATATTGCACAAAATTGGTGGATCTGGGTGGTGCGGTATGAAATTCAGTTATACCAGTTCCCCTCTCAGTTTAAATAAAGTACTTATTTTATCCGTCGAATTGGAGTTGAGAAAATATGTACTTTCTCGCAAATTATATCTCAGCTTACTTTAATATAACCGATGCTGGGATGATTGGGCTTCATTAGTATAATTCTTGTACAAACTATTCCCTATTTTTGCTAACAAAGCTCTTAGTTGATTCCTCATGAACGCAGGCTGGACATCTGGAGTAATGCTTAGGGTTAAGCTCGAAGAGATTGCGCGCTTAGCATCAGATAGTCTCGCCTCTAAGTGTTTATTCAAAATTAAATTGCCTGATATTAGAACTCCTAGATATTTGCATTTGCATACATTTTCAAATGCCTCATCGCGATACATCAACTTTTTGGTTCTTGAATATCTGTCACCTCCATCTCTGAACACCATGGTCTTCGATTTCTCCAAGTTAACGGACAGGTTCCAGGATTTGCAATATTCGCTGAGTCGATTTATCATTAGCTTCGACCAACTGTTAGCTGTTCGACCAAACTCAATTCCACCCCCTACAATATCTGTTATGTCGTTGATGAACAATATAAATAGTAGTGCACTTAGTATACACCCCTGCTTAACCCCCATTGTTGATGTGAATTCATCAGATATCGTTTCTCCATCCCATACACACGCTACATTGTTTTCATACATTGCTTTTAGGGTTTGTGAAGTTTATAAAATAGTGCTTCGCGGGCTATTGAGTCAAATGCCGCTCGAAAGTCAACAAAAAATGCATACAACTTTTTGAGCTTCTTTTTATAGATTTCGGCAATATTCGTTAGAGCAAATATTTGATCAATGGTAGAGTAGTTTTCTCTAAAACCTGCTTGAAACTCTGAGAAAATGTCATTGTTTTTTACCCACTGAGACAGCCTTTGATAGATCAAAGCAGCAAAAAGTTTTGCAGAGGTATTCAGAAAGGATATTCCTCTATAGTTAGTTGGGTCGCTGAGATCCCCTTTTTTATGAAGTGGATATATGATCGCTTTTTTAAAGGTCGCTGGAACAGATGAAGTTTCGAAAATTCGGTTAAACTCTGTCGTGAGCGCAGATATAAATTCAGGCGTACAATTTTTATAGAATTCAAAAGGAATACGGTCATCTCCTGGAGCTTTATTTTGCTTTGCTTTCTCGATTACTTGCTGTACTTCTTGCGATGTAAATGGAGCATCCAAAGAGTTAATCATGAAAAGAGGGGCTGCATAATGAAATAAAGGGCAACTAATCGTAGTGCTGAGAAGCTTACTAAAGTGTTCTCTTAGAAGAGGAGCTCTTAACGAGGTGGCGATTGTATTTGAGCGTCCATTAATGAACTTTCCAGCTTTCCAAAATTCAGCAGAAGATGTTGAGTTGTTTACAACAGCAATCTTTTGTTCCTCGTAAGCTATCTTTTTTGCACGACATAGGCGTTTAAAATCTTTGTTTACTTCTCCGTAAAGTATTTTAAAAATGCTGGTATTATGAGCTCTAAATAATTTTAAAAAAGAAAACGACTTATCTCTAGCCTTAACACATTCTTTGTCGAACCATTTTTGGTTGCAGATACTTTTGATTCGTGATGGCTTCTACGGTGGTACTGCATTCTTAATAACATTTGTTAGTGTCTGTATATTTAACGGGGTATTTGAAATACGTAGGCTTTCTAAACTGGTACTCATGTTATTCTGGAAACTATTACGCATTCTTTCGTACCAAATCAATTTTGGTACCGGCTACAATGCATTTAATTTCAATGGGCATGTGATCCGAAAAATGTTCTATCCCTACACGAAAATCAGCGAAAAGTTGTTTCCAAGCTCCAGAAATGATGCAGTAGTCAATTACAGAAGACGCTAATCCACGGACAAAAGTAAACTCCCCATTAAAATCGCCTGCACAGCTTCCATTCAAAATACTACCATCGAATGCGTCAGCTAACTCAAAAATCTTTACACCTTTGTTGTCACAAATTTGGTCTTTCGACCTGTGTTTAGTATGCATCATTGGTGCGTTACACCCGCTCACAAAGTTGTTCTGAGGGAGACCCAATCGCTTATTAAAATCTCCTACGAGCATAACATCTGGTGTTTCTTACTTACTTAGTTGGCGCTACAGCTCGAGGTGAACCTGGGCCTGCTTCTCGCAACCATTTGTGTGTGCGTGTTATATTTTTGCACGAATGGAAGGGACCTACAGTTTTTTGCCGACTCCGAACGGCGAGTTAAGAAGCTCAATCGTGACAAATGATACTCTTTGATGCTTGTCAGACATTCGAAAGAGGTGGGCACTGTGAAAAACTTTTAGGTGTTTGCGGCGGGATTCGAACCCAAGACCGCTGGCTCAGTAGTCCGACGCACTAACCACTTGCGCTACGGTGCCCAAATCTGGTGTTTCTAGGTTGTGTAATATTTCAGTTAACCTGTCATAGTCGCGTTGCCAGTGACTGCAATTAATATAAATAGGAACAAAGGACGCTGTTTTTGATTATTACATATAAATCTTCCATTCTTTTAAATTGGACATCGACTCCAGTAAGACCTTTAAGATAACTAAATAGTTCGCCTCCACTGCCTCTTCCAAATTTCGCTGATTTTATTGCAGGTATCCATTTTAATTCATAATTTAAAAAACATTTTCTTAAATATATCCTCTTCATTTTCTAATACATGAGTTTCAAATAATAAAAAAATATCAAAATCTTTAACATAATTAAACAATTTAACAAACATTAACTTATTTTTTAGACTGGCAACATTATAACTTAAAATTCTTAAACGTAAAATGTCTTCAGCCTGGTAGACGGAAACTCCTCATGCTTCGTGTGAACACATACTTGTGTGTGCAGCAAAATTATTTGCAGCGGCTGTCATACTGTTGGTAGCAATGACAGTTTTGACACTTGTTGGTATTTTTTTCGGCTCAAAGGCATTGTTTACATTTGGAAATTCACTTGTTAGTTGCTGGAGTTGTAAAAAGTCTCCGCAAATGTTTTTAATATTCCATTTTCCTCTCCATATTTTAGATCATCTGTGAAATCCCAGGTGAAAACCTTATCAGCAATATGGAGCTTATCATCTCTCAGTGTTATTTTCATCGTCAGATCTTTCGTGCGGAGTACTTTCATTATAGGAATCAGTTTGGCTCTTCGTTGGCGCATATTAAATGGCATATCCTTATGTATGCTAATTTTGGATCCTCTTAGTTTTTTAGCATTATGCAATACCTTCCATGCCGCATTTCGTGTTCTCATCTTTATAATAATTGTTGCAGTGCTTGAATTTCGATTTTGAACGCTGTATGCACACTCAATATCGGCATTTGTTGCATTCGCGTCCAATAAACTGGTACAGACAGACAATGCCTTTTCCCTCATATCTGAGTTGTTTTCTACTGGAAGTTGAACTACGAGATTGGACTCAGTGTTTTTTTGCATAATTTTGTCCGGCTGTTCTTCTAGCAGTTTATTATGATTTTCTAATTGCACAACTCTTTTAGATATTTCGTCGTGACGGCTTTTAAGGCCAGCTAGTTCTGAACAGAGCAGCTGAAAATCAGACTTGGACGCTAGTTCCTTAACCAGTTCCCTGATTTTTTCATCCAGTATGTTCTTGAGCTGCTCGACAGTTATGCTGAAGATGTTATCCATTGCACAGAGACTAAGGCGACGCTTTTCGTTGTTTGGAGGTTCTGGTGAGGTTTCCGATAGAAATCGTTTGCTCATTTGTTGAGGTTATCTTTTCGGTGAAGGTCGCTTTTAGCCTAAATACGACTTAAAGACTTACTCAGAAAGTAGTGTTTTTGTGTTCAGGGGAATCTAAGTATGCACTTAAAACAACAATTTCATAAATATTGGTACTTTTATATATACTTTTTAAATTCTTTTTCTATGAGATCCTTTTTTTCACTTCCACTTTGACAGATCGCAAACATCAATCCTTAATATTTGAGTCCAATTTAGAGTTTGCAGCGCCATTTCGTTAATTTGCTGAAAAATCCGCGTACAATTTTTTCATCCCATCTTCAGCTACTGGCCCTTTAGCTTGTTGTAATTTGTCCTTGAGTCCGTTCAAAGTCTTTAACACCTCTTCTTCTAAATAATACGCAGAGCACTAAGATCAAGTTCTCAAATTAAAATATATACAACTACTAGGAGTCAGCTGTAATTTGTAAACTCTTAAGTATCCGGTCTTTCGGGTCGACTAAAAATCTTTTTCCAATTTCCACAAACTTTTGCAATTGGCTTGAATCTTTACACGTCTTGGGGCATTTTAACTTTCAATGACAAGCATCGAAATATTTCGAGAGCAGCACGCAATATTCAACAGGACAGCACTAAGTATGACCAGTATAATGTCACAGAATATGAATCTAGAATCTAGATGAAAGGGCGCAGAGTTACGAAAAAAATACTTCCCAGATGTCTAACGGTTTTTGTCAGATGAAACTGTGGCGAAAGCTTGAAATTGCACATGTATATTGAGTTGATACAAATGTATTTAGAGTTGTATTGGTGTGTAGGGATTTTTTTATGCGCGCTAGTGTAAACAACGCGTGCAGTTATGTGCATGTTCATGCAAGAGAAAAACCTGCTGTCATACGTGTGGGCACTGAAATTTCTTTCGTGTGAGCAAGGATAAATTTTATAGTTAAGAAGAAAGTGCACAGCTACTTTGACAAATAGTACCAAAAAGGCAAAAAAAGGCAATATGAGTAAAAAAAAGGCAAAAAAAAAGGCAAAGTCAACAAAATCCGTTCCCTGATGATGATCAATCGTAAACAAGTACTGTTCTTCATATCCCCACTTCCAGGGTGACGTTTTCTTCGTAAGATCCGAAAGAGGTTTTGAAACTTTTGCAAAGTCGGGTATGAAGCGCCGATACCACAAACACGTCTACAAAAATGATAACACTTGTTTTGTGTTTTTCGGTTTGGCTCGCTTCAGGATTGCTTCAGTTTTCTCAGGATCTACTTTGAATCCTTTTGGTGTAAGTATGTGACCAATATACTTTACTTCTGAGCAACAGAATCTACACTTTTCACGATTATGCCCAAATCCATATTCTTTCAGGCATTTAAAAACGTTTCTTAGGTCCATCAAATGCTTATGGAGATATTCCGAGCATATAATAAGGTCATCGAGGTATGCCAGTAAAAGGATATTTGGTAGACTTCTTCGGAACTTATCAATCAGGCGCTGAAACGTCGCTGGTGCGTTCCGCAATCAAAACGGCATCCTTTTGAAAATATACACACCGAAGGGTGTAGTAAAGGCCGTTTTGAGTTGGTCTTCTTCCGCTACCATGATCTGCCAATATCCAGAACGAAAGTCTAACGTTGACATGAAAGCGGTACTTTTGGCTTCATGAAGTAGGTCGTCGATCCTTGGTAAGGGATACCGATCTGAAAGAGTAACGGCGTTGAGTGCTCTGTAGTCGACGCACAGTCGTATTTTGCCATCACTCTTGGGGACTAAGACGACTAGAAAGGCCCATGGAGATGCCTTTTCTTCTATAATACCTTTCTGCAACATGTCTAGGAAGACGACCATTGTGTATTCTTTGTAGTATATCGTCTTCTCAATGGTGCGTACCAGGGAGTGCAGTGCAGTTTCCACTGATTTACCCTTACAGTAAGCATGTTGGGATTCTGATAGCAGTCTTGATTCGATGCTGCTCCGAAGGTGGGTATCGATCAGTCTTTCTAAGGCTTTTAAGAAGAATGATGATAGGCTGATAGGTCTGAGAATTTTTGGACTGGCGTGAGAGCTCTTTCCCGCTTTGGGAATGAAGACTACTTTGACTTCCAACCATAATTTGGGGATGTAAATATTGTTTATACAAAACGTAAGTATAGTTTTCAGCCAAGGCAGAATAATGTCAGTTGCCGACTGGAATTCAGCAGGTATTATGCCGTCAGGTCTCGCAGATTTGTATGGTTGGAAGCTGCGTAGTGCCCAAAGCAGTTTGACCTTTGTGGCCAGACTATTTATGTTATTTTGTGTTAGTTGAGTAGGTTGTGTACTATTAGACGAACTACTAACTGGAGAAGAGAAGCTACCAGGAAAATGTGTATCCAGTAGAAGGTCTATTGTTTCTTCGCTTGAAGAGGTCCAAGAGCCATCTGGTTTCATTAGATAGCCTGGAGTACTTGGATTGGTGGAGAGTATTTTTCGCAGCCTTGAAGCTTCCGAGAAATTCTCAATGTTATCGCAGAAAAGTCTCCAAGATTTCCGTTTGGCTTTTCTAAGAGTACTTTTAAATACTGCGAGGGTCTCCTTATAAGAGTTCCAATCTAGGGCATTTTTTGTGAATTTGGCCCTGTTAAATAGCAGTCTGCAGCGTTTTCTTGTACTGCTAATTTTGGAGTTCCACCCTGGTGGTTTCGGTTTCTCCTTTGGTCTTATTGTAGGGCAATTTATGCAATTTAGCATGTAAGTGCTCTTTCTTAATTTCTGTGGAAAGTTAAATAAAACACCCAATAACTGCAGCATCTTCTTAACGTCTGCCTGCTGCTTTCTCTTTCACCTCTCCTCCGGATACACGCAGTAAGTAATATGAACTTGTGTGACCATTGCAAAGAGAATTTGCCTCCTACGGGTGATTTTGTTATCTGCCCTATATGCTCACGAAAATTACATTTCGACTGCACCACGGTTACCGAAATGTCATTGAGGTCAATGGGCTCCAAAAGAGACACTTGGAAGTGCCAGTTTTGCAGAAACACCAGCGAAAATGTAGGCATCACTCTTTCGGAATCTAATTCGCGTCCTCCAACACCAGATATTCAACCAAACAAAAGAAATCGGTCAGAAATTGTTAGCCCACAAAAATTAATCACCGAAACAACAAAGACAGATGAAATACTATTAGAGGTTAAGAACATGAAAACAGAATTTAAAGGCATAAAAGACTTTTGTAACTTCGTCTCGCAAAAATTTGACGATATAAACAAAAACATTGAAAAACCAATAACTCATGGACACACTTATGAACGAAATTCAGAAATTAAAAGATGCACATAATTAAAAAGATAAAACCATTTCACAAATGCAAGCACAAATAAACAAACTGGAACAACAACAACTAAGAAACACAATAAAAATTAAAAATATTCCGCCAACACAGAATGAAGATTTAACCGAAATTATTAAAGCGATTGGAAACACAATAACACAAGAAGTAACTAACGCGGACATAACAGATATATATCGCACAAGAACAAAACACATTGACAGATCCACAATTGTCGCCACTTTCAACAGCAACATAACAAAAACCAATTTCCTAAAGAATGCACGTGCAACTCGTCCACTTGTATTGGCAAAAGTCAATCAGAACATGGATCGCAATGGAAAATGGACCGAGGCTAATAACAACCACAAAGTTTACATCAACAATATGCTCACAGGTCTGAATAAACAATTATTATGGCAAGCAAAAAATAAGGCAAGAGAGGAAGGTTGGAGATTTGTGTGGGAGAGATCTGGAATAATATTCGCGCGCAAAGAGGAAAACACGGAGGCTTTGGTTATACAGTGTATGACTGATATAAATAAAATCAAACGCAATTAATTCAACTGTGTAAATGTATGTGTGATCGAATTGTTCTATGTGATAATGGATATGGATGATAACGTCAATAACGAAGAAGATCTGTTTGATCTTAACTACATGGAGTTTCAAGATTTCAATCAAACAAAAAATTATTTAAAAAAATTGAATTCTAGTTATTTATGTATGAATATAAGGTTCTTGAGGACAAATTGGGATGTCTTTTGTGCTAATGTAAGTCCGATTCTAAATTATGTCGATGTAATTGTTCTAGTGGAAATAAATATAAAGAAAGAAGAAAATAGTCTGTTTTGTCTCGAGGGTTTCTGTTCCGAATTTACTAATAGAGATAAAAGAAAAGGTGGAGGTATTGCAATGTATGTTAAAAATCATGTTAACTACGAAAGGTTAAATATTGAGACTACAGCCTATGAAAACCTAACCGTGAAAATTAATACAGATAGGAAAAAGAAAATAGTCTGTGGCATTCATAGACCGCTAAATAATAATGAAAACGAATTCATTGAGGAGATCTTGAAAATTACGAGCAGAAAAGAAACAAGTGATGATATAATCATTTTGGGCGATATGAACATAAATATCAAAGATAGTACGAAAAACTACGTTCTTAGATATCAAGAAATGCTGGCTACGAATGGACTGTATAATGTTATTAAAGAAGCGACGAGAATAGATCTAAATATAGGTAGCTCTACACTGATTGACCATATATTGGTTAACCTATCAGAGCTCAAAATATTTTCGGCTACAGATCAAAGCATTAAATCAGATCACTACAGCACTATTTATGGTATCTTTAATACGTGTACAACAAAAAATGCCCAACCATTGCGATCATGTATCAGAGCTAGAAAAGTGAATGAGCTGATTAGAGCTACCGACTGGACCCAGATGTTAGCAAAAATGGACACCGATACGCTTTTTGACCTGATAGCTAAAAAAAATACCGATATATATGAAAAATCGACAGTCATCTATAAGGAAAAAACCCGAAGAAAAAATGTCGATTGGATTACAAGGGACATAATGGAAAGCTGCAAAGACAGGGATCGATTGTATCGCAGAGGGAAGAATAATCGAACCAATATAACATATGAAACCGAATACAAAAGATTACGCAACCAAGTCAACAAAAAAATATATAGAAGCCGGGAACAACAGTACAAAAGAAAGTTCGAGCAAGTTAAATGTGATCCGAAAAAAACTTGGGCGCTCATCAATGAAGTTCTTGGGAGAAGGAAGACATCGTTAGATGAAACAATTGTTAAAAATTTCTCACCCAATTCGAATGTTACTGGTTTAGTCGATACATTTGCCAATTTATTTTCAGAACAGGCAGCATCAATAATTCACGTATGTACAAGAGTAACATCCAGCCACCAGAACAAGCTCGTAAGAGATACAATTTTCTTGGGAGATGCAGACTCTGCGGAAGTAGCAAATCTTATAGCCCGCTTGAATACCCAAAAGGCACCTGGGGTAGATGGTATAAGATCAATGGACATAAAATCGAATGCCGATATCTTTACGCCCATAATCATGAATCTAATTAATATCAGTCTTAATACATCCACTGTGCCAAAAAAGCTCAAAGAGGCACTTGTTAGACCTATCTACAAGGGAGGCACCAAACGCGAGATTGGAAATTACCGTCCAATTGCAATACCGCCAGTGGTAGAAAAGATCTTGGACCAAATCATTGCAGATCGAATATGGAAATTTATCGATAAACATAAAGTAATAAGCAAAAATCAGTACGGGTTTCAGAAGGCGAAAAGCACCAATCGACTTTTCGGCGATTTCTCGAATTTAATTAACAAAAGTCACCACGTGTTAGTGCTCTTCGTAGATTTTAGCAAAGCATTCGATACTCTCGACCACAATAAACTTATCAATGCAATGCAAAGAATAGGACTTAGAGGGAAAATGGTAGATTGGTTAAAAGACTATCCCAGAGCGAGGACATTTCGCGTGGGAATCAAAGGTTGCTGCAGCAAAGCCAACACAGTGCAATATGGAGTCCCACAAGGCTCTAAGCTAGGTCCCTTATTATATATATTATATACCAACGAACTGCTAAAATCCTTTAAGATAAGCTTTCCCTTCGCATATGCAGATGACACGGCGATTGTTGTTCGCCACAAATCAATCGTAGAAGCAACCAGGATATTGCAGGCAGAGTTTGACGAAGCAGGGAAATGGTGTCACGATAATGGACTCGTAATAAATGCAGCAAAAACAAAAATATTACATATTCGTAGCCCACAGTACCCAAAGTCAGATATTCATATTAAAACTTTCAGCTGCGCCGATCCAAGCTACTGTCAGGTTATAGATGTCGTGGATACTTATAAATATCTGGGTGTAACGATCGACAGTCATTTTATATGGGAGCCACACATAAATGATTTACGGAAGAAGCTGAAAGGATCCCTGTTTGCACTGGCTTGTCTGAAAAATAAATCCTCATACTGCGTGCAAAAACAAGTGTACCATGCACTCGTCGAGTCAAGGTTGAGATATGGCATACTAGCGTGGGGAGGTGCGGCAAATACACACATCGCGAAGCTGCAAAACATTCAAAAAAAGGCTCTAAGCTTATTGTCATGTAGAAACAGCGTAGATGGCAGAGCGAGAGTTCTCACGGTGAAGCAGGTCTTCAATATGACAGCAGCGCTGGAGTACTATGACGATGAACAATTCCGAACTCTAATCAGCCACAACTTCAACAGCAGAAGACGAGCAGAGGGAAGCGAAAAAAAAAAAAAAAAAAAAAAAAAATGCGACATCTAGTGCTTTATTGCAGGCGGAAGTGAATTTTCCTACCATGCAGTCAAGGTCTTGTGTGCTGCTCGGAACAGGGGGTAGTGAAGGAGGGATTAACCTCTGTAGGGTTTCCCTGTATTTAGCCCAGTCGGTTTTTCGGTAGTTCCGAAACTCTGGTTTGGCTGGGGGATGGTCGTCTAACGAGAATTGGATGTTTGGATGATTCTAACCCACTTGGTTCACAAAACAAATGGTTCCTTCTCTCTGGGGTTCGCATGTCTCCTGGCATAGAATCTGCAAATATGGACTGAATACCATGTGGAGAGTAGTCATTGGGTCTCTTTATTTACTGGGCCAATGGGACTTATTTTCCGTTCGTCCACCCAGGTAAGATAGGCTGAAACTTCCTCAATGATTTTTCTTCCCGGTGTTATCGGGTTTTGTTTGGTCTCTAATGGTAAGTAGTAGTTTGGACCTTTGTTACTTATTGGTTTTAAAACGTTACTGACCAATTTAAAATCGAACGTTTTGGTTGGATCATCAATGAAATAGAATGACCCCTGGGCAATATTTAAAACGATGCCACATTGTTCCATAAAGTCGATTCCGAGCAAGGTTCGATTTCCCTTCGCTTTTGGCAGTGCGATAAATCGAATTTTCCGAAACCTTTTTTCAATTATGATGTCCACCGCGGTTGCGTACACGACTTCTTTTCTTGGGATACCATCCGCAAAAGTCAGAATGAACAGGCTTAAATGTGCATTCTTTATTAAGAAGCTGTTGGTATAATCTAGCTCCTGCCACACTGGTTCTAGCTGCCGTATCTAGGTATGCCTCACCAGAAAGACCGTTAATGTTGACATCGACTGTAGGGACATTTCTTCCAATTACCACTGAGTCGACTAGGTTGAAGTCTAACAGATTCGGGCTATTTGGATTTTTATTACTGCAGGTTGGACGATTTGTTCTATAATAGCCAGCGGCCCTACAACCATATCAGTTTAGAGCGGGTTTCTTGCTCTTATTGTCGAGGGCTGACTTTCCTAGTTCAACGCTTTTAGTCTTCTTAAAACATGTGTCAGCTAAATGTCCCTTCTTCCTACAAAATGAACAAGGTTTCTTACTAGCTTCAGTCTGATTTTCAGAAGTTTGATGTTCTTCTTCAAATATTTCTACATCTCTGGCCTGTTCCAAGAGATCCTGAAATGTTTTAAATGACTTTCTTGGTACTTTCTCTCGCAGTTTTGGAAGAACTTGACCGTAAACCACGTTCAGCATTATCTCTTCCGAGATCTCATCCGTCAGTTGTGACAGCAACGATCGTTTTCGGCATCTAAACTGATCTATTGACTCGTTTACACCTTGCTTACTGTCGAAAAGCTCTACATAAATTCGCCATGAGGGTTTGGCTGGTGAGAATGCCGCACGGAGAAGTTTTGTTGCATCAGCAAAATGTTTGTCTTCTTTCTTTACCCCTTGCCACTATGTAGATGCGAATTCTTCTAACAGCAGAGGAATTCCAATAAGCGCGCTTTCATCTGTGATGTTCTCTGAATCTTTATAAACCGTGATTGTTGCCAAGAAATCGTTGATTTTTGACGCATTTCTTTCGCCATCAAATCGAGCAGTGCATTTGCTGAAAGTACCGTGGCTTTCTTTCAAGTGAATGGCGCTTACTATACGCTTAAGCTGATCTTCGGATAGCGCCGTTAAAGCTGCTGAGCTTGCAGAAGCACCTTGGCCTTGATTCATTTTCTCTGCTGACGTGTTTGGCGTTGTCTCAGATATTGTCTCAAGAGTAGGTTTTACATACGAAGTTCTGCCCACTGCTTGCAATGCTATGCGCTCGCTTCTCTTCATCAATTTTCCAGAAGTTTGTTTGCTTCTTCGTTGCTTTGGAAAGAACCAGTGTAATGAGCCAAGCGACCAATTTCTTGTTCAACCTGTCCACTTATTTATGGCTTTACTGTATATTCCAAGCACACGAAGAATTGCGTTGAAATTAAACGGAGAACATTTTTTTTTTGCGAAGTCTTCTTTTTCTGGGTTCTACTGTGCTGTGTGCAATGTTTTGCGTTGACAGGAGCTTCAGTAGCCACAATGTTGGGCGTCAATTGTAACTGGGGGGAATCCAGTTTTAGTAAAAAGACGACGGCTTCAAAATTATGATTCATCTTTATCGATTTCTTTAAAATGAAAATTATTAAAATCAATGCTCATAGGCAAAATTTGTAAATTTAGTCCAAAAACTTGCGTTTTCAAAGAGCCGGGTGACCAATATTTCGTTCAACCCGTCTGCAATAAAAATAATTGCTAACAATCGTATGAACGCTAGAGTAGCTCCAAAAGAGTTTGTGTGCGTACTAAGCTGATTCACTGACTGCCCTGAGCTCTCGTTCGTGCCGCCCTTTTATACACAGAAATGTAACGGTCTGTTATTTCTAATCTGTTTTCTACATTTCTTCGCTCAGTTCTGTGTGTTAAAAGACTGCACGTTACAGTTAGGTAGCACATTTCAAATTAAAATGGAAAAAGTGTTTTGTACGTTTGTTATAATGAATGAAAATGAAATTGAAAGAAAACATTAAAGTAATTCAATTGAATTTACGTTAAATTAATAAATAAATGTATGTATGTATGTGAAATTATGCAAATATATGTATGTATAGCTTTTAAGTTAATTTATAAACATATGTATGTACGTTTTATTAAGTTAAGGCAAATGTATGCACATGTGAATGAAAATATTTACGAAATGAGATTTAGGGTGGTGTCTGTTGACACATTTCACGGAGGCGTTACAAAATCCAATTTAAAATAATTACATATTATCATTCATCGTCGATAGCCTCGACCAAGAAATATTTTTGCGTCATAATCTACACCACTATTATATTGGAAAAATTTGAGGAGCAAAACAAGATTAACAAAACAATACTTGACAAATTGAGCAAGCTCGAGTTCAAACCTCGCAAGACAATCCAAAAAATATGAATATGAAACAGCTACTTAAGATACTAACGTGGAACGCAAACGGCCTTCTGAAAAAAATCGACGAGTTAGAAGTGTTTCTACGGAAAAATAATATCGATATATGTTTGGTATCGGAAACGCACTTAAAAAAGGGACTTAGACCCAAAATAAAGGGTTACAGCGATTACCATGCGAATCATCCTTCGGAAAATGCGAGAGGCGGGTCCTCTCTTTACATCAAAGACTGTATTAAGCATTCCGAAAACATAGAAATAGAATTTGATTTTATGCAAATAAGCTCAGTCTCCGTAAAAATAAGCCACTTAGACTACAACATCGGGTCTAGCTACTTCCCTCCGGGATATAAGCTAGTAGAGGACGACCTAGTTCGTCTCTTTGACTCCCTCGGACCTAATTTTGTCTTAGGTGGTGACTTTAACGCGAAACACACTTTCTGGGGTTCAAGATGTAATTCGACAAAAGGCAGATTATTGTACAAAGCCAGCATGAAACGTGGGGTGAATTTTTTTTCGACAGGAAAGCCAACTTATTGGCCAACTGACAAAAATAAGATCCCTGACCTCGTCGACTTCTTTATCGCAAAAGGGTTAACTAAAAATTTGACGGAAATCGAAGAATGCTATGATCTATGCTTTAATTCAGTAAGACCTTAAGACTAAACAGTTTGCCAGTTATTGTGCTATAAAAACTTTACATCAGTTTATTAATTTTTGATAAAATAGTAACCTGTTTCTCGCTACTGATTGCGTTTCATTTCGCATTTTCTCTACCACCACTTGCAACTTACAATTCTCTTAACACCATGTCCAACCTACGTCCAAGAGCGACAAAAGGCCAGCCATCAACACCCGCGCAACCCACACAATCATCTTCACCTATCGTAAAACAGCTGAGTGGTGACAACGCGCCCCTCACTACGAAAATATTAGAAGAACATCTCTCTAAACAGGCTGATTTGTTGCGGCTCGGATTCGCTGAGGATATCTCTAAAATGCAACTTGAATTTCTTCGCAAGATCGAGGAAATGAATGCTACCTGGAGCCAGAGATTTGATGATCTGACGAAAAACATTACAAGTATTGTTAAGCGCATCGACCTGCTTGAAGAAGACACCAACATAGCTGCTCAATCGCATAATGCAGAGATCACCGCTCTTAAACAACGCTGTAATGCATTGGAAAGGAAAGAAGTTGCATGTGATGCAGTGCTCTTCGGAGTACCTGCACTCCCAAATGAAAACCTGAAGAGTTTATTTAATCGACTCTGTCACACTATCGACTGCAAGCCGCCTCTTTTACTAAACATCTTTCGACCTAAAAAGTGTAACAGCAACAATAATTGTTTGAGTTCGGTGTAGTCAAAAAATCCGGAGTAGCTATCTGCAATTAATAAAAATTCATTATTGTGGAAATGAAAGATATCGATTGCTACTATTTCCCAGGGAAGAGTGGGAATTGTTTTGATAATGAGCGGTTCCTTGGATTTGGATGACTGACAAGATTGGCATGTGTTGCATCGCTCTACAAAATTTTTGACATCTTGGTGCATACCCAACCAGAAAACGGTTGCTCGAGCACGATGTAGACATCTTTGTATTCCGAAGTGGCCTTTATGGATGAGTTTGATTGTATCCCTTTGGAGCGACTTAGGAATAACAACTTTTGCGGCTTTATAAAGAATCTCGTCTTTAGAAGTTAACTCCTCTCGGAAGTTCCAATAGTTTCGTATCGTGGGTGGCAGGTCGGTGATTTTTTCCGGCCAACCCTGTAAAATAAATTTTTTAATTAGTGTTAATTCTGGGTCGTTTGATGTTTCTAGTTTCAATTTCATTTTTGTGATGGTGCTCAGTTCTGTTAATTCGTGTATTTTTATGTCATCTTCTGGTGTTTCATTAATTTCATTGTTGCAATTTCTGCTAAGTGTATCGGCCAGTTTTATTTCAGTTCCTTTTCTGTAAACGACGTGTGGTGAGTATGGAAGCACATGAAGGAGTATTTTTTGTAGCCGGGGTGAAGCAGAGCACAGTGGTTTTTTAAAAATCGTCTCCAGCGGCTTATGGTCGGTCTCAATGGTAAGTTTCTTTCCATATACGTATTCGTGGAACTTCTCACAAGCGAAACGGATTGCAGTGGCCTCCTTTTCAATCTGTGCATAATTTTTCTGACTGCTCGTTAGCGCTCGAGAAGCATAAGCCACAGGCTGATCATTTTGGAGTAGGGCTGCTCCAAGACTATGTTGGCTTGCATCCACCTGTAGTTTAACATCCAGGTTAGAATCATAATACCTCAGTAATGGTGTTGAGGAAAATGATCTTTGAAGAGCTTCGAAGCTAGCTTGTTGACGTTCAGACCAGTACCATGAAGTGTCTTTTTTAAGTAGATCCCGGAGCGGGTAGGTGATTTCTGATAGGTTTGTGATGAATTTCGAAAGGTAGGTAGCCATACATAGAATTCTTTGTAGCTCCGTCCGATTTTTGGGTACTTGTAATTGCTCAATAGCGGTTGTTTTATCAGGGTCAGCACACACGCCTGTTGATGTTAATATATGGCCAAGGTATTTTATTTTCATTGCGTTGAACACGCATTTATCCCTGTTTAACTTAAGACCAGCATTAGAAAGAACTTGAATGACTTTACCTGTGAGTTTCTGCAGTTCTTCTTTAGTTTTTGCGTGGATTAGTATGTCATCGATAGCGACCTCGGTGTTTTCGCATTCCTCGAGTGTTTTTTGCATGAAGCTTTGGTATACTTCTGGTGCACACGCTAGTCCGAATGGTATTCGTGTGAAAGAGAATAATCCCCATGGAGTTGACATCGTGAGGTATTGCTGTGTCCTCTTTGATACCTCGATCTGCCAAAACCCTCTCGTACAATCTAGTAAAGTGAAAAACTTAGATCCTTTAATGTTAGCTGTTATTTGTTCGATTGTCAATAAAGGGTGGTAGCGTCTACGTATGTTTTTGTTTACGTCGGTTGGGTCAATACATACCCTGATTTTACTTTTCTTCCTTACCACTACCATAGGTGAAACAGCAGGTGGAAATCCCTGCGTTTTTACAAGGACGCCGAGTTTTAGCATGTTGTCAATTTCTTTCTTGACGTCATCGCGGATTGAATGCGGTATTTTTCTTGGGGCATAATGCTCAAACTTTGGATTTTTAATTAAGTCGATGTCATATACAAAGTCTTTTACCTTTCCAAGTCCTTGAAATATTTCACTGTTCAAATTGATTTCTTGCACGCGCAGCACCAGCGAACATTTTTCACAGTCATCTTTTCCTAAAATCGGTTCAGAGTCCAAAAAGTCTTTCACGATTAGGAATTTTATTTTATGCTTTTTATTCCGTACAACACAATTTAGATATAATTCACCACGCACGTCGATTTTTGTTCCACCGAAAGCTATTAGCTGTTGGTTTGTTGGCTTAATTCTTTCTAGATTTGACTTTTCTATATATCGGACTGGAAGCACATTGCACTGCGCGGCGGTATCGAGCTTAACTTTAATTATTTTCCCGTTGATTTCTATTTCTTCGTACCAATTTTTTTTTTCATCTTTGTTTGTTCTGGATTACTCGATTGATAGCACAAACAAACCACTTGAGACGTCACTCGCGTTGTCACTTTCGTCCGCTGGTTGTGTGTTTTCTTGCAGTGTGTATACTTTTTGTCTCTTTTCTGTCTTCCTTCTTCGCTGAAAACACTGTTCGGTGAAATGACCGTTCCTTTTGCACTTGTGTTTAAATGCAGGGCATTTGTACTTTTCGTGGTCTGTGTCACACCGCTTGCATTTGTATGTGTGTGTAGATTTCGGTTTTGTGGATTTTTTGTGATAGGGTGGGGAATATTTCTTTATGGCATCAACTGTTACCGTATCGGACTTGTATAATTCACGCAAGTGCTGTGATGCTATTTCGCTTGCTCTACATACCTTTATGGCTTGGTCTAATTTGATGTCCTCTTCTGCTAATAATTTTTCCCGCACGCTATCGTTTCTTATGCCCGTTACTATTTTGTCCCGTAATAATGAGTCTTCTAGGGTTTCAAAAGCACATTTTTTTGATTGATTTTTGATTTTGGTAAAAAATTCTTCAAAACTTTCTCCTTCGCCTTGATTGAGGGTATTAAATGTGTATCTTTCAAAAGTTAGGCTTACCTTAGGAGAGAAGTAATCGTTGAATTTATCAATTATCGCTGTTACTTTACCCTGCTCGTCTGCTGCGAAGGAAAAAGATTTATATATATTTGCTGCGTCAGCTCCGATGCATGACATGAATGTTGCCACTTGGATTTCCTGTGATTTCCTTTTCAATTGTGCAGCTGTTTCGAACCATTTATAGAGTTGGATCCAATTTTTCCATGCCAGTGAAAGGTTTCCACCGGATATTTGGAGTGGTTTTGGAGGTTTGATAAAGTTAGCTGCACTTTCTGCGATCGTATTATTCGCATTCGTATTGCTTGTGCTCGTATCGTTAGCGCCATTATTCATGTTGAATTTTTGTTTTTTTTTTTTTTGTTTTAAATTTTATTAGGTTTTAAAATGTATTATACGGGACCTGCTACTATTATGTATATTTTAAGTTTCTTCTGACACCATGTCAACGGGTCATCAGTTAAGTAACGACTGAAGCGTGCTTTATTAATATATAGTTATACAGAATAACGTAGTGTTCATAGCATACATAGTAATGTGTTATAATGTTATAATAAGAATGTCAGGGATAGCCAACATATGTGACACGCTACATCTCCCATCGTGTTAAAGTTCAGCAGTTCTCAAGAGCGAAACGCTGTTCTGACGTCAGCGGCGAACTACCGCAAACAAAATTCGACTGAACTACGTCTCGTTGATCTGGACATTGAATCAGAAAACAGCTGTTATCTCAATGAGAGCCTAACAAGACAAACACGATTTCTCTTAAACAGTGCTCTGGGACTCAGACGGAAGAACCAACTATTTGCTGTCTACTCGAAGAATGGTTTTGTGTATGTTAAGAAGTGGCGAATGGAAAAAGCTTTCTCATTGAAAGTACCGATGATCTGATTGCTGCTGCTGCGACTCATCAATGATCGGCTACGTATTATAATCATTATAAGTAAGCTTATTCTCTAATTGAACTTTGAATTAATTAAATTTCATCTCCTTTGCATTATCCCTTTCTCTTTTAACACCACTTCTATTCTTTTACCCCCTCGCTAGTTGGAACTAATTTATAACTCTCTGCAAGAATTTTTTTTTTTTTTTTTTTTTTGTGCCAGCACTACTTTGTGTGGTGATTCTCGTTTTAAGTATGGTTAGCAATAACACAGTAAATAGTAGTCATGTTGTGAATGATAATTCAACTCGGATTATGTTAAGTGTTTTGTCGAACTATCGGGAAGGATTAAAAGTAGTTCATTTCAATGCGCGGAGTCTTAATCGTCGTAAGCTTGACTATGCTCGATACCTATTTCAAAATTCTGGTATAGACATTATTTGTGTGGATGAGACTTGGTTTGATCCTAACGCTGGAAATGATATGTATAAGATCGATGGTTACAATTTGTTTCGTAATGATCGAGTAACTAGCACTACCGGTGGGGGTGTGGCAATTTATTGCACATCGTCACTAAGCTGCAAAGAAATTTGCAAATCTAACAATTCCGAGGTGGAGTACTTAATTTGCGAAATATATGATAGCTCGCCTAGGTTAATGAGTAACAAAACTAACTGGGACACTTTCAGAAGAGACTGCAAGGAAAATCTTGCTTTAAATGTACCGCTAAAGACACCATTCGAAATTGAAGAAGAAATCGACAAACTCGTCGAAGCCATCCAGAGCTCAGCGTGGAAAAACACTCCTTTGCGGAAGAGAGCAGCACGGAACAATAAAGTCAAATACCCGCCTGAAATCGAAGACCTCATACGAGAAAAGAGGAGAGCGCGCAAGAGATGGCAATAATCCCGCGCGCCACTGGATAAAACTTATTTGAACCACCTTTGTAACAAGCTTAAAAATGTGCTGCATGACCTAAAAAATCACGAGACTTCTACTTACCTTGAGGGTCTGACCGCTGATAAGTATTCAAACTACTCTCTATGGAAAGCCTTGAAGTCCATAAGGAAACCTGTAGTGCACTCGCCGCCATTTAGGAAAGCTAACGGGGAATGGGCAAAAGAAGACAAAGAGAAAGCAGAATTATTTGCCGATCACTTAGAGGAAACGTTCAAGCCGTTCGATGGGCAACCGTTGATCGAAGATCCGAATGATAATATGGCACCCGACAACTTTAAAGTAAAAACTGTATCCATGTCCGAACTTCGAATGACAGTAAAAAAACTGAAAAATAACAAGGCTCCGGGATATGATTTAATCACTGGCAAAATTTTGAAAGAGCTACCGAAAAAAGTGCTGGTTAAGTTGCTCTACATCATAAATGCTTCTTTAAGACTATTATATGTCCCAAGGCAATGGAAAGTCGCCGAAGTTATTATGGTTCCAAAACCGGGGAAATGTGCAAATGACAAGAAATCATATAGACCCATTTCACTTCTGCCAATAATATCTAAGGTCTACGAGAAACTTCTGCTGAAACGATTGCAACCAGTAATTGAAGAAGAGATTGATCATCAATTCGGCTTTCGGGTCAAACATTCCACAATCGATCAGGTGTATCGAATAACGAACGAAATTGAAAAAGCTTTAGAAGGGAAAAAAGTATGCTCTAGCGCTTTTCTCGACGTATCGCAAGCCTTCGACAAGGTATGGCACGAAGGCCTAAAGTATAA
This sequence comes from Brachyopa scutellaris, assembly GCA_949775065.1. Lineage (NCBI taxonomy): Eukaryota > Metazoa > Arthropoda > Insecta > Diptera > Syrphidae > Brachyopa > Brachyopa scutellaris. The sequence continues at coordinate 103,083,496 of OX459112.1, forward strand.
GCTAAGGGTAATCTTACCGGAAAAGTTGTACAGACTATTGGAATCTTATCTTGAAAACAGACTTTTCCGTGTTAGACACGGGAGTGAATATTCGGATTTCAAAGAAATCTACGCCGGTATTCCACAAGGAAGTGTTCTCGGCCCAATTCTGTTCCTGCTCTACACAAGAGATATACCACAAGATGAAGGGACCGTTGTAGCAACGTTCGCAGACGACACGGCTATCCTCGTAACGGATGAGTCAGTCGAATCATCAACGGGAAAACTCCAACGAGCTTTGAACAAAGTATTCGAATGGACAAAAACCTGGCGAATAGTCCTCAATGAGACAAAATCAACGCATGTAAATTTCACGCTAAGAAAGATAAACAACTTACCTACATATATACATTAACTCGGTGCAAATACCGTACGCAAACGAGGCAAAATATCTAGGAATGACCCTAGACGCAAAACTTAAGTGGAAACCACACGTTAAAAAGAAGCGCGAAGAGCTCGAAATCAGATTTAGAGAAATGTATTGGTTACTCGGGAAATACTCGAAGCTAAGCACATATAACAAACTGCTTCTGTATAAGCAAGTGCTAAAACCGTCTTGGACATATGGTATACAACTTTGGGGTTGTACCAAACCAAGCAATATGGCTCTACTGCAAGCATTTCAAAACAAAATACTAAGAGCAATCGTGAACGCTCCTTGGTATATAAGGAATAGTGATATTCACATAGATCTAGGAATTGCTACCGTGAGGGACGAAGTAACAAACTTTGCTCGCAAACTTCGTACCCGTCTTCATGTCCACTGCAATAATGAAATAATCCGTACTATGGACGTGACAAATCTTGAGCGCCGACTACAAAGAACAAGACCTTTCGACCTAGCGCCATAAGGAAAACCGCATTTAATGACGGTATTAGTAGGTGCTTTTACTGGAAAGCTACCTACCTAACGCGATTAACACTACAGAAGCGTAAACTACTTGTTAAGGCAACTTAGTCGTAGTCATCACAAAAAATGAAAAAATGAGAGGGTCGAATTTCCTACTACTATGAGTACGCGCAGCCGGTTCTCATAGTGCCTCTCTGGGGGGGGGGGTGAGGTTTAGCCCGTAGGCATATACTGACTAGCACTGATGGCATTGTCAGATATATGAATCGGGCATAACCAATGGTACGGACCATTGGTATCTTTTGAAGATTCCTGCACCTCCAGGCGCAATAAAAAAAAAAAAAAAAAAAAATAATCTACACCCGTTTTGTATTTACCTCTTCCCCCATGTTCTTGAACATACATTTTCATTCTTCCACACAAAACGAAAAACAATACACACATCGAATGGTTTCGTACGTTCTTCCGCCTTCGTATTCCTTTTGAACAAGTGTGTATCTACCTCTTCCCCCCTTTGCATTTTCGTTCCATCACTTAAAACGAAAAATAATACACATCAACTGGTTTTGCTCTTCCCCCTTCTTACTCCTCTTTAGAGAGTGAATGAGAAATCGACAACCCAGGGTGAGTTCAATTGAAAACATTTTTGTGGGTTTGTGGATAAGAGAAAAGCGTTTCGCTTGCGGTTGCTGTCTCTGCTGTTACTTTGCGTTTTGTCTGCTTGACCTTTGTCTGCTTTTGAAAATTCTTAAGACACTTTTTTGTATGGGCATGAGACATCTCTATATAATTGTCTCTGGTTAAAGGTTCTTTCCTTGCTTTAAATGATGAGCGACAATTTTTCCAGCAGCGAAGCTTCTCCTTGTTTCCAATTCCATAGGTCAGCGGCTTGCGAAGCGATGACTAAGCAGATGACTGAAGGAAACGAAAGCTTTCAATCGAATTGTCTAACGAAATTTTTGCGTGTATTGCACAATGCAAAAAACCAACAACACGACGATGATCTCAACGCAGCGGCGCAGCGGCGCAGCGGTAGTTACGGCGATTTTTTCATGCAGAAGAACGGGGTAACGGTCAGCTGTGATTTGGTAAATCTGAGTTCAATGACTTCTACAGCTGACAACGCTTGCAAGTTTTGTCTAAATGGAACGGTATAATTTTAGACGATGTACGGCGAAGTAAAATTAATGATCAGTTTGGCGTGGGGTATTTTGCGAATTGCGGCGAGTTGCAATTAAAATAATCGAACGCAAATTCCCATTTTGGCGATGAATAGTCTAATGCCTATACATGTATGTTTCTGCACTTTTTTAATGATTAATTAATTGAAGTGCAATTAATGCGATTGGATGGCGTTTTTGAATTGCAAATAATCGTAGATGAAACTAAAGTAGCAAATGTTTAGTATTTAGTTTCCACGAATAAAGGAAATGGTTTAACATGGACAAAGTGTGAGGCGAATAACGACAAATAGTGGTGGATTTTCCTTCAAATGATGTTCGATTGTAACGAACAACGATATGCGAATGAATTTAAATAATTTACTACTGTAGGTATATGGTAGTTTGGATATTTAATTAATGAAAGGAACGATACAGACTCACCAATATGTAAATTCGAATTTCCCTGGTGCAGTGTAGTTACTTGTTGGATGTGTTGGAAGCCGATTATTACCCGTACACGATCGCGGAACCGTAATCGAACACTTTGGATTGATATAAAGTTATTTATTTCTTGCTTTTTGAACTATGTCCGTTTGTTCACTATCCCGAAATTGTCACTATCTTTGAAGGAATTTAACTTTATCCACTTTGTCACTCAATGTTAAATGTTTAATGTTCAACGAATTGTCCTGTCACGGTCGCCATGAAAAGATTATTTGAATACAAATAAAACACCAACTTTGTACGTTATAATAATTATGTATAAGTGTACTTTATTACTTGAGCCAATTGCTCGTGCGCTTCTAAAGTTAACAATCCATTATAATATTGAATTCATTTGATTTAAAAGGAAAGGTGAATTCTGGGGTGTGGTGAGTATGGGGAATGGTTTACAAATGTTTGGGACAATGGACATATTTAAATTTGGGACCAATTTGAATCTCTGGCGCGAACTCATATTTGAATCTTTGGCGCCAACAGGTATCAAAACATTGTTATTCTCCATTGAACTTCTTACTGTATATATACATATTATGTATATATACTATATACTATATCTCACCGAAATTAAAATCATTCAATCATCCTTTTGCGTAGGTTTTGAATATTTTAGACTCGCGTCTTTTGACCCAGAACCCACAATAAAAGAGCCACACGAACCAAGTGAAATTCAAAGGCCACTAATCGCGTCTAAGATGTTAATTTCAGAAACCTATTAACGCCAGGGCAACTTAAAGCTATGCAATCGAATAATACAACTTGTAATCAACAAAACGATGATCGATAAAATTTAAGTGCACACATAATGACTTTCCAGCGCAGATGGATTCAAGTGATTCTACAACTAGTGGATGTACTTCCTCCATCCACAAATATCCTTCACTGCTGCTGAGATAAAAAAAAACTCATTAAATTTCCAACCAAGTTCAACTTTCAACTTAATGCAGCCTCAATGCCCCATGCTTCATCCGCGATTTTTTTTTTAACCTCTGAAGATATACAAAAAATTGCACAGACAGAAAAAAGGAGAAAGCGGAAAAAAAACTTAAAAATTAGGTACGGCTCTAATTAAAACATAAAACTTCCCGGCAAAGTAGATAAGTATCTCCTGACCACTTGAGCAATACACTGCACACTTTCATTAGTCTAATTGCGAGTTTCCACCAGTTCCTTAAGGGTTTACCATAAAAAAAAACACCCATCACATCTCCACAAAGATTTACATGAATTTTTCATAATGCCAATGAATCCTGGCACTGTTTCCATTCAAATTTTCGCCCGCCATTTATTTCCGGAGGAACTATGCAAAATTAATGAAACTTGCCGTGAGACAATGAACAACCTGTCATCTAACAAAAAGAACAATAAATCTTTATACGCTTGCACCCACACATATTGTAGCTGTTAAAAAAATAAAACAAAACAAGATTTACAGCACAGCAAGTTTAACCAAGGAAAGGATACTTAACCTTAGGCCACATCCTTTTGGGACAGTTAAATGAATTAAACAGGATCTCCCGGTATGGTAAAATCGTTCACCTTGCCAGTCATAGGCAAATGACAGGAAGTAGGGTGTCTCGCTCTCGGTCAACCCCTTAGTGTTTCACTTGAGTCGACCACATTTTGGGTTATCTATTTACGTGAAAGGTCACTGGGACTGCTGATATTGCATTAAATCAGATGAATCAGTTGTTTCCATTCGAAGGCATTTTCTCACTAATAGATTGACAGAATATAAGAGTATGTCCTGAATGAAAAATCATATTTATAAAAGAAGAAAACAATAGATACGAGAACATTGTGTTTTATGTTTTTTTTTCGTGAGCCACTGCCACCAGATGTTACATGAGCCATTTGCATAATATACAGAGATATGGCCACGTCCTTAAAACAAAAGGAGATAGTACTCAAAACCAAAAGTAAAATTCACTCTACATATTTAGGCGCTGAATGTGCACCGATTTCGCCTGTATATGGCTCGAAACCATATTTTCAAAGTTTACTCATTGAATTCACAAAGAAAAATAAAAAATGCTCCGAAGTTGGACGACAAGGGTTCTTATTAAACGACATATCTGTCAAGCAATGCAACACCTGTATCTGTTATCGAAAATGACAAAAATTACAGGACGTTATGTCAATTATGAAAATATAGTATAGCTTTGTCTTCAAAGGAGAAAAGGTAAATAATCAAAAATGAAAGCTTAAGGCTCTTTTCAAATTATCCGGTTTATGCACGGTTTCAGTGGCGTGAAGAAGAGCATGGCTCCTTTCACATTGCACGGCGACGTTTTTTTCCTGTTCAGCAGCCGTCCACTGCCACTGAAACTCACGGCGCCCGGACGGCAACCGATAGCTCAGTAGTGAACATGATTAAATCCACGCTTTCACATTACACGGAACGGTTTACGATTCATTATGAGCAAACAGTACACAACTCAACAACAAAATGAGTTTGTGACGGCGAAAAACCGTCCATAAACCGTACAGTGTGAAAGGGGTTTCAATTCGGATTATAATAAATAATAATCAAAAATGAAAGCTTAACTGAAAAAATTCTTTACCCTCCGATTAGCGACAGTCCCATTAGCGTTATAGAAACTACAAGGTCCATAGGGACCAAGAGGCATTCCTGAATCTGAAAAACCAAAATACATTGAATATACTAGCTCAGGCACATCCAGTGAATGGACAACAACGCCCCAGCTAAAAGGATCTTCAAATCTCAGCCCCTAGGCTCGAGAGCGAGACGACAAGGTATACCGAACATCCGTTTCAAAGACCTCGCTTTTGGGGATGACAGAGCGCTTACTCTGGAAAATGGAAAGCAACATGTCCAGAACCAAGGAGGATGGACGGCTGCTGTGTCTCAGGTAGGGGCACCGTTAAGTCACCCTGTGTTCGTTCCAAAAACGTAGATGGTGGTCGAAATTTCATCGATCCTTTTTAGGAAAATGAAAAAGAATGACTGTTTGCATATGTTTGACTTTAATTGAAACTGATCAACCGCCAAAACTCGTATTTTGAAAATGTAACAGTAATGAGAAAAAACTACCTTTGCTACTTGTCATAGAGAATATGTATACATAGTTTCAGTTAAATAAAAATTATTTGCATGAAAGCAAACATAAGAATGTTGAGTGATTACAATAAAGATAACAAAAATGTCAGAAATATGAACAGAAGTCTAAAATTTTAACTATATAAGATGAGTATACAAAAAAATGTAAAAATATATATTTTGTTTTACAAAATGGATTATTGATCAAAAGTATTAACTAAGGCATCACATAGAATGACTTGGCTCTGATAAAAAAATCTTCATGCGAAAAAATGTTTATACATTTGAGTTCGCTTTTCAACACATCGAGAAATGTATCACTTCATATCATCACAAAACGAGATTTGATCCCCAGTGGTGAGGTTATTCTGATAAAGGAAATCGTGCATTTCCTTTAACAACGAGATCTTTTTTAATGTGTTAACATTTTATCGCTCGTCTCCCCTCTGGAGCAATTTGTAGCAAATGTTACGGGAATCCGAAACAGGAAGTAGTGTCCAAATTTGTTTTGTTTATTACCGTAGATACTAGTTGATGTACCCGCTTCGCAGCGCATACAAAAATATACTCTTTGTATGTAGATATGTCAATTTGTAATAAATTGTCTACTGGAAGGAGACTTCCAGCTAAATGCTACACTTGTCCTTGCAAATTAAAAGTTGGCATAAATATCGTATTTTGGTGCTCCAAAGCCATCGGTATCAGTTTAAGACTTCAGTGGATATCTAAAATTATTTATTTCGAGCTCCAAAAAAATTAATTTAAGCACGTTCAGTAGGTAAAAGGCTCGTAAAAGGTGGACTTAGAGCACTCAAGCCAGTACTGAAGCCGGATTTCGATTAATTTGGGCAGAGAAACATCTTAATTTGATTAAAGACATGTGGAACAATGTAATCTTTTCCACCAAATCCAAGTTTAAGCTGCGTGCTGGATATGGGAGGATTTCTGCGCGAAGAGAAAGGAAAGACTGAGCTCTGAATGCCTCCTACGGATGCCCCCAGAACTGAAGGTGTGATGGTCTGGGGATGCTTCTGTGGATATGGAAAAGGTAGAATAGCCTCTTCAGAATCGAAAGTCATTGCAGCAGTTTATCTAAGGTTCCTAGAATATGAATTAGAGCCCTTCGCGCTAGAGCTTTTTAGTGACACTTGCAGATTAATATTTCAACAGGATAATGCCCCTTGCCATACAGCCAAAATTGTAAGTATGAGCTTGAACGGCGAGTTGAGAAGCTCAATCGTGACAAATGATACTCTTTGATGCTTGTCAGACATTCGAAAGAGGTGGGCACTGTGAAAAAACTTTTAGGTGTTTGCGGCGGGATTCGAACCCAAGACCGCTGGCTCAGTAGTCCGACGCACTAACCACTTGCGCTACGGTGTCCACCGATCGTACGATTAACCCGAAAACTCTCCACTTGTACACATGCACCGTTTACTGTTTATGAGTTAACGATTAAGAAAAGTTTGTAATAAGAACCAGTCATTCAACGCCCATTGAATTAGAAACCGAGGATCTTTCGTTTTCTTTCTCCTACAATAATTCAGAAGTGGGATAGTCTGTACCCGTACCGAAGTATAATCTATATTAAAATCTACCGTGCATTTCTGAGTCGGAAAGTTCATTCGCTCGCACTCCTATTTTGTGCTTTTAAACGATGTCTGAAGTGTGGACACAATTGTTAGAGTCGGCTACAGTGTTAAGACTCTCTCGCTAATCGTTAAAATTACAAACCACGGGAAGCAAAGCCGAACTAAAAATCCGTGCTCAAGAAGCTGTGCAAGATTTTATGGAAGATGATCTTCAAAAGCTGGTGCAAGACGTGTCTGCACAAAACAAAGAAAATCACACTGATGATTCAATTCCATCTGGCGACCACGAGTCCGACGACAAGGACGAATCTCAAGTTGCGGCAGGGGAGTATGATGAAGATGATGAGAAAATGATGAAGAGGATGACGACGATGATGAAGAGGATGAGGACGATGATGAGGAGCACCTTGATGAAGAGTTGGCTAAGCTGCGGAGGATGTGCAAGAAAAGGAAGGAGATAGCGAAATTGAAGAAACAACTTCAAGAGCCGCAGTTGGAGGAAACGGCGCCTAGCCCGAAGTTATCTGTTTCTTGCAATTTCAAGGACATCAAGGACTCAATACCGGCTTTCAGTAGAGACGACAACTTTCCCGTACACCGTTGGATTGAGCATACATCTCGATGAAAGGGCTAAGTTTATCTACGGCAAACGGCTTCTCACAGGTACGGCACGGTTATTTGTTAGAACAATAAATATAAAAAGTTGGCAAGAACTTAAAAATGCATTGCGAAATGAATTCCGAAAAGTTGTGACTAGGTCAGATATATATAATCAACTTCAGGAAAGAAAAAAACGTCGCGACGAAACAATGCAGCAGTATGTATTGCACATGCAGGAAATCGCCTCGCATAGTACCGTTGAGGAGGAAGATCTACTACAGTTCATCATTAAAGGAATCCCCGATTCTGAAATTAATAAGACAATTTTGTATAGCGCCAATAACCTAACCGAGTTAAAAGCTGCATTGCGGAGGTATGAGAAATTAAAGCTTAATTCTCAAAGCAGAAGCACAGAGAGGCCAGCTAAAATCACGTCGTATAGTTCTCAAACACGACATAATCCACAGCATAATCCCAAGACAACAGGTGCCACAGCAACCAGTCATCCTAATACTACTCGTGGTGAGTACGATATAAAAGTTGTCACTTGCTTTAAGTGTGGAAAGCAGGGACATATATCCACCAATTGCACTAATCAAAATCCAGTTATGATGTTGGATAAAAACACCGACTTTTGTTTGCGGTCTACTGGTGTGAGCGGCGAGGAATCAAATTTGTCACATCGAACAGAGAGAAATCAACCAGCGGACAACGATTTTGAAAGCATCTTACAGTTTCGATGGACAGGCGAACACATTGAATGTTCAACATCACTGCTGACGCTACTTGACTCAGGGAGCCCAATCAGTTTTATTCAAGAACGGTTCCTACCACCTAGTTTGCTGTCAAATTTGGTAAAAACAAAACACACGTACTGTGGAGTCAACAATAGTCCTCTCCATGTGTTGGGAAGTATAAATACCTTTATTTTATTTGAAAATGTGTTGATAAATTTGCAATTGTTAACTGTTAAAAATTTCTCAATGACTTATCCGGTAATTCTAGGTCGATACTTTATTGGGAAAACAGGATTGGCGCTTAGAAAGACAGAAGACGTTTCCATCAACGAGAGTCGAGATCTCCAAAAAACGGACAACGGCCACCACTACAATGCATCTCCAAACTCCAGTAACGACGCCTTGGATAACGAGGATAACGCTGACTTTTTCCAACAAATATTAAACATTGATGTCAGCGATAAGCAGAGTGAGTGTTTGTTAAATATTAATGAAAGTTTACCTGAAATTGTTAAGGGAAAAGTTAGAGAAACAGTTAGGCCGGCTTATTCCCTTCCAAATGAAACAGTGTTTACACCTCGCTCAGATTTCAAAATGCATATAACATGAGCAAAAGTTAACCCTTTTCATTGTCCACCAAGAAGACTTCCTTATGCACATAAGATAGCTCTGCAAATCATTTTAGATGATCTGTTAAGGAAAGGAAAGGAAAGGAAAAATAAGGAGCTTCGACTTTGTGTTGACTTCCGGGAGCTCAACAAAGTTACTGTACGTGACAATTACCCCCTCCCTTTAATTGAAGACAACCTTGATCGCCTAAGGGACAAAAGGTACTTTACGACGTTGGACTTGAAAAATGGTTTTCACCATGTTCAATTATCAGATGATTCCATGCAGTACAAATCATTTACGACCCCGTTGGGCCAATATGAATATACTAGGATGCCGTTTTATTTGTTTATTTATTTATTTACATCAAACAGATACACATTTACATATAATATCTTATAGACTACAAAATAATAACATTGAATATAAGTGTAACAATTTAATAATCATAATAATACAAATTTAATTTTAATTTAATCTATTACTTGAGCAGTTATAATATTCAATACTTTAATTTTAAATGCATCCCTACTCAAATTTTGATGAAAATCAATAGAATTACAAACTAAGTTTGATTCTCTTAGGCATCTAGTAAGAGGTTCATTTAGTCCGTAGTTGACTCTGTGAAAGGGTTCACGGAATAGATTACGGAGTCGTAGATCTCTACCAGGAACATACAAATCTATTGATGATAATAGGAATGGACAGTTAATATGGGAAGTTAATACATCCCGTATATCAATTATTGAGAAATACTTGCGGCGTATGTCAAGTTGCTGAAGACCAATTAATTTACATCTAGATAAGTAGGAAGGCATTCGGATATTCCAATGGAGCCTAAAAATAACAAATCGAGTAAAGCGCTTCTGGATCTTTTCAATCCGAACTGAGTGAATATTGTAGAACGGATTCCAAACAACGCAGCAGTATTCAATAACTGATCTTACGTAAGAGGAAAAAAGTGTTTTGAGAGTGTAAGGATCAGAAAATTAAAATTAGATGCAAGTAGTATGGGTTTCGGGGCAATGTTAATACAAAGACAGTTGGATGGAAAATTTCATCCTGTTTTTTATTTCTCAAAGCGAGCAACCGAGTTAGAAGGTAAATACCACAGCTACGAGCTGGAAACTTTATCGATAATTTACGCTCTTAGGAGATTTAAAATTTACTTAATCGGGATATCATTCAAAATCATAACCGATTGCCAAGCGTTGGCTCAGACTTTAAGAAAAAAGTCTTTGAACCCTCGAATCTCTCGGTGGGCCTTAGAGTTGCAGTCTTTTGACTATGTCGTGGATCACAGAAAAGGAGATCAGATGACACATGTCGACACTCTAAGCCGCTCTTTCAATATCCTTTATGTGGATAATGAGTCTTTTGAGTTCATATTGGCGACTGCACAAAAGCAAGACCCCAAAATCATTTCAATTGCGTCCGGCTTAGAGGAAGCTGAAAGCTCATTCTTTGAAATGATAGATGGTCTTATGTATCGAAAGTGTAAAGACAAAGTTTGCTTCTATGTCCCATCTCATATGGAAGAACAAGTAATTCGTACGCATCACGAAGCCATATGTCATTTGGGAGTGCTTTGAACACTTGTCTGGAAGCTATTGGTTTCCTAACATGAAAGACAAAATAAAAACCTACATAGGAAGATGTCTTAAGTGCATTTATTTTTCACCCCATTCTGGCAAGGTAAAAGGAACTCTATATTCCATCCCGAAGGGTGATACTCCCTTTGATACACTACACATCGATCATCTCGGTCCCTTGCCAAATTCTCAAGCAAGAAAAAGACACGTTCTCCTGGTTATCGATGGGTTTACCAAATTTATAAAGCTTTACTCCGTCAAAACGACGCAGAGCAAAGAGGCGATAGCGTGTTTGAAATCATTTTTTGAAAATTACTCGAGACCTAACCGAGTCATATCGGATCGTGGAACTTGTTTCACATCCAAAGAGTTCTCCGATTTTTTACAAGAAAATAATGTCAAACACGTTAAGGTCGCTACTCACACGCCTCAATCAAACGGTCAAGCTGAACGTTTAAATCGCGTTCTTATTCCAATGTTGGCGAAAGTGATTGGGATAAGCATTTGACCAAGATCGAATTTGCACTTAACAATACTCTTAACAGAAGCACAGGTTTCACGCCGAGTGTACTTTTATTTGGAAGGAATCAGAAAGGTGAATTTTGTGACCATGTTAGAGAGTTTATCGAGGAAAGCTTAGGAAAGAATCAGATTGAACTAGATGAAGTAAGAGAGAAGGCGCGAGAAAACACCAAAAAGTGTCAGGCAAGCAAGAAAATTGACTACGACAATCGCCATAAAAAACGAAGAGCGTACAAGCAAAGAATATATAATAACCAAGAAGTATTATCTGCCACCAAAAAATTATCGATAATGAAAAAGCTCTTTCACAACGTAAGAGAACCAAAGAAAAATAACAATCCAATTGAGATTGAGACTGAGAGGCAAGACAAAAAAGTTTTTCTCTTGACATTTTGTATGCTCGGCGGCGATCATAGTATATGTTATGTACCACGTGGTACAGCACACAATAAATATACAGCGCATAGTCACATGTATTGAAAGCAAAGCAAACCAATTAATTTCATTTTTTCAGTTTTTCATATTCCAGAAAAATTATAACCGAAGTACTGATTTTGGTAATTTGAATGCCCCATCGGAGGAGTTCTTTGAGATAACTAAAAAACATATTTTAGTATTCGACTCAATTTTTTCATCACAGCCAGAAATCAGGAAAATAAAAACAGTGATAGTTGCAAGAGCGTAACGCGTGAATGGTTTTTTATGGATGCATGCCATTTAATAATTGCAATTTCACATAATAACCTTAGCGACAACTAAAGGCACCTCTTTTCAGTGACGTAATCAACACATAGTCTACATTGGGTCAATGAATGCCGATTGCCGATTCCTATTAAGTGTACGAATCATATTAGCAAACATTCAAAAATACCAAGTTATTCCATACTCGCACACATACATATCGAGGCACAAAATATCAAAAGTTATTCTTTTCAACCTTCTTATTTTCAACCAACCATGCAAAAAAACCTAAAGGGACCGTCCACTACAGAGCGTGCTGGTACAACCTAGTCCTGCTGATCATTTTCTCAACTTGTTACATACGATGCAACGGCATTAATCTGCCCACGCATATCAAACACTGTTTCATTTACATCAAATCGTTGGACTGACCACCTGGAATCGTAAATCACGGTAAAACAATTTGAAATGAAATCAAAGTTTATTGAAATATCATGAAGTGTATACTGACCCTTTTCGTAGGCACAAAATTGAAGAAACCTGTTTCTACTTTACAAATTTCCGCAATCAATTCATTCTGTGTGTTATAAGAGAAGCTCTTAACGGAAAGAGTAGGATGAGCGAAAAAAGCTCCTGAAATAAGTAATTTAAGAGAGCGGGTCCTGATAGTAGGACCCGCCATACAAAAATTTTCAGTACAAAAATTTGTATGAGATGCGTCTTCTTGGTTATTTTATATTCTTTGGTACAAGCAAGGTGAATATGTTATGATAAAAAATGTGGTAACGACTCCTGGTGTTCATAAAAAGCTGCTTGCTAAATACCGGGGACCGTATGAGGTCAAAAGGGTCTTACCCAACGACAGGTACGTCATTGCTGATATTGATGGCTTACAGCTTACTCGTCTGCCATACAAGGGTATATCGTCCCCAGGTAATATGAGACCCTATTGGGTAGAACCAACGCCGTTAACGCATGATGAGGTGGCCGATGGACGTTTAGAGGATCTTGATTTATCGGATAATCCTAACCTATTAATAATTTATAATTATATTTGAGTAATAATTTAATTTGAGTTGTAAATAGTTTATAAAGGTATTTTTTTTTTCGCGAATTGAAAGAAAAATTATTTTGTTTAATCCAGAATTGTATAATGTAATCCCAATTGTATATCTTGTTAAAATTATAATACTTATGTAATCGGGTCGATTACTCGGTCAGGATGGTCGAAATGTAGGCGAAATCAAAATAGTTTGTCCGGTTTTGTTTTTTCGACACCACTGTTGAAAGTACATGCAGTACATATGTACAAGTAGAACTGACCAAGCAATGTTATGCATATAATGAAAAAAAAAGAAGACCACCGCCAGCCTGACCGATCGTACGATCAACCCGAAAACTCTCCACTTGTACACATGCACCGTTTACTGTTTATGAGTTAACGATTAAGAAAAGTTTGTAATAAGAACCAGTCATTAAACGCCCATTGAATTAGAAACCGAGGATCTTTCGTTTTCTTTCTCCTACAATAGATCACTTAGCTTATTGGAAGGAATTGGAAGACACATATCGGTAATATGAGGAAAGTAGTCTACGCAGCCTTAAGCAAGATATACCATCTAAGAAAATTAGTACCATCGAACCTTCTTACCACAATATACTATGCTTTAATTAACTCTCGTTTGGAATATGGTATCTCTTGTTGGGGCAGCTCTTACGTTAGTAATTTACAGTCACTTATTACAGCTCAAAAGAAAGTTATTAGAACAATGCGGTTCAAACCAAGGTGGGCAGCTTCAGTACCATTATTCAGATCCAACAATATAATGCCACTTCGATATATGTATACATATAAAGTACTGAAATTGTTTTTTCTGCGAAGTGGAGTTTCAAATATAAGTAGAAATGAAATCCTTTCACTACGACCTAGGATCCGTATACCAATACGAAAAGTAAAAAAGGAACACTATCGTCGCTTTGCAACAATTATAGCTCCTTTTATATTAAATAAGCTTCCCATGAGCATTTATAGCAATGTAGAAAGCACCCCTAAGTTCTTAAAAGTTGTTAAGAACTGGTTAATGGCCAGATGAGAGGTAATAACATAACTATATTATCATACGTGCCTCATTACTATTAATATTTTTGTAAATCTTCTCATCATAATACATTATTTCCCTTTGTTTAGTAGTACTTTTAACTTTTAAATCCAACGCCTTTCTTATAAAACTCAGTCTTTTCTCTCAAGTGCGGCTCACACAAAAAGAAAAATTGCATATTTTTGAACTAAATAAAAACACTTGCTACTGATAATTATCACAAAGTGTTAACCTTAACTTTCCGTTAAAAAAACATGGTTAAATATCGAAGAAGGAAAAACAAATGTTAAGTTTCTAAGCTTTTAAGATATTATAAATTTTTGAATCTGTTATCCTGTATTCTCTAAGAATTTTTCAATTGTATATTTTTGAAATGGAAATAAATAAATAAAAAAAAATAACGAGGTCGCGAAGATATCGGTAATCCGCCACATTGGTTTAACACCATATTGAATTTCGAATGACGTCACCTAGCTAGTCTTGTCAAACCTTTTCATTTGATACCGATATAATGTAGGTCATGAGTAAACGGTAACCCGCCATTTTGAGGTATCTGCCATATTGAATGTTTCTATGACGTCATATAACTTAAGATACTCTTCGGATCAAATCGAATCCAACGGCACTCTATTTGTTGAAATCGGTGAAGTAGTTTAGGATTTAGGCTATAGCGGTAGCAACGGTAATCCGCTATATTGGATTTCGAATTAGCTTATTATGTTTGTCCTGTCAAACACTTTCATTTGATACCTATATTAAGGAGGTCGTGAAGATAACGGTAATACGCCATATCCGCCAGGCGGCCATAAAAGCAATAGCTGCTACGTAAATAATATCTAAGCCTGTAAAGTATTGCAGTGGAATACCAGGTAATGAAACTGCGGATGAATTCGCCAGAAAGGACTCAGCCATAGACATTGAAACAGCAGATGGTATGGTTAAACTTCCACTCTATAGCCTTAGGGCCAAAATTGAACGAAAATCAATAAGTGAAGCAAATAACAGGAGGAACTCATTATTCATTAACCACTCGTAATGTAGCAATAAGACTGTGGCCAGAATATAACAAAGCGGGAACGAGAAACCTCCTACAAAAAGACAGGAAATCGCTGTCAATGCTGATAGGAGTGCTTGCTTACTGGCCACAACATGTTAAGATCTCACATGAAAAAACTACGACTAAATTATGATGATATCTGCAGTGGATGCGATGACGAAAAGACTCATGGGGACACAGTCCATTTCCTCTGTCACTGCCATAACCTCTGCCAACTGAGTCCCTGGCAAATTCTTCTTCGAAGACATCGACGAGTTATCTGATGAATCACCATCTGAACTGCTTGAATTTGCTAAGGCTTCCGGTTGGTTGCAACATAGACACTTACACTACGGGTGGGAACACACTATGGGTATCACAATGGGTCCACATGGACCTAAGTGTGATGAGGATGTTACCATTCTCATCAACGCGCTACCCTAACCTAACTTAAGCCGAACGCGTTTTTATTTTAACTAATTTTTGTTGCTTTAAAGTTATAGGTTATAGGTGACCTTCGCCTGACTTCTGCGGTCACCTGTTCTTGATGTCAATATCTGAAAAAGAAAGCTTTTACATTAGAGAACCAACGTATTGTGTGTGATTCAAGTCTATGGATAATAATTGTGGTTTTCAGCTTTGAATTTATTCTTCCTATGCCGACAACAATTTGGTCTATTTTCGAAGTACAAGGCCGAAATAAGTGCTAGCACAAGCTGTGCAGAGCAGTACACGACACAAAACGTACATTTGCTAGGACTGAGTAGTAACTAGGGAGTATGCCTCCTTGCACGACATGAGACTGCGTTTTGGTCACATTTTGTTACGTTTGTCAAAAAAGAAAGAAGAGAAAAGCCCTTAAATGTGGCTTCCTTTTCCAATAAATCTTTAATTTTCCATTGCGTTTACGCTGCGGTTGGCAAAAACTGAAACAAAGGAAACATTTCCTTGCCTTTACAGATTTTCTACTAAAAATTACAAATTCCGCAACTTTTCATAATTAAACTCGTACACACGCCGCCGACCGCACATGAAAAGCAGCGATGAACTTTTTACCGCCTACATTGTGCGCTCCAATGAAAGAGTCTATATATGCATGTGGCCAAAATGAGACTGCTACGAAGGCATTTTGCAAACCATAAAAGAAGCGATACCAGAAAACCGCATGCAAGACTTTCCTAGAACCATGCTGGGTTGGGGGATACGACGAGTATCTAAAAAGGAACCGGGGGGTAAAAGCAAAACAACCTTCCAGAAAGAAAATGCATCTTCTCCTGCATTTCGAATTTGACTTTTTTGTATAGATTTTATTTTGCTTTCACTTTTGTTGATTTTTCGAGCGTTTTTCTTTTTGGAAAATTGTTTCGCGAAAACCACAATTTTGATTTGGACAAAGGCGGATGGGGATGGGCTACATGGTCGGTCGGTCGGTCGAAACCACAGAATAATGTTGTCATCTGTTGTTTTAAAAGTGTTTTGTTTTCATTTTTGGGTGCAAAACAGTGGAAAAATAACTGCTTCCTGTGGTTGCACATATATAAAGATGTTTTTTGTATTGTATTTTATTTCGTTTGTAAAAATTTATAATACCGTATCGCACAATTTACAGATATATATATACAGATATTTAATATTAACATAATAATATTTTTCTTCTGAACCATTCTATATAAGATTTTAATAGAAAAGATGTAAAAATGTAGTTTTTGAGGGGGAAAAAAACGAGAAGAAACCTCAATTTAAGTGTGGTACGCGTACCAATATATATATATGTATTTATAAATAAATGATAAATAAATAAATAAGTAAATAGAAGTAAGTAAGGGAACATTATTAACAATGAACAGCGGATGGACGAATACAGTGGGGCTCTGGAAACAAGGAGTTTGTATCTTTTTTTAATTTTACAAATGATGGATTTGGAGGGGCCTCGAAGGTCCGATGATTCCGGTGAACAAGCTTTTCAGTGGAGTCTTAAACTCTTTATTAAAACTGCTTCAACAGTGGGGGCGTTTCATATTACGAACAGCTCTAGTCTAATGTTTGTCTAACAGCTGGGTTCTATATTTTACTTTCACTCGAAATGAAATTAAAATCGATCTAAATTGAAATTTTGTGTTTTACCACTTGTATCGATATCGATATCATATTTTACAAATCTAAAAAAGTGAAATTAGAGTCTTCCAAAATTCGATTTTATCGATTTGTAAGTGATTTCAAAGCGATGATTTTATTCAGCCTCGCGAGGCCCAGTGTAAATATATGGAAATGGAGGTTTGTGACTATTGCGGGAATGGCCAAGCCAGGTGTGCAAATGACCTGGAGAAGTGTTATATGACTTAAAATATTGTGCATGAGTATATGTGGGTGTATATATAGATGTTGGTGTACGCAGGTGTGAGTAGATAGGTATGTGAGAATGAAGAATAAGCAACGAAAATGGAATGTAAATATGTTAGAATCTGAAAGTAATCAAAAAACGTACATAAGCATTTCGAAACCGTTAAATTAGATATTTTATTTAAGAAGTATTTGACATAATATAAACTATTTTAGTCACTCTTTACATGTGGCGATTTGCTCCAATCTGCCGTGCTTACTTGATTGGCGCTAAAGCTAGAGGTGAATCTGGGCCTGCTTCTCGCAACCATTTGTGTGTGGGTGTTGTATTTTTTGCACGAATGGGACCTACAGTTGTTTGCCGACTCCTAACGGCGAGTTGAGAAGCTCATCGGCAAATGATACTCTTTGATGCTTCTCAGACATTCGAAAGAGGTGGCACCGTGAAAAAACTCTTTAGGTGTTAGACCCGGGCTGGGATTGAACCCGGGCAGCATTGCATAGTAGTCCAACGCATTAACTACTAGACAACTACCACCACGGTGCGCACATTTGCTGTGCTGAAGACACATATATCATTCACATTTAGCACATTTGTGGAGACATTTCCGACGCATTTTTTAGCAGTAGACGCAGTCTCTGTGTTCTTTACCTGTTGCATCTTTGGATATGGTTGGAGATATTACAGAAGATGAAGCCATCTTGGTCTTCAACGAAGTCATCTTCCTCTTCATCTTCGCTTATTGCCAATATTTCAGCCAACCTTTCCCTGTAGCTTGCTTAATTTTTCACGTACAATGCATTGAACCGAGGACGCCGACTCACGATGCGGTTTATTAACTCGAAAGTCTCTTCATGCTTCTTCCTCGACATTTTTCCATAAACTAAACCACTTCGTTAAAAATTGCAGCAAGAAACAATCAAAACATTTGCTACATTTATGAAATATTTTCGTGAAGAAATCTTTATGCAATGGACACTTACCAAATGTTGTTCCAATTGAAAGGAAAGCAAATAACTTCAAATTACGTAAGCACACTCATACACGATATGCAATGTAACTGAGACGAAAAATTTCGAGTCTTAATTCAAATAAAAAATTCAAAACATTGCAAAGGTTCGTGGGCTTTTTGAAGCCCAGTTTAGCGCTTCGGGTGCCAAAATAAATTTATAGTTAAACTTACTGGATACAAGTTGCAAATACAGTAAAACCTCCTAAACCAATTTGGAGGTGCCCCGATTTGAGAGGACCTCCAAATTGGGCCAAATATCAATTTGACCCAACTATACTGCTACCTGTATTCGAAACACTACGAAAATGAATGAGAGCAAGGTATTATTCTTATGAACTCAGTTCGGATATTCCGGGGATTCCCCTATTTTTATGCATGCATGCATGAACACGTTGTTCGTACATAACATATGTATATGTTACACATACATAGGTCAATCAGCTCTGATATTTGTAATTTCTCCCTCTCTTTCTTTTTGTCCCAATTTGGAGCAATTCGTTGCCCCAGATCCAATTCAGAGGTACCCCGATTTAAGAGGTTCGCTTTTTAACACTATAAGATCTGTGCCATGGTGTGCTTAATACAAGCAACAGCCATAAGCAGAAATTTGCCAGGGCAAAATATGCATCAACAGGCTCATCATTTAGTGCTGGTTAGTGGTTAGGCTACGCTACAATTCAACACTACCACTAGCAATAAATAAACAAATATAAGAACAAATATACATAATTAGAATTTATGTTCGAGGAACTACATTACGCAATACATTTTTTAGTGTAATCTTGTTAAGATTAAAGTCAAGAAAGTTTACATTTAAGTTATAGATTTTACTCATGCGGTTAATAGGCTCATGCATCCCGTAATTTGTTCTGTGATGAGGAACATGCAGTTACTCTATACTACGCAGGTAATGCGATCCCCCACGAAAGTTAAATCCCAAACAGGATAATAAGTCAGGTGCATCAATCAGACCTGAGATCAGTTGATGCATAAAAATGATATCATTATTGACCCTTCTTTGAGCCAAAGGCTGCATTTGCAACAGTTTTATCCGATGCAAATATGGGGGGAGGTTAAAAGGATCGTCCCAGGGAAGACCTTTCAATGCGAATCGAATGAAGCGTCGTTGGACGGCTTCAATACGAGTATTGAGATTTTTCTGATAAGGTGTCCATACTTGCGAAACATATTCGAGGTGAGGACGGACAAGACTGTTAAATAGTCTTCTACATAAGAAGACTTTCTTCGTTTTGAAGCGCCATGAGAACCGCCGCTAGAGGTAAGCAGTTCGAAATCGCTGCTTTTGCAAAATTCTTCTGTTTGTAAAGATTTTACAAATTTGAAGAAATTCCCGTTTTTTTATCATCCTGCCCAAAACACCATTATAGGCTTCTATGGCTGACGTTGTCCGAATGTGCCTCATATAAACAGAAAATCCTTCTGGTTTGACTTGCAGACAAAGATAGTAAGAAAAGCAAAAAAAAAAAACAAAACAATTTGTGAATATTTACCTTTTGCATCCATTGATTTTCGAAGTAGGTGAAAAAGTTCAAAAACCTTCCCTCAGCATCAAAAGGACTCACGCTTTCCTTTATAATCTCGTAAGTTGGTCTTATCTGCGTGGATGGTAACAACGGCAAAGATAGCAATTTATGATAAGCCTGCGAACCGGGCTTGGATATTCGCAAAAAGCACGCCAAATCTTTAAATTTGGTTGCTATGTTTCTCCTTATTGCTTGGCAGTAATGGAACCAGCAACCGTAAATTTGACCAACGCTAAAGCTATCTTTTATGGCAGTCTGAAGCGCTACCTCATAGTCAGTAATCATACTTTGACATGACAAATTGAGTATGACAAGTTGAGTAACACTTTTTTGACTTTTTATCCAAGAGGAAAAACAAGAATGGAAATACCTGTGGATATTATAAATCAGTGTAATCAGTGTATTCACATTAACTCAATCATCTTACCTTATCGGCCGAGAGGAGGGGGGGGTTGATTTTTATGATCGGATAAGTTACCTTATTGAAGTATTCAAAAAGTCCCATCCGCCAGGAAGTTACGGTTTGACCATGGAATATTCTCCTCCATTAATTTGATAATCTTCTCTGAAGAAAATATACAAAAGGAAAAGTCTTCTTCCTCAATACAGGCTTTAAAAAGCTGTATTTTTCATCTTTGTGTAAGCCTACACCGAAACTATTCCAAATATGCTCCCTTTGGAAAGCTTCAACAACCTCAAGGGCAGATTTCGGCGAAGTAATAAAAACTTTTGCAGTTAAATTCTGCAACGTTCTTTTTATTTTGTGGAAATCCAGATTTTTTGTTGTGCTTCGGTTAAATTAAAAAAAATCAATAAACTTACTTGGAACAAATTGTCTGAAACGTATTGCGAATGCCACTCAAAGCATTAAGATCGCTTAAGACACGTCCTGCATCAACACATTCTGTCTTAATAGTATTAAATGCATTTAATTCCTTATAGAGCTCCTCGTTATCAGAATGGTTATGGTCCACAAAATTCACGGGTTTTGAACATACACTATTTAAAACTTCGACTTTCGCCTTGCAATTTTGATTATAACATATGTAATATTGTTTATTTCTAATTGTTGTTATTTTTATGTATAATTGCTTTTCACTTTTAACATATAGTAATTTACTATTTTTTCTCTTTCCACTAATTATTTCGAATTCCATTGTTTTTTTTACACGACCGAACGAACTTGTCAGCGAGAACACTAGTTACCAATTGATTTCCTAAGCGATTTTAGTTAACGAAGAGCTCAAAATCAGATTTAGAGAAATGTATTGGTTACTCGGGAAATACTCGAAGCTAAGCACATATAACAAACTGCTTCTGTATAAGCAAGTCTTAAAACCGTCTTGGACATATGGTATACAACTTTGGGGTTGTACCAAACCAAGCAAGGTTTAGCCCGTAGGCATATACTGACTAGCACTGATGGCATTGTCAGATATATGAATCGGGCATAACCAATGGTACGGACCATTGGTATCTTTTGAAGATTCCTGCACCTCCAGGCACAACCAAAAAAAAAAAAAAAAAAAAAGTTTACGATGGGAACGACAATGGTTCTAGTTTAACGGTTTTCAAACAAAACAAAATAAATGCAGTTTGAAAAACAGTACTTTTAAAACAAAATAAAAAAAAAAAAAATAAAATAATTTTAAGGAAAATGTAATAACTCCTAACATTGATGAAATAACTCCTAACAATATTGAGCGAAATAACTCCTAATTAGGATTTATTTCATTCACATGATTTTAGGATTTATTTCATGAAGTCAAGTCCTAACTTTGATGAAATTAAACCTAACATTTAGGAGTTTTTTCATGTGCAATAACTCCTAACTTTGTATGTAAAATTTTAGGTTTTATTTAATTTTTTTTGTTAGGAGTTAATACGTTAGGAGTTAATGATTCCCCTACCTGACTATCTACCTTGTCGTGGTGTAGGGGCCTAAAAGGTCAAAGACTCTCGGGTCACCAACCCTAGAGGAGATCTCAACCAAAGGATAGTCGACCCCGTCCCACCATTCCCATCCTCTATCTCTTCGCTCCCAATCCCGGGCCGGATTAAGGTGTCATACGACCCGTGCCGAGAATCGACCAGGCTGAGGGCCCTTTAAATAGCTCAGTCTTGCACGGAGTATCCGGAAACCTGGCGACATCCGGATTAGCCAGCCTTACATGCATACTGCGGATCTCTGTGCAGGTGGACCTTCTTTCTCCGCTACTCGTGGGAACTAAAATGAACTCAAACAACAAAAACAACAATAACAACAAAAACAACAATTCCAAGACCGGGTCCTCTTCAATCCCGGTCGGCAGCAAGACCTCAGGGTCTTCTGCTGAGGTTGCTCGATGCCAAGCAGCAGCAAAGAATCTGCTACCCAAGCTGGATTCTAGCATTGCTGACAAAGGCGCGCATCCACTTTTAAATACCCATTTGGATGCGCTGGGAAGACCGAAAGCTTCTGGCCCGTCTCCCAACGCATCCTCCAATCACCCACGGTCGTCCGCTTCGGGGACGGTTCGCCGGAAACGGTATATCGCCCCCTCCAAGCAGTCTTATAGGGACCGTAAGACTGCTGCCAATGTACTGGAAAGAATTGGCAAAATTCCAGAAGAGGCCAGATCAGCACAGCAAAGGGTCTCTCTTGATTGGGCGATGAAAATCACCAAGAGGTCACCCGCTGCGTCTTCAGACTCCGCGTCAAAAAGACAAAGGACGCTGGACGAGTCCCATCCGGACTCAAAAAGAACTAAGGTGAACAACACTACACCTAACCCGTCCAGCATCACATCAAGGCCTTTCAGCGAGGTTCTTAAGGATCACTTGGTGGTTGCAGTCATCGACCGCAGCGATCCAGACGGCAGGATCTCCCCTGATAGGTGGCTGCTGGTCAACAGCCGGCTGCACAGTGGATTCCTTAGAATCTTCAAGGATCACCCAGGTCCTCCCCCCATATGTCGCGACAACGGATGGCATCAAGGCCATGTGAAGTTGGTTGCCTGCGCTGACGATAGATCGGCGCAGCTTTATAAGCTGGCAATAAGCCAATTGGGTGAGATATGGCCAGGTGCTAGGTTGGAGGTCGTAGCAAAGGAGGATATCCCGAGCAGACCAAGAACCCGGGCCTGGATCCCAACCGAACCCCCTCTTGCCATAGATGTGCTTAGCGTCATTAAACTCTACAACCCACAACTTCCGACGCACAATTGGAAGATCGGCAGGTTAGACGAAGCCAGAGGTCTCTTTAGGAGTGCCTGTATTGTTATCAATCAGGAATCCCTGGCTCCTCTCGCCAAAACCAACGGCGTAATAAGCTACGGGTTTGACTCTATCACTCTTAAGGTGTACAAAAAAGACGAGGCAATAGCGGAGTCAAACCCCTCACCCAAGGACCTCGCAACCACTTCGGAGCTACCGTCATGCTCGCAGATGTCATCCGGTGCAATGACAAATGACTCGAAGACGGTACCCTCACCACTACCACCACCACCATCCCAATCCCACCCCCCATCCCTGGAAGAACCGCTCTCGGATATGGAGATTGAGCCCATCATATGCTTGAGTGAGGACGAGCTTCTAGCTTCGGACTCAGACCCAGAGGCAAACTCTACAGTAGTGGAGGTAAATCCGCCTGATTGTAGCTCCAATACTGCGATTAGTTCAGATTAACATCCACCACTCCAAAGCGGCATCCGCTTCACTTCTTCTCCGACTCCAACAACTAGGAGAAGACGTCGTCCTGATCCAGGAACCTTGGGTTAATGGTAACTCGATACTTGGACTCAGGACTCCTAATTATACTCTTTACCACAAGAGGAATGAAGGTAAGCCAAGAGCCTGCATTCTCGCAAAGAGTAATCTTAATATATTCCTACTCTCTAATTACAGCGATCGAAATACAGTAGTGGTAAAACTGGAGACTGGCAAGGGCAAAATCTGGCTGGTCTCGGCCTATCTCGCCCATGACGAAATAGGCCCTCTACCTCCGAACAATCTGAGGGAGGCGATCGCGGATGCAGAGAGGCGCAAGGATGGACTAATCCTGGGTAGTGACGCTAACGCGCATCACTCTATTTGGGGCAGCTCCGACACCAACAACAGAGGTGAGTTACTTTTTGACTATTTTCTTAATACAAACCTCACCTACTGCAACAAAGGTTGCACACCAACTTTTATAACCTGCAATAGACAGGAAGTTCTAGATATTACACTTGTATCTGATAATATCTCCCAATCGATCAACAACTGGAAAGTTTCGGCTGAACATTCGTTCTCAGATCACCGATACATCCAATTCTCGTTAGACGATCATCCGCCAGCCAAACCAGAGTTTCGGAACTACCGAAAGACCGACTGGGCTAAATACAGGGAAACCCTACAGAGACTAATCCCTTCTTCAATACCCCCTGTCACGGGCAGCACACAAGAGCTTGACTGCATGGTAGAAGAACTTACTTCCGCCTGCAATAGGGCACTAGATGTAGCATGTCCTACAATAAGACCAAAGGGGAAACCAAAACCACCATGGTGGAACTCCGAAATTAGCAGTACAAGAAAACGCTGTAGACTGCTATTCAACAGGGCCAAATTAACAAAAAGTACCCTAGATTGGAACTCTTATAAGGAGTCCCTCGCAGTATTCAAAAGTACTCTTAGGAAAGCTAAACGGAAATCCTGGAGACTTTTCTGCGACAACATTGAGAACTTCTCGGAAGCCTCAAGGCTACGAAAAATACTCTCGACCAATCCAAGTACTCCTGGCTATCTTATGAAACTAGATGGCTCTTGGACCTCTTCAAGCGAAGAAACAATAGACCTACTCCTGGATACACATTTTCCTGGTCGCTTCTCTTCTCCACTTAGTAGTTCGTCTAATAGCACACAACCTACTCAACTTACACAAAATAACATTAATAGTCTGGTCACAAAGGACAAACTGCTTTGGGCACTACGCAGCTTCCAACCATACAAGTCTGCGGGACCTGACGGCATAATACCTGCTGAATTCCAGTCGGCAACTGACATAATTCTGCCCTGGCTGGAAACTATACTCACTTTTTGTATAAATAATACCTACATTCCCAAATTATGGTTGGAAGTCAAAGTAGTTTTTATTCCCAAAGCGGGAAAGAGCTCTCACGCTAGTCCAAAAGATCTCAGACCTATTAGCCTATCATCATTCTTCTTAAAAACTTTAGAAATACTGATCGATACCCACCTTCGCAGCAGCATTGAATCAAGACTGCTATCAGAATCCCAACATGCCTACTGTAAGGGTAAATCAGTAGAAACTGCACTGCACTCCCTAGTACGCACCATTCAGAAGACGATTTACTGCAAAGAATACACATTGGTTGTCTTCCTGGATATAGAAGGTGCCTTCAATAATGTTAAATCGGAGGCTATAATAGATGCCCTTTCAAATCTCAAGGTCGAGAACTCGCTTCGCAAATTGATCAATTTACTACTCTCTAGTCGAATTATCAACACCAAGCTGGGCGAGTCCTCTTCCAGGAGATTTGTCAGCAGAGGCACCCCCCAAGGTGGTGTCCTATCCCCCCTTCTTTGGAACCTGGTAGTAAATGAACTTTTGCTACTCCTAGAAGGCGTGGGATGCAAAGTAATCGCATATGCTGATGACGTCGCTATAGCTATTTCCGGCAAGCATCTTCACACGATCAATGAACTCATGCAAAATGCACTAAATAAGCTCTCGAAATGGACCGACAAATGTGGACTGGGGGTTAACCCTCAGAAAACGGAGTTGGTTCTTTTTACTAGGAAATACAAAATCCCTCAGATAGACCCCCCTTCTTTATATGGTACCAAGTTAGTTTTCACCGACAAAGCAAAGTACCTAGGTCTCATCTTGGATAGTAAGCTTAGTTGGAAACTCAATATCCAAGAAAGAGTAAAGAAAGCTACCATAGCACTCTACTCCTGCAAGAAGGCCATCGGCAGCAAATGGGGTCTTCAACCCCGCATCGCCCACTGGCTCTATGTATCTATCATCAGACCGATTCTGTTGTATGGCGTAGTGGTCTGGTGGACCGCCCTAGATAAAGCTATACATCGCGACAGCTTGGGGAAAGTTCAAAGATTAGCGTGTCTGTGCATTAGTGGAGCATTAAGATCAACACCCTCCGCAGCATTAGACATCCTACTATATCTCCCACCCCTAGACTTAATTGGTAAGCAAATGGCAACCAGTTCTGCCATAAGACTCAAAACAATCTCACAGTGGTCAAGTAACTACACTGGCCACTCCATAATACTAGACAATCTTACCCTTCCCGAAAACATAGACTACACTGTACTCAAGCCCAATTTTGACAAAAACTTTAAGGTCATTATTCCAGATAGGTCTTTCTGGGATGACCTAGGTGCTGTAACAGACAAGTCGATACACTTCTATACTGATGGCTCTAAAACCAATGATGGTGTAGGAGGAGGTGTTTTCTCAGACAGATTAAAACTAAATCTCTCCTTTCGCCTCCCTGATCACTGTAGCGTGTTTCAAGCGGAGATCATGGCGATTTCAGAAGCACTGTCCTGGATCAAGAGGAATGTAATATCCACTAACGATATTAGCATTTTCTCGGATAGTCAGGCGGCGTTGAAATCTCTGGAATCAGTCTCATCCACTTCTAAGACCACCTCCAACTGCCGTTCATCTCTCATAGAGATGGCTAAGCAGTTTAACATTCACCTTTGCTGGGTGCCGGGGCACAGAGACATTCCAGGGAATTGCAAAGCTGACGAGCTCGCTAAAATAGGAACAATAATACCTATTCTACCCGATAAGAAATATATAGGTATGCCACTCGCTACTTACAAGCTAGCACTCAAACTTGACACAGTCAATAAAACCAACGCTAGATGGGAAGGTGGAACCACCTGCCTTGCTACAAAGCAAATCTGGCCTGGATTAGATCTTAACCGCTCTAGATACCTTTTGTCACTAAAAAGACTACATATTAGTACGATTATCGGTGTCATCACAGGACACTGCCTTATAGGCAAACACGCTACTAGACTTGGCGTCATTTCGAATGACTTCTGCAGAAGCTGTAGAGACGAAGAGGAGGAGGAAAGTCCAACACATCTCCTCTGCTCGTGTCCAGCTCTTTCTCGTAGTAGGAAACTTCACCTAGGAGAATACTTCTTCGATGATCTAAGTGATCTTACACAAAAAGACGTAGGAACCCTTCTTCGCTTTGTACAAAGTTCCAAATGGTTCACTTGAGTAGCGGGGTGATTATTCCCAAGATCCTTGGTATCACAATGGGCCTCTATAGGCCTAAGTGTGCTGGTACTTGTTACTGGCAGCCACTGCTACCTAACCTAACCTAATACGTTAGGAGTTATTGCATAGAGCCAAGGCATATACCAGTCGCCGAAGTGAACTATTTAGAAGCTTAGGAATGGCTTGAAAAACGGTATGATCGGGTGCACTTAGTTGTACAATCGATCCATGGTTAATTTATCTCCTCGTGAACAAACTCGATCCAGAAACGAAGCAAAGTTGGGCGGAGAACGTCGGCTCTCGAGATGACGTCAAATTCGATGTACTAAGATGTCATGCTTTGGAGTGTTGTTAATCTCCTGCGCGCCCCGGTACTTCAAGGAGTAAACTACATGGCCCGTTTCGTACTCATGTCGCTGAATCACAACCGTCGGGTCAATCATGTTCGTGTCCTAAATGTAAAGGTAACCACATACTACCGCAATGTGAACAATTCTTAGCCCTTAATGTGGAAGCGCGCGGCGCGTTTGTGAAAATGAACTCTTTGTGTTTTAACTGTCTTCGGGCAGGCCATGCTGCAAATAAATGTCGTTCTTCGTTCCGTTGCCGTGCATGTAACTCGCGTCATCATTCGTTGGTACACGCAGAATCCAATAATGCTTTAGTAGGAAATCGCGTCTCAACCCTTTCTATTCAAACCCCTTCGACTCGAACTCCGCGACCTATAACAAATAATATATCACCCTCGGCGCCTATTGATCCACCAGTAAACAACCACTCTTCGCTCGATATTGGCTTACGCAGGCAAACAATCCTACCCACTGTGTTAGCTAAGGTTCAGGACAATCTAGGCAATATGATAAGCCTAGATTGTCCTGATTGTGCTGCTAGATTCGGGTTCCCAAATTTCCTTTGTTGTTGAGTCATTCGCTCAACGTCTAGGTCTGCCTCGCAAGCATGCAAGGATTCTAGTTCTGGGGTTGTCATCCACAGATGCAGGTCAAACCAGAGGTCGTATTTCGGTTGATCTGTTCTCTCGGTTCAATTAAACACGTGTATTCGTTGATGCTTTTGTGTTAAGCAAGCTGACTTCGAATCTCCCTTCGCAATATGTCTCTGGTTGGTCCCACATTCAAAATGTTGATCTTACAGATCCTAACTTTAATGTACCCGGCTCTATTGACATGCTGCTTGGAGCTGACAAGCTGTGGTGCATTCTTAAGGGAGATCAGATACATGGCTCAGATGGTTTGCCGATTGCGCAGAATCATCCTTTGGCTGGGTAGTTACAGGGGAGCTGTTGAATTCGAATCACTCACAACGTGTGCCCATTCCTTCGTTTCATTCCACGTTAGATATCGACGGTCTATTACAAAGGTTCTGGGAACTTGAAGAAGTGAAACCACTCAATGATGATGCTCTTAGCGATGATAGATAGATAGATAGATAGATAGATAGATTTGATTTATTGTCTTCTTCTATATATGTATGTTACAAAATTTCATTACAAAAAATCACTAAGCATGGCTGTGCCTTATCATCATTTTTGCAGTTAAGAAATGCTAAAACATCCGTTTCCGATTTAACGTCGCTGCCTAGAAAGTGTCTACGTATTTCCTTTAGGATAGGACATTTTCCAATGAAATGGAGGACATTTTCTCTCTCCGACGTATTGCAAAGGCTGCAGTAAATAGGGACGTCTGTACGATGTGGGATGTAGTTCAGCTCTACCAGCTCCCCTCTAAGTTTAAGGATCGATGAAATATATTCCTGACTGTTTTCATTCTGAAAGTAGTTGCGTTCGCACAAATTATGATCTAGAATGCTATATATTGATCTATGTACTGAAGATTTAGCCTTATTAATACAGTCTTCTCTATGCTTTTCATCTACTTTTGTTATGAGGTTATAGAGGGCAACTTTGGAGTATCTTCCATTTGATTCTAGCAGTGGGAAATTCGCTCCGCTGTATGCCGCAAGTTCTTCTAGTTTTCTATACCACATATTTTTTCTTTCGATAGTGTTCATCGCAATAATTTTAGGAATTCTTTCATTTGGCATGTCTAAAACTTTCATCAGGTAATCTACATGCAACTTTAAAGTTCTAACAAATAACGGTGACAGTCCTGTTTCTATGTATACCATGTAATTGGGTGTTGTGCTAGGTAAACGAAAGCATCTTTTTATGTAATAGCGTAGGAGCTTTTCCACTGTTTCATATTTGTCGTAACCCCAGACTTGTGCTGCATACTACATTATTGATTCGGCCGCCGTTCGAAAAACTCTGTATTTGACACTATGAGCAACAAGTTTATTGGAAAAGCACCTCATCCAGGTTGCGCATATCGCACTTTTTGCTTTTATAAGTTTTTCCTTTAAATGCGGTTCCATGTTTAGGTTGCTGGTTATCGTCACTCCAAGATATTTATATGATTTTACTATTTCGATTGGCTCTCTGTTAAAGTGCCATTTCTCATTTCTGGCTGTTCTACCAGACCCCTTTTTGAAGATCGTCACTTTAGATTTACCTAGGTTTACCGTTAGGTTCCATAACCGACAGTATGCATCGAGACGATTAATCATTAGTTGCAACGAGTCAGGAGAGTATGCAAAAAGTACCACATCATCAGCGAAAAGAATGGCCTTAATTAGCACTCGTGCAATTTCTATTCCACCCGGTAGAAAATCTGTTAGATCATTGATATATATCGCAAACAGATATGGACTAAGAGTACATCCTTGTCTAACTCCCATTTTCGTTTCGAACCATTCCGAAATTTCCGTTCCGTTCCAAACCGCCGACTGATTGCCATCATACATATTCTCCAGTACTTTTCCTAACTTATAAGTCATTCCAGCTTGGTACAATTTATAGAATAGAGCTTGACGGTCGACGGTATCAAAGGCTGCCTTGAAATCTACGAACAAGGTGTATAGTTTTTTTTTTTGTTCAATGAATGTCCCGGCTATATTTTGAAGTACAAAGATATTATCTACGGTCGAATAACCGCTGCGGAATCCTGCCTGATATTCACTAAGTAGCTTATTTCTATCAATCCAATTTGACATTCGGTTATTTAAAAGTTTTGTAAATACCTTGTAAGAGGCTTTGAGAAAGGATATTCCTCGGTAATTAGCTGGATCAGATAAGTTACCTTTTTTATGTATGGGAAATATAATAGCTT
Source organism: Brachyopa scutellaris (assembly GCA_949775065.1). Taxonomy (NCBI): domain Eukaryota; kingdom Metazoa; phylum Arthropoda; class Insecta; order Diptera; family Syrphidae; genus Brachyopa; species Brachyopa scutellaris. Next base: position 103,113,903 of record OX459112.1, read on the forward strand.
CCTTAAACTGCTTCGGTATAATGCCAGTTTCCAATATATTGTTAAATGTCGAAGTTAGTTTGCTGATAAGGTTAACCGTCGCATATTTTAGAAATTCAACTGGAATCCTATCTGCTCCCGCTGCCTTTCCATCCTTGAGCTTTTCCATAGCCATACGTACTTCGTTGTGATTTATAGGCGCATCTAAAATTTCATTCGAGTATGGAGGTACCGCATTGTGAATGGGCGATATGTTTGTAGGTTGATTGGAGAGTGTTCGGAAATGTTCTAGCAACTTATCAGCGCTCAGTTGTGTACAAATCCGTGGTTGTTTTCCGTTAAACTTATTTATCGCAACCCAGAACTCTTTCGAATCTTTGCAGCATGTAAGTTCGAGGGCCGTATTTTCATGGTAACGCTTCTTTTTTTCTTTGCAAATTCTTTTGAAGGCACTATTTGCTTGGATATACATCGTTTGGAAATAATTATTACTAATTTTTCGAAACATTTTTAGCCATCCAAAAGATTTTCGCCTTGCAGCCTCACACTCCTCATCAAACCATTTTTCTTTATATATAAAATTCTTCGTCAGTGTAGGCCTGGACACTGGGTATGCTGTTTTTATAATATATTCAATATCGGCGATATTAAGATCTCCTTCTGCTTGCATGTTACGTTCAATGTTGAGCCTGTAATCTGTTGCTTTAGCCTCTTTCCATTGTAGTTTAGAGGGGAGTCGCATTGTTCTGGTTTCATCTCGTTTTATTGGTACAACGACAAATTCAACTGTGATAGGTAGATGATCAGAGTATGGCACACTTATGACTTCAAAAGCGGTTATAAGAGCAATCCATTCGCCTCTGACTAAGCAGTAGTCCACAACCGAGCTGCCCTGTTGTCCTACAAAAGTATATTCCCCTCGTTTATCTGAATCACCTACGCCATTTACAATTTGAAATCCAGATGAGTCGCATAGCTCGAGCAGTTTCACACCTCTTGGATTTATTGTTCCGTCTTTTGACTCTCTCACCTTTCCTGCGAACCTATTTTCCCTTCCTTGTTCTTTTCCTATTCTGGCATTTAGGTCCCCAATAACCATTATGTTTTTATAATTACTGTATTCTAGTAGATCGCATAATACAGCAAAATCTCTTTCCCAGTGATTACAATTAACATATACTGGTATTATAGTAAGTTTACTGGAGCCAAGGCTGATATTTAGCTTAGCGATGATGAGGCCGAACAACACTTTAGGAAAACCTTCTCCCGTTCGCCAGATGGAAAGTATGTCGTGTAACTTCCGTTTAAAACATATTCGCCTTGTTTCGGTTCATCTCTTAATCATGCTATCAGTCGCTTACATTCGATGGAACGTCGATTACAAAAAGACCCCAATTTGCGTGCAATGTATGTCAAGTTCATGCAGGAGTATATTGCACTTGGCCATATGGTTCGCGTACCCTTCGCTGAGCTGCAAACCAATCCTGGAAAAACGTTTTATCTACCCCACTAGCTGATGTACCCGCTTCGCTGCGCATACAAAAATATTCTTTTTGTATGTAGATATATGTATTTGTAATAAATTGTCTACTGGAAGGAGACTTCCAGCTAAGTGTTACACACTTTTCCTTGCACCTTAAAAGTTGGCATACATGCATGCTTCACAATTTGCTTAGCACCAAATGACTGAATGAATTGCTTGGATAAAGGATTTTCCATAGACAACTAAACAAAAAGTGACGCAGGTGGGGTTAGCAATTTCCTCGAATTTAACTTTTCCGCTTTCTTAAATATTACATCACGTTCTTACCGTCAAAACGTCAAAACATAATACAAACATATCTGTATCTGTTCCAAGTCCTGCAAGTGAAATATAAAGTTTTCTTTCTTTCATTTAGAATTTTTTTATTGAAATATATTGATTTTTTTGATCCATTTTATAGATTCAATCCAACCAGAATCGATTGCAAAAAACCGCATTCAAATCCGTTCAGTAGTTCTTTTGTTTTTGCGGCACATACATACATACTTTTTTTTAGACTTCATTTTATAAAAGTAGTGATAATGCAGTTTTGAAGCCAGATAGTTCGTCAACAAAATTGAAGGTAGTGTTCGATGGTTCGGCTAGGGATTCGCTGGGGAACTCGCTAAACAGTCAGCTGTTGATAGGTCCTTCGATTCAACGAGATTTGGTAGGAGTTTGTTTACGCTTTTGCCAGCACAGGTATGTTTTTACTGCTGATGTGGTAAAGATGTTCCGTCAGAACTGGATTGACAACCAACATACGGACTTCCAGCACATCGTTTGGCGTGAAAACCCATCAGATGACATAAGCCATTTTCGTCTCTGTACCGTCACCTATGGAACTGCATCGGCACCATTTCTATCAGTTCGAGTGCTTAAAAAAATTGCGATGGACTACCAATCGCAATATCCGAATGCAGCACGCGTATTATTAACTGACGTGTACGTAGATGACGTAATGACTGGGGCAGATTCTGTAGTAGAGCTCATTAGTTTACAGTCGGAGCTTATAACCCTGTTATCAAAGGCCAAACTTGAACTTCGGAAGTGGACATCCAATTGCTGGACCCTACTCGCTAGTTTACCTCAGTATGAATGTGAGTTTTCGTTAGTTGATATTGAACGGTCGAAGTCAATGATCAAAGTACTCGGTATGCATTGGAACCCTTCATCTGACCAGTATTCGTTTCGCATGGCTGACGGAAAATTATGTGTTTCTCCTACAAGACGTTCCTTATTATCCGAAATCTCTCGAATATTTGACCCTCTAGGATTTCTGGCCCCATCTGTTGTACTTTTAGAAATGCTGTTTCAGGAGTTGTGGTCATTAAAACTAAACCTGGATTGGGATGATCCACTCCCATCACACTTGGCTGACAGATGGATGCACTACAAAGAAATTAAAATACTTTGAACAAATAAAAGTGCCACGTATCATCTTTGCCTCGACAGAAGACATTGAACTTCATGGATTTTCAGATGCATCATCGTTGGCCTACTCAGCTGTCGCTTATGCTCGCTGTAAAGTGGCAGATGGTCAATTCCAGGTTGTTATTGTCGCAGCAAAAACAAAGGTAGCTCCAATCAAACCTGTTTCGATTCCTCGATTGGAGCTTTGTGGGGCTCTTCTTCTGTCTCGGCTAATTAACTCTATAAAATCATCGATCCCAAAGGTTTTTAAGGTATTTGCATGGTGCGACTCTCAAATCGTGCTTCATTGGCTCTCTTCTCCGCCTCGTCGTTGGACTACGTTTGTTGCCAACCGCACAGCTACAATTCTTGAGAAGTTTCTACGATATGCATGGCAGCATATCGCATCGGAATCTAACCCCGCAGATTGTGCATTTTGAGGAGTGTTACCATCCGTCCTAACCAATCATCCGCTATGGTGGACTGGGTCCCCATGGCTATCGCTGGCACAAGACAATTGGCCCGTATCAACGTTCTCAGTGCCTCAATCGGATGACGCAGAATTAGCCTTGGAATAGAAACGACCACCGAAGCAGAGTTTAATCACCACACCAGAAACAGATGCCCTTAAAACTCTTATCTCTAAAATATCGTCATGGACTCGGTTACATCGAATCGTCGCGTTTTGTGTTCGGTTTATAAACAATTGTCGCCCTACTCAATTCAATAAACTCACTCGTGGTTTGACTGTCGCTGAACTTCATATGGCCGAGGTTTATATTCTTAAAATAGTGCAAAATGAGACATTCGGTATTGAAATTCGTCAGCTTACAAATAATCGTGACCTCAGCCTCAAATCTAAACTTTTGAAATAATCTCCCTTCGTTGATCAAGAAGGTATACTTCGTGTAGGAGGTCGAATAAAGAATACTAGTGTGTCGTTTAGTCTAAAACACCCCATAACCCTTCCTAATAATCATGTCGCTTCTCTTCTGGTATCACACCCACACACTAACTATTTACATCCAGGCGTTTCAGATACATTCGCCATAGTACTGGGCAGCCGCAACCTAGTTCGGAAAATAGTTCATCGTTGCAAGCCATGTTTTCGCCAGAGGAAATTGACTAGTACACAGCTCATGGGGGACCTGCCTCCAGAACGTGTTCATCCAAGTCGATCATTTTTGAATACCGGGTGTGATTATGCTGGTCCTTTCACCATAAAATTTGCTAGGGGTCGGAATCCCAGGCTATCCAAGGCGTACCTTGCGCTTTTTGTTTGCATGAGTACGAAGGCAATTCACCTGGAGTTAGTGAGTGACTTGACCACTGATGCCTTTCTCGTTGCCCTCAAACGGTAAAATATTTACACTGACAACGGAACCAATTTTCAAGGGGCACGTCGTATCTTGAATGAAATGCATCGGTTCGTTTTGTCACAGACCCACAATGAGGACATTGCTAGTGCTCTTGCCATGGATAGAATCAATTGGCATTTTATTCCCCCTTCGGTACCACACTTCGGCGAATTGTGGGAGGCTGGGGTAAGGTCCGTCAAACTCCACCTTCGTCGAGTTATTGGAAGTTTCATTCTCACTTTTGAGGAACTTAACACAGTCTTTACCCAAATCGAAGCTGTTCTAAACTCCCGTCCTCTTTTTGCTCTCTCTGACGAAGATTTAAATGTATTAACGCCTTCTCATTTCCTTACAGGAGAACCTCATACTGCTATTCCAGAACCGAGCTACTTGAATGTGCTCGTTAATCGGTTGTCATACTGGCAACACATACAAAGTAGGGTCCAAGGCTTTTGGAAGCGATGGAAAGCGGAGTACATCACCAGTCTTCAGGAGAGGCCCAAATGGAAAACACCGCATCCTGATCTTCAAATTGGTGACCTAGTCATCGTCAAAGAGCCTAATCTGCCTCCAGTAAAGTGGCTTTTGGGCAGAGTTGAAGCGGTTCATCCAGGTCAAGACAATCGAACGAGAGTGGCAACAGTCAGGACTAGCAAAGGGCAATTCGTTCGCCCAATAACCAAACTAGCAGCGCTCCCACTGTCCTGAAACTCTTTCCAGCGGGGCCGGAATGTTTGGAAATATTTATTGTTTAATTGTTGGGAATTAATTACCTATTGTTTAATGTAATTTCAATTTATAATGTTAATATCTTTTTGCTTGTAATCTAATGAATTTTGTCTAAGTCACTGTACTCGTACTGTCGGAAACGGAAGCATAACCTCCACGCGACACTTTCATCACTAACCATCATCGACCATCACACCACTCCGCCCACACACGCACTTTGTGCAGACACGCATGATCACCCGGCGCATCTTCAAATCGATACACGCATGCATCCACTCGCTCACCGCACACACAATAGCTCAAGCTGCGAACTTCATGCTTGATACCCGGTCACCTGCTAAGCGACTATCCAGCTTGTGTGTGAAGAAGAGTGTATGTGTGTCTATCGCGGCTACTGATGGTAACAGAACTCAAACTTCTCGTCCACTTGGACAGACAGCAGACTGGGCATCAAATAAGTATCCTTATGATTAATTAATAGAATTATATGTTTGTGGTTTGACATTCCCTGTTTTTCTTGGAAATTGAATTCGTTTTTCGATCGACCGTGGTTTTCGTTTCACTCTCTGGGTCGAATCCTCAACAACATGTTTGCAGCACCAAAGGGAGCCATCGGACTAAGAGAACCCGATTTGCTAAAACAAACCACGTATGGACATGCGGGGATACTCGGAAAAATACAGCCACTGTGGAGATGGAACCCTGCAATTCTAGCCAAGACTTCAGACTACATTACTTCTCACTATGACTTCAACTTGAATGTATGTAATAATCCTATTTTTCAGTAGGGAAGCCTGGCTGTCAAACAAGGTGATCAGAGACCAGGAAATAGCACTCTTCACCGACACGGCTCAAATATTGACTGGAGTAGAGTTCTACTCGGATACACTTAATAAACGGGAATCTTTTAGACTAGATAGCCGACGAACTAGCTAGAGCTGGACTGGCCATGAGCAGCAGTGATGCTGACACCTCCACACTGCCACTGATTAAAACACTGTTCAATATAATCGACCATATAATTGAAAAAGAGACCTACGCTCTGTGGCTCACACGAACCGACTGCGTCACATCCCGTTCTTTATGGCCGAAACTTGATCTTAATTGGACAAAGACGATGTTACATCTGCATAAATCCTCTATAAGCTTAATCACGGGAGTAGTCACAGGACACTGTGCTACCTGAGTCCAACGATATCTGTAGAAGCTGCGGAGATGAGGAAGAAAGCGAATCCATCCAACATCTACTTTACTACTGCCCCGCCCTCCAAAAACGACGCCTCCATCATAGATACTTGGTAGACATAGTAGAGCTAGGAAATTTAAAGATATCGGATCTTCTAAGATTCACCAAGAGCGCACACTGGTTTACGAGCTGGTAACAAGAAGATTTACTCCCAAACGATGAGGGAACCACAATGGACCTTCGGGTCTCCGAGTGGAAATGTGTTGAAATAGTTACCATGGGCTGCTCGATGACTTTCGAAGAAGATAAAAAGAAACGCACGATGTTCAGCTATAATCCAAAAAGAGAGTGGGTTTATTAACCGGAACAAGTGTTTGACAGCTGGTTTTACATAAAAGAATTCAGTGATTGATTTAGATCAATAATTGGTACCAAAGCTTAACAAACAGATGTCGTTGCTGATAGTTGTTAGTTATAAACTAATTATTAAAATATTCAACAAAATGATTGCTCGAACAATCACATACCCTTCCAAACCTATTCTAACCTAGTCTAAGATCCTTTCCGATAACTCTTCTGTCGTCAAAGCCCTTAAGTTCTAAACAATTGGATCAAAGCTTGTTTAGGACTGTTGCTAGTCTTCTTTAAGATAAGTGCACAACAGTTTGTAAAGTAATTAGCGCACGGACTATCTGGAAAGTAAATACGCTTGTTATCCAGATACTGTTGCTTTCTCTGCGGCTCCGTCTTTCACTCTAAAATCAGAAAAAAGGACGACGACGATGTTGCCAAAAAATGCTATCAAAGAACTACTTCTACTCAGCTCGTGGTAAAGCTATCAGGTTTCACGACGGAAAAATGTCGGAAATCAAATATGGAACTGAGAGTAGGGTCTAAGTCCATTAGGAGCCTCAACATTTACCTCAGTCCACTAAGTAAGGTTAGTTTAATCGACTTTTCTCTTAAAACTCTCCTAAGAGTTCCATAAAACCGCTTCCTTCTTTTATAGGTGAAGACTACGACTGACCCTCATTTTTCAAAAGAAAGAAGCTTCAATAACATTGTGTAACAAAAATTTGTTTATGTTATTTTTTTGTTAGTTTCTGCTTCCTTATGATATGTCAAGCACATTTTGAGTATTCATTTGTTAGCTTTACGGTAACGGCATCGCGTAATGTGTTAACTGAGATGCAAGCAGAGCAAGCCTATCATTCGACCACTGCAAGTGAATGTGAATATTCGTTAGTTGAGAAAATAAATAAAAATATTTCATTTAATTGTGGAACAGTCGTGCTGACACTGAAAACTATCGTACGAAAAGATGGCCGCTAAGAGAAGCCTTTATACCATACCTGATGCAAAAAAAAACGTAAAGTTCCACCTATTGGTAGATTCAGGAAAAGTACTTATGCCCCCGCTTCAAATCAAAGGAACGTAATGCTTCGACAGCATTCAGGGAAATAAAAGGAGGAAATATTAAAAAAAAAAATTATGTAGAACTAGTAGAAAACTTAGTGGATAGGTTTAATATATTAGGATGCAGGATGTCGCTAAAACTACATGTTCTTCACTCTCATTTGTATTTTTTTTATTGAAAACGTGGGGAGCAGTAGTGAAGAATATGGTGAGACGTTTTCCTAAGACATTGCTTCAATGGACGGCCGGTACCAGGGTAAATTGGATGCCGATTATGATGGGCGACTACGTCTGGCACCTAAAAAGGGACAATTCCAAAGTTCACAGTAGGAAAACAAGAAAATCTCTGCACTTCTAAATGCATATGGAAGTGCTAATATTTTTTTTTTTTTTTTGTTCGGATATATGATAGGTATCTATGGTAAGTAACATTTTGAATTAAGTTTTCGTTTATACATTTGTTTTAGTTATAAAAGTGCATAAATGCTCAAAAATGCCAACTTTTCGTTAAAATTCTGAAGCAATAGCTAAAACTTTAGAAGAACTTTGGGCATTTTTGAAATGAACTGACATATACCAAGCATAAACAATCCAAAAATGTACATAAACAAACATTTTTTGAAATTTTGTTACACAGTGAACTGTGCCTCCATTTTTAAATCAGTGATTTAGTCGAAGTGGCTCAAAAATCATCAAACACCAAAACATCGCATGCTACGGATCTTTAAAAGGACCGATTCCGTCACGCTTTCGTGTTTAATCTCAGGGTAAACTCTATCGAGGCATTCATCATCATACTTAGCATTAGGTATTCGTTACGTTTATGTTGTGTGTCCAGTATGCTCAGTTTCACTCTGATACACTGTTTGTAAATTTAAGGAGCAATTTAAGTCCCAGCATCCAAACTTTTTAGCTACACTGTTTGTTGTCTATTCACAGCACAGCACGGTATATATGAAGTTCCTTGCTCGCCGGGAATCACTGTGGTTGCTTCATCAGTAGTTATATCCTTGCGTATGTCTGCCAGAGTTGTTTATGTCTGTTAAAACATCACCAAACAACCGTCTCTAGACTGTAGCATATGACAATGGTGGAGTCTGTACGAATGGCGGGTGGAAGAAACATTATCCTACTTCAACCCGAAAGGACATCATTTCCATCCTTTGGGCATCAAATAAATTGAAAGGTCAATAAATTCGCCTTGACCAGTGCTCCGCTTACATATGTATGCGGTAGTTTGCGAGCACTTCACACTTCAATTGTATACAACAACGACGTCGATCTCTTTCTGGCTACGCGCGGGCGTTGGGTAACTGACCCCCGCCCTTCAATTGGTCTAATAACACCACTTTGGCCAGTGGAACTATTAATGGAGTTCACCGAAGCGTTTCAAGTGATGAATATTCTCATGTCAGGATGGCCAGACCGTATCATGTTTCACTGAATACACCCCATTGTTACCTAAAGTGGGCGAAGCTGCTGCGTACGAGCACCTATCCTCCATCGCGGATGAACATTTGTATTATAACGCGTATCGATTGCAGATGGCTGACCCCCCATCCACACACATAGCGGCATCAATCATTAGAATTGAGATTGGATATCATAATTTCATTCCTAATTGATGTAAACAAATTATGATGCTACCCACACAGACATGGTTATCGTCCAGGACATCAACTTTGACTCGTAGAATAATGTCAAATGTAGCAACGGCCATTCTGGCCGGAGATTACTCTTCATCCTTGTCATGCATGCCCCTAGGGTTTACTGGTTCGTCTTTCGTATTTGTGGACGCTTGCTGCTTTGTTGTTTGAGTAAAACTTAAAAGTTTTCCATGAAAACTTATCCACAACGGAACGGAACGGGCACTGGAGACGATCCGTATCCGTATCACTTGGTGGCAGTGCGGGATCGCAGTAAAAGTTCGTACATTTTTAGGGGAGAACGGAATTCAACAAAACAATTACAAACCACTTTTAATCCTTAAGTAAAAGTTTGACTGTCAACATGGAACGTTAAGTTAAGGCGAATGGGTGAGTCTGAGCAGCCAGCGGAGACGTCGGAGACCGGATGTGTTTGAAATTTGTTTGATTTTAGGATTTTAATTGAGTTGGAATTTACGTGTTCGAATGTCGAATGACAAAAGGGGGATAGTATCCATGGAAAAGTTTTTTAAGGGGGTGATAACTAGATTTTAGTTTGAAGGACGGTTATACCGGGGGATGGAGATGGATTTTTGGAATATTTTCAAATTGAACTTAGTTATGGAATAATGTGTACATAAAGTACATACATTTTCTTTTTTATAATCTACACACGCTAAAGGGGATATGAATACCCTTATAATGTTTACACACAGCGCGGAAAATGTGTATATTAAATTTTTATTTTTATTTTCATCATCAAATGAGAACTGTTCTCGCTAGATTACCTAATAAAAATAAAGAAAATAAATATTTGGCTTCAGCCGTCCTAGGTAGAACTAATCCTAGCTTCCCGCAACCATTTGTGTGTGCATGTTATATTTTTTTGCACGAATGGAATGGAAGGGATCTACAGTTGTCAGCCGATTCTGAACGGCGAGTTAAGAAGCTCATTGACAAATGATACTCTTTGATTGATTGTGAGCCATTCGAAGGAGGTGGCACCGTGAACAAAACTTTTAGGTGTTGGACCCGGGCAGCATTGCGTAGTAGTCCAACGCACTTACCACTACACTACGGTGCTTGCATCGAGTTGTTGGCTGCTATAAAACAGTCTTGTAAGGGCAAACGCAACTTTGGCTCTGGGCTCTGGCTAGAGCAGCATCTAAAATATATTTGTTTAAATATAGATTTGGTCCAGCCAAAGTCCCACTTTAACACGCCAATAGTTCTCCGTGCTCTTTAACGATCAAACCTTTCGACAATTCTTTCAATGAGGCTCCAGACAGAGACAGAATGGTTTCCGACTTCCGAAAGTTGATCTTCAGCTTCCAGTCGTCGCAGTATCGCTGAATCGAATCGAAATCACGTTGTAAGATACATACAGTGCCTCACAAAAGTATTCAAAATTTGGCACTATTAGTATCTTGTTGGATACCCTCGCTCTTTTATTGCTTCCTTAAGCCAGTTTGACAAAGATAGCACAAATTTCTTCGATCCCATTAGAGGAATGGTGCAATAACTGCATTTTTAAGACCAATTTTAGTCCTAAGCTCTGATTTTTTAATTTGCCCAAAGATAATCTATTGGATTGACATCCGGAAATTGAGGAGAAGTTAAAGCGGTTTTAGTACGTTGTATAATAGCCATAACCGAATATTAAGGGCAGTGTACTCGAAATACGTAACGATCAGGAATCTGAAGCTTTTCCAAAATGTTTCTTAGATTCTCTTTCAATGTATGCATGTACAAATACTGGTCCATTATATTCGTACCATCTATAAACTTCATAGAACCAACTCCAGATGCTGCTATGCACCCTCAGAGGGTCACCGAATAACCACCATGCTTAAATGTGCCCGACAGATTTCAAGGATCGAGTTCTTTATTGGATTTTCTCCACAATCGAACTCTACCCCCGGCATTCATTATATTCAATTTAGTTTCGCCCGAAATTAAAACTATGTTCCAAAGACTTTCAGGATTATTTACTCATACATATACCTACATTTTTTGAGAATTCTTGAGTTTTTTTGCGATTTTCTATCGAAATCAATGGTTTTTTCCTATCTACTCCGTTTTTGTATCCACTCATTACGTAGAGTTCTACGCATGATTCTGCACTGACGTTAGACCAACTTGCTTCAGCTAATCCTGCTACCATAGAAGGTGTACTTACTTTCGGCTTTTGCTTTACTTTACGCATTTTTTGACGCTTCTAGGCCGTGAAGAGTTTTTGTGGTCTACCTTTCCTTGGAATATTTTACACGTCACCTCTATCAGCAAACCTATTTATTATTGATTGCACAGTGGAAACACTTCTATAACTGTATTTGAGATATGTTTTTGGTGTCTTCCCACTTTCCCGAACGTTTAATATTATTTTTCTTTCCTTAACAGTGACTTCCTTAGCTTTACCCCCATTCCACTTGTTTACTTAACGTATAAATCTAAAACACCCAAACTGATCCAAATTTTGGAAGCAACTAGTCATACAGGTAAGAAGAATATGAATGTACCGTATTTTAACAGTATTAGAAACATTTTTCAGTTCCTTCGACAAAATAGAAAGAAAATTCCGAATACTTTTGTGAGGAGAAAATAGATTCAACTTTGTTCTTTGCCCTGTAACTTTGCTCGTTGAAATTGTTTTCCGCAATTTTTTTTCGGAAAATTTAGATGATTGAATACAAAAAGCGGAATTGGGAATGCCATAATTGAGATATTTTATGGGATAACTTACTTACTTAGTTGGCGCTACAGCTCGAGGTGAACCTGGGCCTGCTTCTCGCAACCATTTGTGTGTGCGTATTATATTTTTGCACGAATGGAAGGGACCTACAGTTTTTTGCCGACTCCGAACGGCGAGTTGAGAAGCTCAATCGTGACAAATGATACTCTTTGATGCTTGTCAGACATTCGAAAGAGGTGGGCACTGTGAAAAACTTTTAGGTGTTTGCGACGGGATTCGAACCCAAGACCGCTTGCACAGTAGTCCGACGCACTAACCACTTGCGCTACGGTGCCCGCTATGGGATAAGCGAATGAAAATAAATTACGAATACTTTTGTGAGGCACTGTACATAACTTCAATATCCTCGATTTTAGGTTCTGGTCTGTACGCGATCAAGCCGTCTGCGTATAGCAATAGCGTGATGGAGAGATTCTACCAGAACCCTCGTGTAAACATTGGCGAGTTAAATGCACCCCGTTGTGACAGGATGTTGAGAAGAAACATATTCATGATATAAATTTTGAATGCACTATACTTTCTGCTAAATAAGGTCACAGTGTTTGTGGTGCAAGAATACTGGTTTAGAAGAAAACAGCTGAGTCTTATGGAATGATAGGAAATGTGTATCTTATTTTCCTAGATTTTTCAAAATTAACAAAAATATAACCAAATTCAGCATCTCTTTAATTTTTTAAACTAACCTTCTTCACCTTTTTGTGGCCTTAATATCTACATTCGAGTTACACATTTTCCATTCGTTCATGTATTGCACACGTTGTAAACTGCAATAGTAGGGTAGAGAAAAAAAAACTGGTTTCAACCATCTTCACCCAGATCCCTGACCCACAAATGCCACCGGATACAAGTAAATGCACTTATCAAAGTTTAAAAGTATACACATTCGTTTGGCAACCAGTGTGGTAGCACTAGTAATGGAATTTACATATTCGTATCTACATATGTATATAGGGTTTTTTTTATTGCACAGAATCGAAACAAATGTCCCTAATCCCATATTGCAGATGTCGCTAAGGGGACAAAAATCCATCTAAGGATTACGAAACGTTCAATTATGTGTTCGTCCAGTTCGATATCGGTTTCGAAATAATTCCAGGAAATTCAAATTTAAGTAATCCCACCACAAAATGGAGAAATAAACCATTAAAATCGATACGTGTACGTGTACATGTCCACTCCGTTGGATTCGAAGAAGTGTTGTAGATATGTACATACATTATGTACATTGTTTTTGTGTTTTGCTGTAGCTACGCCTTTTGCTGTGGCTGCTGACTTCTAACAGAGTAATCTACGAGTATGTATTGATATCCTGTATATTGTAATCACTCCTGGTGACTTTAAGCCGAACACTTAAAAGGGGCAATTTGGAAGCAATTTTATTGTGCAAGTGCACGGACAAATTAAATTCAAGGAGCAGAGTGTTGAGTTAGTTGAAAATATGCTATGGTAGGTTTGTGGTAGATATGCGTTGGAAATTTTTTGTACAGGTAGAAGTGGGCGTCATGGTGTAGTGGTATGTGCGTTCAATCCCAGCAAATCAAAAAAGTTTTTTCACGTTGCCACATCTTTCGAATGTGACAAGCATTCAAGAGTATCATTTGTCACGATGAGCTTCTCAACTCGCTGTCCGGAGGACTGTGCCGTTAGTGCAAAAATATAACACGAGAAGCAGGTCCTGATCCACCCCGAAATGTAGCTCCAATTTAGTTAAGAAAGAAAAGGCAAATCGGTATTCAAGGAAAGAGAAAGAGTATTTTCTTTAAGGTGTTTTATTTACAAACGCTAAAGACTTGGGTGCGTTCAATCCCAGCAAATCAAAAAAGTTTTTTCACGTTGCCACATCTTTCGAATGTGACAAGCATTCAAGAGTATCATTTGTCACGATGAGCTGCTCAACTCGCTGTCCGGAGGACTGTGCCGTTAGTGCAAAAATATAACACGAGAAGCAGGTCCTGATCCACCCCGAAATGTAGCTCCAATTTAGTTAAGAAAGAAAAGGCAAATCGGTATTCAAGGAAAGAGAAAGAGTATTTTCTTTAAGGTGTTTTATTTACAAACGCTAAAGACTTGGGTAAATCTCGCATTTTGAACTATCATCCAAGAGTAAGGTTTTAAAAAATACACCCACGCTTACTGAAAATTCGGAGCACTGGGCTCTCTTGCCACTAATGATGAGGTTTTGTTCGTTTCGTTGAATTCTTTTAGCTCACTCAAAGAGAATTTTCAAAACCCAACTCATTGCCTTATATTATTAATAGCAACTAAAATATCGAGCTATTTCCAAAATATAGTATGAAGCAGTGATGGAAAATGGGTTACAATTGTAACTTTTTGGATACAATCAGAAATCAAAGTTACAGAGTTACAATTGATAAGAAATAGTTACAATTTACCAAATCAAAAAAAAATACCAATTTCAAAGTTTTGGACTGAGATTAGCCATATTCAAAATTAATGTGGTAATTTTATGTTAAACATACATACAGAACCTTGTACCCTGTGCATGACGAGTAGACAAACAACACAGTAACTCGGCATATAGACTCTGCAGTCTTCACGGACGGGTCAAAAACTGCAAGAGGCACAGAGTCTGGTATCTACTGTGTGGAACCAGATCTAAAGGTGTCCTTAAGACTCCCGAATACCTGCAGCGCTTGTCAGGCAGAAGTTCTAGCCGTATACTTAGAGCTGCAGAGCTTCTGAATATATGTACATCGACAGTCAGCGCTAGAATCGTGCCCTATTAAATCGTAACTTGTCAGGAGCTGCCGCAGAATGCTCAGGGCATTATGCGCGTAGAACCGGGTAAGACTATGTTGGGTGCCGGGTCACTCCGGGATAGAAGGCAACGAGTTTGCCGATGAGTTGGCAAGAGAGGGCAACTGCCTCTACCCGAAGCGTTGGAAGTAGCTTCACCACTTTGCTGCATCAAATCAAAGGTAAGGAATATAATTACGAAAAGGGCTGGCCGTAGATAGTCTAACATTGCAGGACACAGGATTCCCAAGGCACTTTGGCCAGCGCTGGCCAGTAAAAGGACCAGCGAAATCCTTAGACCTAGCAGGGCTGAAATAAGTACAGTTGTGGGAATATTATCCGGGCATTGCCTTCTCGACAAACACGCGAAGAGGCTCGGACTCTTAGGCACGGATATTTGCAGACATTATAATGATCTAGGTTTAGCAGAGGATGTCACACATATTCTGTGTGAATGCCAGGGCACAGCACGTAGTCGCAGGAACATTTTAGACAGGTACTTCTTTAGCAACCTGGAGGAGGTAGGCCGAATCAACCATAGACTGGTTTAAAAATTTGCAGGGTAATAAAATGCTTTGAGGAAATTGTGACGGTTTAGGTGCCATCCTTGGGTAGATTCTTAGGGGAAAGCGATGGGCCCACTCTGGTGCCTAGTGTTTTGCGATGGCTCAGTCTCTCAGCCCCTCTCGACCTAACCTAACCTGTATATAAAATAGGTCAAGGCTTACTTTCAATACTACATTCTTCGGCCTGTGTGGTAAGCATTTGTTTGCATTAAAATCTAATAAAAACTAAGTGTAAATCGGCTACAAGTTACTTGCTCAGCTCTGATTGAAACAAAAATTTGTTGTGTCATAATTTCAAAATTGAAAAAAGTCTTTTAGACACGAATATACTGATAAATGGCAATATCACAGATTATCAAAAGAAAAGTTACAATTCAGTCGTAAAAGTTACAATTTCAGCTTGGGAAAAGTACAATCTAAAAATTTAATTTTCCATCACTGGTATGAAGTATGATCCCTTTGGTATACTTACCAAAACTCATCTTTACTATTGAATTTATAAAGACGTAACTTCTTTTATGTATGTTCAAGCTAAGCTCGGGAACTAATAAACGATTTTCGATGAAACCTTCGGTTAAATAGTTGTTGAGTTCCCCTACAATTGATAGGCTACATATTATTGCTCTTTATTACTTTAATTATACAAAAAAAAATTAATTATTTTGTCTGTATGCTTAAAATTTAACCACTTCCATGCAATTTACGTTATACCGCCTGAACCTACGTATTTCAATGAAATTCATTTAGTTGATTTCAGCATTTCTTACCAAAGATTTTTCAATAAAATCATTTTCCTACGTTACATCCCCCTTCGATATAAATTTGTTAGATACTGCAACTAAGTTATACTACTTATCAAGCAATTTTTCTATCACGAAATATAAACGTTTGGCAGGTTACTTTCCAATGAAAGATCCTGCATATTCCGCAATTTAGATGCGGTTAATCCTTATCTCGCCAAGTCGAAAGGTTTTGTCCTTTGTAGTCGGCGCAATAAATTGCTCTCATCCAAAATAAGTAGGACTGTATTATTAACATGTCCGATTAGTCGGTTTCTATGTTTTCGCGCGAAGCTTCTAGTTTCAGCTTCGATTGTCGGAATTCCGAGATCCCTGTGGATATCGCGTCGTTTCTAGCATACCACGGTGCTTGGACAATTTCTCTAAGCACTTTATTTTGAAAGGTCTGTAAAATATTGGCATTTGTTTTCTTGGTACAACCCCAAAGTTGTATACCGTAGGACCACACCGGCTTTAGCACTTGCTTGTATAAAAGCAGTTTGTTCTCGGTACTGAGGTGGGAATGTTTCCCGATCAGCCAGTACATTTCTCTATATTTGATTTCTAATTCTTTACGTTTCATTTTCACGTGCGAATTCCACTTCAGCTTTACGTCAAGTGTCATTTCCAGGTATTTGGCTTCATTTGCAATGGGAATTCGGGCTAAATTTATAAAAATTGGCAAGTCATTAATTTTTCTATAAGTGAAATTCACGTGAACAGATTTAGTTCCGTTAAGGGCGATCCGCCAGTCCTTCGTCCATTCATTTACTTTATTCAATGCGTTTTGCAGTTTGGCAGTCGTTTCCTCGATTGTTTTACCTACTGCTAGGATAGCGGTGTCATCGGCAAACGTAGCAAGCATAGTGCCATCTTCTTTCGGTATATCACGAGTATATAACAGATAAAGAAGCGGCCCCAGAACGCTTCCTTGCGGTACGCCGGCCGAAATTTTTTTGAGCTCTGAGTATTCGTTTCCATTTCTAACACGGAAGAGTCTATTTCCGAGATATGAATCCAAAATCTCGTATAGGTACACGGGGAGTACTTGTCGTAATTTGCATTTCAAGCCATCGTGCCACACCTTATCAAAGGCTTGCGAGACGTCAAGAAATACGGCTGAGCATATCTTTTTTTCTTCTAGTGCTTTTTCGATTACGTTAGTAATTCTACGCACCTGGTCAATTGTCGAATGCTTACTTCTGAACCCAAACTGGTGGTCAGGGATTAGATTATTTTCTTCTATAACCGGTTGGAAATGCCTTAGTAATATCCTCTCGAAAATTTTTGATACGACTGGAAGAAGCGAGATTGGTCTGTATGATTTTACTTCATATGACGGTTTTCCTGGCTTTAAAACCATAATGACTTCCGCAACTTTCCATTGGCTCGGCACGTGTTTTAATCTGAGTGCAGCATTTATAATATGGAGAAGCTTAATAAATGCTCTTCTAGGTAAGGCTTTGAGAATTTCTCCGGTAATCAAATTATAACCAGGAGCTTTCTTAGGTTTTAGTTTCGCGATCTCACGTTCGAGTTCTCTAAGCGTTGCAGATCTGCGCGTTAAATCGTCAGATGGTGGAACTACCATCCTTGTGAGGTTGATGTTGTCATGGACCACTTGACCATCGTTCGGTTTAAAGGTTTCTTCCAAATGGGCGGCAAAAATATCCGCTTTTTCTTTATCTTCCCTTGCCCATTTATTTTGATTTATTTTAAGTGGCGGCGCAGGAATTTTGGGCCTTTTGGTGCCTTTTACGGCTTTCCAAAGGGAATAATTGGAATCTTTTTTCGCTGTTAAACTTTCAAGGTAAGAGCCTATCGCACGATTTTTAAAATCCTTAATGCTATTCTTTAAGAAATTGCAGAGACGATTCAGATGGGTTTTATGCTGTGGAGCACGACTTTGTTGCCATCTTTTACGCGCTTTTCTTTTTTCCCTAATTAATTCCTTTATTTCAGCAGGATATCGTAGACCGTATTTGTCTGGCGTTTTTCTTGGATTATGCGTATTATTCCAAGAGGCGAGCTGTACTATCTCAACGAAGCGATCGACTTCAACCTCAAGTTCATAGGGTGTCGTAAGCGGTACGCTCAGTTCAACATTTACTTCGATTTCGTTCCTAAAGCCTTCCCAGTTAGTTGTTCTGCCGGTTTATTTCGCTGGCTCTCGGTTAAATAATAGTTTTTCGCTCAATGTCAAAATAACTGGGGAATGATCAGACGACAGATCAAAGCTTTCTTCAACTTTTATGTGGTTGTTAGATATTCCTTTCACCACGAAGAAATCGATCAGGTCAGGTATTTTCAAAGTATCAGCTGGCCAGTAAGTCGGTTTGCCCGTCGAATGGAAATCACAACTGTACTCCATACCTGCCCCATAGAGCATTCTACCTTTTTGCGAGATGTATCTAGAGCCCCAGAACGTATGTTTCGCGTTTAAATCGCCGCCAATAATGAAATTAGGTTTCAGCGATTTAAATAAGTTAGTAAAATCACTTTTTTCAAGCGCGGAACGCGGTGGACAGTAAATAGATGAGATTTTAATAGTACGCTGACTATTTTTAACTCGAATTGTGCACATTTGCAGAGTTTCAAGCTCTATCTTTAGGTCTTCGCATTGTTCAATGCAGTCTTTAATAAACAAGGAAGATCCGCCTCTTGCTTTTCCCGAAGGGTGACAAGCGTGGTAATCAGTATAGCCTTTTATTTTTAAATGCGATTCCTTTTTCACGTGAGTTTCAGAAATCAAGCAAATGTCATTATCTTTTTCTCGCATGAATATTTCCAATTCGTCAAGTTTTTGCAAAAGTCCGTTTGCATTCCAAGTACATATTTTTAACATTCTTTTTTCATTCATATTCTAGGTGAAGTACGCGTTTTCCGTGAATAACTCTCGAGCTTAACCAACCTATCGAGAATAATTTTATTTATTTTGCTTTGCTCCTACGTTACCTAGAAGCTGAAAAAATTACATAAACATGTGATTTTTAATGGTTTTAATTAATTTAATTAATTAATCCGTCAACCTGCTGGGAGAGGATCCCTTGTTGCATGTAAGCTATTCTCTTCGCTCTTGCTCTTGCAATATGCTGAGTGAATCGTGTTTTGTTTTTGTGTGGTCCTGGTCGGTTTGGCAATTATCGATCAAAGCTCAACGCTCAAGCTCACCCGACCGATGGTGATGCAACTTTGGTGAATGGTGTGGTGTGTGCATACCGGGTAGCGGGGAAGGTTATAGATCTTTATTCATGTTCATACAAAAATGAATTTCTGTTTGTTTGGGTGTTATCGATAAATTTATCGGAACAACTTGGCCAATTGTGTTCAGACTAAGTATGTTTTGAAGATAAATGTTTTTTTGCACATCTGAGTGACTGGGTAGCCGATGTAATAGAGCGAATGGGTACAGGAATACAAAATAGACATGTTAGCTTTATGATGGTGAGTAAAAGTATTTGCACAACCCAGTTATAAGGGAAGGGAGGCAATCTAATATTTACAAATTAAAGTTTGTGTGTTCCTCTTTTATGCGTTCGCAACGTTCATCCAATTTTGATTAAACTTTGGCAAGTTCTTGGCCGAACGCGGGGAAGATTTCTGGAATCTGTTCGGTAGATAGGTTCAGAGATTACCGCTTACATACAAATTTCACCTTTCTTTGCCCCCGGCGGCGTGCCCACAGGAGACACTGAAAAATAAAAACAATTCACAAGGTCATTCATCACACTACCAAACGCGATGCCCAAGTAATAAGGCGCGTGCTGTGCGTAGATATGGGGGAGAGTGGGTGGGTCTACGAAAAAGGTACCTGCAACATTTTTAAAATAATGAATACGTGACAGATTTTCCAAGGAAGAATCATCTTCAGCGATGAGGCGCATTTTTATCTTGATGGCTTTGTTAACCATCAAAATTGTCGAATTTGGGCTCAGAAAATCTGTGAGTGATTGTTGAGAAACGAATGCATCCA